>JAYKQN010000010.1:582500-590000 GCA_036785175.1 Eupleurogrammus muticus | reverse complement strand
ATATCATCAATTCTGCTATTTTATACACAGTTGACTTTCACTAAAATAAACAATATAAACCTCAAAACTGTGTGCACAAGTGTGTGTGTGTGTGTGTGTGTGTGTGTATACTACTTGTGTGTTGCGTGGATCAGCTCCTGACTCTAAAATGACCATATGACCACCAGGGAGCAGATTTTACTACATTAATGTATGAAATCACATCAGGTCTTAAATAATCCATTAAAATTGCATCATATCCTCCATATGTCACCTTGTCTATCCTCCATGCATAAAGCGAATTTCATAGGTTTTATTTTTTTATTATTTATTTATTTTATTTTATTTTGCTAATGTGTTTTTTTCCCCATTGCAAATAGCTTTTATTTAATCGGGAAAGAGGGTAAAAAAAAGAAAGAAAAAGAAGCTCCTTTTGTTCTTAAATAAGCATAAGCATACAAAAATATAAAAAAAAATAAAATAAAATAAAGAAAAAGTAGAAATGAATGTCTATAATCGCTATTTGGAATGCAAAAAACCTGTGCTAATCTGAATTTTTTTTTTTAAATGCCCCCCCCATTCCAAATAACCAGTTAATTATTATTATTGTAATAGTCTCTGGTTGTGTGAACCCCTGAAATTTAACTTTAACCTCCTTTTACTGTACAGATGCAGGATGTTTCTGCCAATCCCCCTTAAACCAGTGGTTCCTAATGACAGAAACCTGTGACTATGTTGGTCAGGTGTAACTTTGTCAGCTCCAGTTTACCCATCCAGGACACGTTTCAACCTCTGAGGATGCTAACAGTAGAAATATCTGCAACTGAGGATGGAAAATCCTCCACAGACTTTTCTCGTAGTTGCTAGTGAGACTCGATGAAAGAAAGGTGAACACACGTCAGACGTCTCATGTGGACCGCCGCGTTTATTTTGTCTCATTCCACATACGACCATATGTGCACTGTAGGCAAAAACGCTCGTATTATACATAAAATAATTATTATACAAAACAAAAAATGCTTCAGAAATCCTTACACAGAGCAAGGACGAACAAAAGCTATTTTTGACACTGTGTAAAGTGATTGTGCAGATATCTATATTTATATATTTTACAAGGAGTTTATGTGTATATTACAAAACCTCTGATGCACATCAAATATAGAAGCTGGAAGAACGTCCTGCTTCCATTCTGTGGGCGTATGAGGGTAAAAAAGCTGCAGGCTTTTCTGAAGATGCATCAGATAGCAATGCAATGCATTAAATGTAGAAAATAAAACACTGATTTCTAAAGGAATTTAAGTGAGTCTGTCATCTGTGTAAGATCGTATAGTGTGAGATGTTAAAATCCCATTACACTCAATCTGGACTAAGGAATCCAAGCACTTTTAGCAATTGTTAGAACAGTGTGTTGATCCTCAAAACAAAAAATAAAATAAGATAAAAATCCTAGGAGCAGATTCCACCTCATTTTCATCATTAAAATTCAGTTTCAGCACCGGAGTTAAACCACAGCCTTTTTCAGAGATCAATGATGAACATCAGATAAATGACATGGAGGCGGGTTATTAAGACTGAGTGTGTGTGTGTGTGACAAATCATTGGAGATAAAATAATAATTTAGTATCAGTGGAAACAACCTAAACTGCTCCACCCAGGACGTCTCGTACCCACCTCCTCACTTTAAACATGTTTTTTTGCTCCCTGTTCGCTGCTGGTTTTTCTGCCTTTATTTCTTTCCCCCTTTTCCAGGTTTGATCCGTTTCAAAGCCAGTTTCCAAACAACATCCGTGCAGAGAATGGCCAAGCCGCCCATGTCAGTACTTCTACAATTAAAATGAAAAACTGTCCCTTTGAATAAAATAAGAATAAAAAACACACCTTTTATAGGCGAGTTATCAGGCATGATACACCGTCCTAATGCTCCCATTTACACATTTTGGCCTCATATATATATATTTATATATATTTATGCTAAAAAGGTGCAGAACTGGACTTTTTCCTGAAACTCAACTTCCACTGCTGATTGCTGAATAAACCGGTCAACGATTGAGTCGGGACAAATGTGTATTAGTGGGTTTAGGTAACAAAATGTGCATCAAACCTGCGAAATCATTGCAAAACCTTTTCGCTTCTCGTTGTTTGCTAGTGGCGTTTTTCTCTGTGACTGATCCGAACCCTTAAGAACATAGAAATCTTCTGTGTGATTTGACTGTTTGCTGGTGAACTGTGGTTAATGTGTGTGTGTGTGTGTGTGTGTGTGTTCTGGATCAGTGATTTAGATGAGGTGCCATTTAGAGTTCACCACCATTCCCCCTGTTTTAATTTATCGGTTGATTTGGTCCATTTATGTCCGTGTAGATTCTCACTCATCCAGGTCATTGTAGTTACTTGTAAGCAACTGGACTTCTTCTTGTAGCTTGAAGACGTTTCTCCTCCCATCTAAAGCTTCTTCAGTCCTGGCCTGATGATCGAAACCAGGAGATTTCAGAGGGTGGAGCTGTAGACCACCCTCATTCCATAACAATGGTCCATTAGTCACACTTCAAGGTGTGAAGTGGGATGAGAGTCATGGTGGTCCAAAGATCCTTGGATGAGATCTCAAGGCAGGATGGTGTGTAGCAGATAGATTATGACGTAACCCACCTCCTCTGGTTCAAAGTCGGTCTTTCTAGATGGACATAGATGGCCTCCTTCACTCCTTGTCTAAGATGTGTGTAGAAATTGTGGTTACCCCAACTGGGCATTCACCAAGACTGATAGAAGACAGAAGGAAACATGTAGTGGTATCCTACGTATCTGGTCTCTCAGAAAAAACGAGAAGAATCTTTAGCAAGGAATGAGAGTCGTGGTGGTCACATGATCCAGAGAACGAGTCCTGCTCTGATGGTGAAGAGCAGGTAAACTTCCTGGGATGAGCAGATAGATTATGACGTAGCCCACCTCCTCTGGTCAAAGTCTGTCTTTCCTCCTGTCCTCCTTGTCTAAGATGTTTTTCCTTTAGATGCAGATGTTCTGCTGAGTCCTGTCCTGATGTGGTGGCTCTCCTGTGTTTGCAGAGTGGTTGTTTGGTTTTTTCTCCTTCACTGCATTGTGCAGCATAAACCACATTGTTGAGGTTCTGGACCAGTCTCTGTCTGGGGGGGTTGCCAGACTTGAATCAGTTTTTCCAGAGAGACCAGATACGTATGAAACCACTACATGTTTCCTTCTGTCTTCTATCAGTCCTGGTCAATGCCCAGTTGGGGTAACCACAATTTCTAAGAGCCTGTTTGATGTGTGTGTCTGCCCGGTGTTGAAGGGCTCTGATGACCCCCCCAGTTTGTGATATCGGTCGGTGTGTGTGTGTGTGTTTTCTGTAGACCTCTGGGCAAGGACTTCACAATCCAGAAAAGGCAGTTTTCTGTCTTTGGAGTCCTCCCTGGTGAACTTGATGTATCACCCACATATCTGAAACATTGGTCCATTATGGGGTTTAAATCAGAATCCACATTGTGAAAATAGCCTGATTTGCTTCATTATTTTGGCTTCTGAAAAGAAGAGTTCTGTTCTATTCTACTTTCTTTGCTCATCGTGTACTTTCTGATTAACGGGACCAGATCAGTGTTGGTCCCACGCTCATTAAAACCTCTGGACATTCGTCAAGGAACTGTGATGGTTTATTACTGTCTGAACAATGTAGACTTAACAATGTGCTGCTTAACATTTTTTTTTTTGGTTCAGTCGACACCAGTGTTGGTCACCTTAATCATTTGAGTAAAAAGAGAGCGAGAGGAAAAACAAAAAATAAAATAAGAAAAACCATCCAAAAATACTTATTTTTTGCCAATAGCAGCTAGTTTGAACATCAGTCTGTGAGGAAAATAATAACATCAGCATAAAACAACGAGAAAATACTAAATCGTTCCGTGTCCTCCGTGGCGGGAGCGAAGGAGAAATAAATTACGTTCAGCCCAGCAGGAGGCCGGACAGCGCGTTCAGGTCCCTCATGTACGGGTTGTCGCTGAGGATGCGGTCGATGCGCTGCTTCTGGTCGGGGAAGATGTCGTACAGCTTCCTCTTCAGCTCCGACGTCTCCCCCGGCGACCGCTGGGGGGGCGGCGAGGGCGACGGCGAGGGCGAGCGGCGGGACGGGTGCCACTCGGGGGGGCCGGAGTGGGGCCAGTGCGTGGTGGGGGGGTGGTGAAGGCCGGGCCGCAGCGAGGGCGGGGGCTGGGGCTGGGGCGTGGAGGCCGGGGCCCGCGGGGCCGGGTGGAGGGCCTGGACGTAGACCTGCTGCTGGGAGGACGGGCGGAGGTCCGGGGGTCTGAGGGGGGGCGGGGTGACCGGAGACCGCCTGACAGCAGAAACAAGAGCGAGGGAAAGTTAGCCTCCTTTTTTTGTCTTTGCATTCCAAAAAAACATTATAGACATTTGTTCCTACTTTTTAATTGTATACAAAAATTAGCTTCATTAACTGTGAAGTGGTTATTTGGAATTGGGGGGGGGCATTAAAAAAAAGGAAAATCAGATTAGCACAAATTTTGCATCTACTTATTCTTTCTTTATTTATTTATTTTTAAAAATATTTTATTGCATGCTTATGCTTATTTAAGAACAAAAAGAAGCTTCTTTTTCTTTTACTCTCTTTCCCCATAGATATAGAATGGGGGGAAAAAACAAATGCATTTAAATGCATTCTCCTTTGGATTCCAAATAGCCATTATAGCCATTCATTTCTACTTTTTAAAAATTTTTAAAAAAATTTTTACATTAGCAAAATAAAAAGAAAATCTTTGAAATTCACTCTATGCATGGGAATAGGCAAGATGACTTTATTTTTTTTTCCTTTTATATTTTATTGTATGATTCTTTAAGCTATGAAATTCACTTTATGGATGGAGGATAGACAAGGTGACATATGGAGGATATAAAACACTAATATGATTTTTTCCCCCTTTTTTAAATGCATTTTTTCCCCACATTCTAAATAGCCTTTATAGACATTCATTTCTACTTATTCTTTATTTTTTTTAAAAATATATTATTGCATGCTTATGCTTATTTAAGAACAAAAAGAAGCTTCTTTAGCTTCTTACTCTCTTTCCCCATAAAACCATGGCTATTTGGAATGGGAAAAAAAAAAATCACATTAGCACAATAAATAAAAAAATAAACCTATGAAATTCACTTTATGCATACAGGATAGGCAAGGTGACAATGGAGGATATGATGCGAATTGGAATGCAAAATAAAATGCATTTAAAAAGGGGAAAAAGAATCCAAACAGCCATTATAAACATTTGTTTTTTACTTATTCTTTATTTTTTAAAATATTTCATTTTATGCTTATGCTTATTTAGCTTCTTATTTTAACCCTCTTTCCCCATAAAATCATGGCTATTTGGAATGGGGAAAAAAAAAAAAAAAAAAATTCACATTAGCGAAATAAAAAAAAATAAACCTATGAAATTCTCTTTATGCATGGAGGATAGACAAGGTGACATATGGAGGATATAAAACGCTAATATGATTTTTTTTCCCTTTTTAAATGCATTTTTTTCCCCACATTCCAAATGGCCATTATAGACATTCATTTCTACTTATTCTTTAAAAGTATTCTATTGCATGCTTATATTTATTTAAGAACAAAAAGAAGCTTCTTTAGCTTGTTACCATTATTACCTTTCCCCATAAAACCATGGCTATTTGGAATGAGAAAAAAAAAAAAATCACATTAGCACAATAAATAAAAAAAAAACAGCCATTATAGACACTTGTTTCTACTTTTTCTATTATATAATCTTTCATATTTTATTGTATGATTACCCCTATTTAATGATAATGCTTATTTATGGAGGATATAATGTGATTTTTTTTTTAAATTGCCTTTTAGTTTGCATTAAACATTTTTTAAATGCATTCCAAACAGCAGAACACTATTTGCAATGGGGAAAAAAAAATTCAAATTAGCATTAAATCCCCATGTATATAAAAATTAAATTAATTTTATGCTAGATAAGTTGACATATGGAGGGTTTTGTTTCAAGGCAGTCCTCCATGACGCAAAATACAAAAATAAAAGAGAAGCTCCTGATTCCAGGATTTTCCTGCAGAACATTTGTTTATACAATAAATGAGTTCAGCCCCAGATTTATTCATTTATTACTGGAGCATAAAATGCTGCAGGAAACCTGCAATCAGAAAGGAATATTCAAAAGATAACCCATAATACCGTTTACTCTTGCACTTGCATACAAAACAGGAGTTCAACATTTAGTCTCATGTCCGTATATTTGGTTCCAAGCATAAAAAGGATAGAAATCACGTTTTAAACCGTTGCACGTTTTCTAAAACCCACCTGTGGTCCTTGCGCAGGAAGATGTCGAGGTGAGGTCCGCTTCTCCCCAGGGGGTCGTCGGGGATCATGAAGTGGTCCTCCACGAAAGTGAACTGAAGCAACCTGTCAGTGGAGAGAAAAATAATAATAATTAAAATAAAAATTATAAAAAAAGTTTATAGAGACAAGATCATAAAGTCAGATTCCATCTGCTGTAAATACATCTGATGCATCTACATCTATAATGTGTTTGGTTTAAAGATTCTTAATTCATGGCTGCATATTGTACATAATTACCGTAATTACCATAATATTGGGTACCTTGTATAGCAACATATGCTTTTCTTTTAGTATCACTATCTATATATTTGACTTATTTTTCTTTCTAGTTCTACTGTAATGTGTAGTTCACATTTTATTATCTTATATTTCTCTTATCTCATTCAACAAATCCATCTCTGCCTGTTTCTGCTGCGGTGGATGTGAATTTCCCCGTCTGCGGATCCATGTACACGACATTATACATAAAAAGTAACACGATACGTCGAACGCACACCCTTTTAGTTTTACGAAGCATTTCAGGAGCGGTACACGCCCCCATTAGTTGGAACTCAGAACAGCTCTCAGATGGTACGGGAATGTCCGAGAGCTGCACACATTTACCAACCAAACTCAGACCATCTGCACAAACAGGACATTACGTTGCTTTTGAACTTGCAGTGTGGATCCAGTGCAGATTCGCACCAAAGGTTTTCAACTGAACATGAAAAATATACCCTAGAATTAAACTTTCAAGGTTCCTGACAATAATTCCCATTGTTGCAGCCTGGTTGTTGAGTTCATTATTTTCAATCCTTGCATTTATGTTATTAAAGCAGAATTATTTAATTATCACTATCCATCAGTTATGTTTTCTAAACGATCTAACGGGATCATTTGCTATGTTTTTTTTTTGCCATATTTCTAGAACTTAAACCTAAACATTAGGTTACTTGCATAATTCTGCTGTCTTGTCTGTTGTGCACCAATAGAAACAGAAGCAGGTCTCTTATTTTGGCCTCCTAATAAGATAAGATAAGACTTTATTAAACACTATGTACAAAATTCGTAGAATTTGTTGATCAGCATACACAGTATGCATTATGGACATAGAATGGAGAAAAAATACTAATAAATTGCAAGAAAAAAGTATGCATAAGCAAAGC
>JAYKQN010000010.1:517500-577500 GCA_036785175.1 Eupleurogrammus muticus | reverse complement strand
CGCCCACGTGAAACCCCACGTGGCCCATGGTCTGATAGGGTGAAGCTGAGGGCCATGCGATGGTCTGAGCCTGAGGAGGGGAAATTTAGAATATGAAAGGAAGCGATTCATGACATGGGTGCAAGATCAAGCCCTTAATTCTACATCATAATGGTATACTAATAATCAATATCACTTACTAAACATTTACTAAAATTATTAAAAACCTGGAAACCAGGAAAACCTGCTGCTCAAATGGTTATTGGTAAAATAAAATCAGGTCTGTAGTCCTTAAGGTTCAGTCTGGGTCAGTACTGACTTCTCCATCACATTGTGTTAATGCTCATAGCTGTGGTGCTGCCTTCCTCCATGCTCCTGGCTGCTGCTCTGTGTTTTATGACGTATTTGTTAGTGTGACAGGTATGACAGCTGCTGCCAGATCAGCTGGTTTTCAGCTACATGTTAAGGTCTGTTTATTGGGTTTTAGCTGGGTTTTAACCTGGAAGGATCTAATGAAATCTGACTCACTCTGGAACTAAGTTCTACTCTGAGAGAGCAGCGTTCACAGCAGAATGAACGATTATCAAGAGAAAAATACAGAACGTTCAGTTCACGTTTAACTAGAATATGAAGGAGTTATCAGTTATTAGTGCTACTGTACCATAATCAATAAATGATAAAACATCACTTTGCCCATAGGAAGCTGTTTCATATCATCATCAAAACACTAAATCTTCAGCAGATCCACAAATGTTAAAATAAAGCCTTGGGTGAGTAGAACATAAGGTTGTGATGTAGAATTAAGAGCCCAATTGAAAAAAAAACAATCAAAAACAGTCTTATCCTTTAAGATGTTTGACAACAGAACCATCTCTCCATATATGCATGCAATTTTAAGACATATCTCTGTCAAGATTGGTCATTGTCAACACGGAAAACCATATTCACAGAGGAAAAAATGCCTCATTCATCTAGAGGCAAATACAGATTTTGCAAATCCAGAAATGATTGAATGATAAAGAGAAATT
The DNA here is from genome assembly GCA_036785175.1 of Eupleurogrammus muticus. Classification (NCBI taxonomy): domain Eukaryota; kingdom Metazoa; phylum Chordata; class Actinopteri; order Scombriformes; family Trichiuridae; genus Eupleurogrammus; species Eupleurogrammus muticus. The sequence goes on along the minus strand of JAYKQN010000010.1, from coordinate 576,493 downwards.
TCAAAGAAACTAAACCCATTATCTCTCTAATTACTAAGACGGTAAACCGGCATGTTGGGATAATACCTACACTGGGGGTCGAGGCCAACGAGCTGGTGGTGGCGGTCAGCCACTGCGGCGCGCTGCGCAGCGCCGTCACGTTCTCCACTTTCACCGACCCGCCCAGCGTCTGAGTCCCGCCCCTCGACAGGTAGTCCCGCTGCGAAGCCCCGCCCCCGCCCCGCGCCAGGTAGTCCGTTCTGGACCCGGACTGGGCGTCCTGGTGCGTCATTAACCGGGACGTCCTGCTGTCCGACGCCTTGCTGTCCGTAGGCGTGGCGTTGTTGTCGTCGTCGTCGTCGATGACTATGACCTCGTAGTTTCTGGCTCCTCCTTGAGCACTGGAGCTCCTCTTGATCGTGATGGCCTGAGATGAGATTTGATGATTATCGATTTCAAAATTAAAGCAATTGAGAACTTATACACACACACACATACACACAATGTTAATAGATATTATCTACATACATGTTAAACTAATGCCTTGATATAAGTTCTAGTCATTGGGAAGACAGTTTTTTTTCTTTTTTGTTTACACTCTAAGGTTAAAACTAGATGATATTCCGGCTGCAAGATGGGAGACATTGGTAGTTCCAGCATTAAATTTGTCAAATAAAGAAGCACAGGCTCCATCAGCACTGGACTTGGGTCCTAGTGTTTGTGGCTCAGGTGCTTTAATCATAGAGCTGCTCAGTGTCTTTCTTTCTTTTGCCGTCATAGGTCATTAAACGCAACCTTACAACCTATAAAGTGATGCTGATGCATCTTCTAACTCTGGTTCTTTCCCCACACGTGTCAAACTCCAGTCTTAGCGGGCCGAGTGGGTGCAGGATTTTGTTTCTACATCTGATTCTACTATTTAACAATTAGACCTTCATTAGTAGAAACGGGTGTGTTACTGCCTTGGTTAGAACAAAAACCTGCACCCACACGGCCCTCCAGGACCTGAGTTTGACACCCCTGATCTACCATCTGCTACACTAGGCTTCCCTTCTTCTTCTTCTTATTTACTACAGGTGGTTGGTTTCAGGTGCAGCAGCTCTGGAGGGTAAACGCTTTGCTTTTTGAACCAAATTGTTTCAGAGTCCCTAATACGCATTTCGTGGTAATAATTTAATGCTAAGAGGTGATTAGGTGAGGGATTACAGGCAGATTTTTATAGGTGAAACGAAGAAAGAAATGACAGAAAGACAGAAGGGTGGTCCAAAAATTAAAAAAAAACCAAAAAGGACTTGTCACCTCATCTCACGGTCCAGTTTACCACGTTACGTTTCCTGAACCACAGGGTTACAGTCGTAAGATGCATGTTACCTGCTGAGTGCTCGTCTCGCTGCCGCTGCACTGCCTCCGGTGGCCAAGGCCGTTGCTGCTGCTGCCGCCTCCAAACTGGCTGGGCTTAATGTTTTCTTTGGACCGGCCCGGGTCCACCGTGGCCCTGTTCAGGTCGCGTTCCCTCTCTCTGAACCGAGAGACCGTGGAGGAGGAGGAGGAAGAAGAAGAAGGGCAGGGGGGCAAGGCAGTGTCCGTCAAGTGCAAAGAGTTCAATTGTCTGTCTCTGTCCCCCCTCTTGGAGCCCTCCTCACAACGCTTTGACTCCTCCACGATCTTCTCCAGGACCAGGAAGGTGTCCTCCGTCTGTCCCGTCTCCTTGACGACGCGTTCCACGACTTCCTGCTGGTAACCCATGGTTCTGGAAGGGGGGGGGGGGGGGGGATATTTTTATTTTTACAATACTGTATTTTGCAGTTGCAAAATTAGAGTAACATAGAACAAGTAATCACCTTAATAAAATATTTGCATAACTTGATCTTTTTGCTATTATAAATAATAAACTATTACCATGTCTGTTCTTCTCTTAATTTAAAATCATCTGCCCCGACATTTATCAACTCCTTTATGTTTATGACTTTTAAACAACAACTGCACAACTATTTTTCAACCAACACACCTGATTCTACTAATCAAACACTAGAACCCTTATTGAGGACCTTCATTAGTAGAATCAGTTCTTTTACAGCATGGTTGGAATAAAAGCCCAGGCCCTTTTTAAATTATAGTAATTTAGGACTATAAGTATCAATAACTTATTTTAGCTTATTTACATCTATGTTATATTATCATTACTTACATCTACCTTTCTATTCTGTTAATGAGCTTCTCGTTATCTTGCTCCAGGTTTCCCTTTTCTTAATTCATTAGCTTTGCTTTCTGACCCATGTTTTAATTCAGGGGTCACCAGCCCTGGTGCTGGAGGGCTACTGTGGGTGCAGGTTTAGTAGAATCAGGCCTGTTACTGCCTGGTGGGAACAAAAACCTGCACCCACAGTGCCCCTCCAGGCTCGGAATTGGGCATCTCTGATGTAGTCAAATATTCAGAACATAATAAATACTCCAGTTGTTGGAGGGTCTGTTGCTGTGATGGACCCTGTCGCCTCACATTCCACAAAATACTTTATATTTCTGTTATTCTTTCTGACATCATATTAAACTTTTCCTGTTCTAAATGTGTTGTTTACATCCTGTTCATGTCATCTACGGCAGCCTGTGATTTGTGATTCTGGGCTATGCGATAAAAAATTGAATTGAATTAAATCAGGGGTCACCAACCCTGGTCCTGGAGGGCTATTGTGGGTTCAGGGTTCTGCTCCAACCAAGGAGTAACACACATGAATCTACTAATGAAGGTCCTCAAGAAAATTCGCTAGTCCTCGCTAGTAAAACATGGGTCAGGAAGTAAAGCTAATGAATTAGGAAAAGAATGAAGAATAAAATGAAGCAGGATAACGAGAAGCTTATCAACAGGATAAAAAGGTAGATGTAAGTAATAAGGAATAAGTAGATTAAAATAGAAGACAGCAGAGCTACAGATATTATTAATACTTGTAGACAGAAATTACTACTAACGACTCTAATCAAAAAAGGCCTGGGTGGTTTCTGACAGGGGTCACCAACCCTGGTCCTGGAGGACCACTGTGGGTCCAGGTTTTTATTCCAACCAGGCAGTAACACCTGATTCTACTAATGAAGGTCCTTACCAAGGATTCTAGTGGGTGATTAGTAGAATCAGGTGTGTTACTGCCTGATTGGAACAGGTCCTTATCAAGGGTTACGCCTCTTGACCTGATGGGGTACAGCAGGGGTCACCAACCCTGGTCCTGGAGGGCTACTGTGGGTGCGGGTCCTTGTTCTAACCAGGGAGTAACACCTGATTCTACTAATCAACCACTAGAATCCTTGCTGAGGACCTTCAAAAACCTGCACCCAAGGTAGCTTTCAAGGAACAGGGTCGTGACCCCTGAACTATTATATTCTATATATGAGTACATCAGAGATGCGCAATTCCGGTCCTTGGTGTGGGTCCAGGTTTTTGTTCCAACCAGGCAGTAACACCTGATTCCACTAAAGAAGGTCCTCATTAAGGGTTCTAGTGGTTGTCAGCAATCAGGTGTGTTACTGCCTGGTTGGAACAAAAACCTGCACCTGGACTAGCCCTTCCAGGACCAGGATTGGAGACGCATGTTTTAGAACTATCCAAGTCTTACCTGAAGAAATTGACCAAGCAGCGGAGGTTGGTTTCGGGGCTGACAGCCTCCCCGTCATCGGAGACGCCCTCGCTGGAGTCCAGCATGATCGGGCCGACTAACGTGTTCGCCTTCGCCGAGGAGGAGGAGGAGGAGGAGGAAGAGGCGCAGGGGGTCTTGGACCTACAGGTGCCCCCCCGGCCCTCCCGGTCCCTGGGCCGCTCCCTGTCCCTCGCCCTCTCCGGCGACTCGTCCCTCCGCTCCAGGGAGTACTGTCTCTTTGTGTCCCGGGTCTCGCTCTCGGACGAGCGCCGCTTGTGCGAGGGCCGGGTCCCGTTCAGCAGGACGGCCTCGGGGCCCAGGCCTATCCCCCCTCCTGCTGCTGCTGCTGCTTTAGCCGATGCTTTTCCACCCCCCATGGAGGCCGCCCCGCTCCCTTTCTCCTCAAAGCTAGTGTCCAGGATGCGGTTGGAGAGATCCGTCACAGGGGTGCTGCTCTGAGAGCGGTCCTGGTCCACCTCTGCTATGCTGGAATGTGCCATCGGGTTCAGTTGACCCTTAAAAATAAAAAAATAAATAAATAAGCAGTAATCACCTGGTTAGGAGAGCAAAGGTAAAAGATCCCATCAAACCTGAATGCCTGCTATGGTCAGCATTCATTATCAGCATCCCTGCATAACCTGAGTACATGGTTCTCCTTTCAATGACCAGGGTATCATCTATTCAACTTGAGTGTGCATTTGATAGTTCTTTAAAATCCCAGAGAAGTTTATAGTTTTATTGCACGAATGCCAATAAATTTAATATCTACCACAATTGTTTGTTAACCACATTTGAGAAATCATTACAAATTTCTGGTAATAGTGTGTGTGTGTGTGTCTCACCGGGGAGGACGTGTGTGTGCTGGTGGGGCTGTGAGCCAGGCCCAGCAGTTCCTCCTTCAGCGCGCTGGGCAGCAGCAGCAGCTCCATAGTGTATTTATCGTCCCTTTCCTCCACAAACGACTTGAACGCCCGTTTCAGTGCTGGCTCTCTGTCGCTTGGTAGACTTCTTTTCTCCTGGACACAAGAGAAAGACCCAGAGATAGAAGTGTACCGTGCATTATCACCCACAAGTTTCATCCTTTAGAATATCTGTTGCTTTTCAGTGAGACTCAAGAATTTGCTGTAAAACTACTAGACCTGCAAAATTCATAAATACATATTCTGTTTTCAAAAAAGTGAGGAGTAAAAATCCCCCTGAATTATGTTTTCAGGGGCTCAGTGTACACCATTTCCCCATTAATCCAACTCCAGATCTACTACTACTACTGTGATCACAGCTTATAAAACCCACCTGGAACAGTGCTACAAACTGCTGGACCCTGCTCTGGGCCATCACCACGGGTTCGGCCTGGCCCAGCAGACGCAGGCGGCCCGGCTCGGGCACCAGGACCTCGGCGCTGGTGTCCCGTATGAGCCGGTCCAGGAAGAGGCCGCGGGCGCCGGCGAAGATGCAGTGCATGTCCACCGGGTAGCGCTCTTCCTTCTGCAGCTCTGGGTCACACAGGCCCCTCACGTATTCCTGCACAACAACAACAACTTTATTAACACTGTCAGAAATGGGGGGAAAATTGTTTTTTAATTAAGAGAACACAGAGTAGCTACCGTAGATTCATGACCATAAGTCACACCTAACTATAGGGCGCAGGTTTTATATACAGAAATAAATATACTGTATTTTCACGACTATATGGCGCACATAAAAGTCTTATATTTTCTTTAAAACGTGCGGAGCACCCTATGTATGTATGTAGGGGGAAGTGTGGGCGTAGATTGTAGATAAAATAACAGGGATGTGCGTTATGCAGAACATCGTTGTTTTAACAACCTGAAAATGGTAAAGAGACACGCTGATAAAGCACAGTTTAAACTGAAGGAAATCAGCTACACAGCTGAGTTTAAGACATAAGACAGGTGGTACGAGTTGGAGGAAAGACTGGATCAGTGGATCACAGAGCAGAGACTGGATCAGTGGATCACAGAGCAGAGACTGGATCAGTGGATCACAGAGCAGAGACTGGATCAGTGGATCACAGAGCACAGACTGGATCAGTGGATCACAGCACAAAGAACGAGTGGGAGAAGTGTTTTGACGGTCACCATTCGACTAAAAGCAGTAAAGCAGCAGAAGAAATGAAAATTGAACATTTCCGTCTTGGTGCTTTCGTTTTGGTGCCATTTTTCCATCTGGACCAGGACTACGGTAGCGCAGCAACTTCCAGCGGATTATAACGCATCATTTAGAGGAAAGTGACTCTGATGGTGAAGAAAGTGGAGCTGGCATGTTTGATGGAGATTTAGCTGCTGTTGGAATCAGAAACAGAGGATGAGGACTTATAGTTAGGTGCCGATAATGACACACAGAACTGAGACTGTGCCTTTTAGTACAGGGCCTTATGGTCGTGAAAATACAGTATAATCTGCTGGAAGTTGCTGCGCTAGCATAGTCCTGATCTGTCAATACATTCCTAAATTCTCTCGCGGCTTCTCAATTTGAGTGTTCCTCCGCATAGCCGATTTCCTTCAGTTTAAACTGTGCTTTATCAGCATGTCTCTTTGCTATTTCCAGGGTTGTTAAAACAACAATGTTCTGCATAACGCACATCCCTGTTCTTTTATATACAATCCACGCCCACACTTCCCTCTTTAACATTCTCATTGTGTTCTCTACTACGTCCGCCTTACAACAACAAAATATATATATATATATATATATATATATATATATAAAACAATATAAAATATAAGACTTTTAAGTGTGCCTTATAGTTGTGAGAATACAGTAATAAAAATCTACAGAGAATAAAATTCTGAATAACAGCACATTAAGTAAAATTATATATTATATATTACACACAATGTGCCAAAATGTTTGTCTGTGCGCATCCAAACATTTGGCCCACATGTCATAAAGCCGACATGTGCTGAAACTAAACACGTCCATCGATTCAGGGAATCTCCTGGTGTGGGAAATGTTTGGATGAATCAGCTGCAGGTGGGTGTAACTCTGTTACACAGCCACTGTGTCACATTTCACAAAAAAAAAAAACTTCAGTATGGAATGTAAAATGAGTCGTCTAACGATGATGCAGAAAGGATGTCTGTGTTGAAAGAGAAGCTGCTCTCAAATATTTTGGGTGTGGCTTTATTAATACAATTCAAGGGATTTCCAGAAGTTTCTGTTCCCCCTGCAATACCCAGATGAACTCAGAGAGGTGTTTAAATAACACAGGAATAGAAAGGTAGTGTTGTGCAAGCATTTACTTGGGAACAACTTTACATAGTTGTGTGATTCGTAAGCATGGGGTTGTGTCCATGAGTTTAACCCTCATCAGTGTTTACTCACTACATATTAGAATAATATATAGAAGGGTGACATTCTCTTTGTTTAGGAAATAACAGGAACCTAAACTTCACAGATGTTATGCTTGAGTAAGAGTAAGATATCATGAACTTCAAATGTACCTTTGACCCAGATGACTTGCATTAGTGGGTGTGATCCTCATTAAATTGTGTGACGTTCAGTCTTAATTGTTGGTGCACAAAGGTCATAAAGGAATATAATGTGTGCATGATGGACTTAAAGACAGATTTCACGCATCTACAATTCAGATACAGTTCTGTAAGAATTCAGCATCAACAAAACATGAAATTATATTTACATGAAGTGCAGAGACAATATATATATTCTATTTTATTCCATAATGTTAAAAGAATTTAACCTTTCTGTTTCAGTTTCATCTTGATTAGAAGCAGAAACACCTGTTCCCATGTTATTGATTTTGTGATTTAACCAGAAAGCCACAATCAAATAACCCTTTCTGGGTTCTTCACAAAAAAAAAGTCATAAAACACTATAAACACTATTTATGAAATAAATGATAACCAAATAAGTCGAATAAATCAAACACACAAGTGTATGTCATCAATCAAACTATCAAAGTCCTCATCCTCCGTTTCTGATTCTAACAGCAGCTAAAACTCCATCAAACATGCCAGACTCACTATTACTTTACTTTCCATATAATCCGCTGGAAGTTGCTGCAACACCTGCCTTATGTCTGCTGAAACTCTGCTGCGTCTTTCATTAATCTTAAATTCTCTCGCTGGCTCACACTTTACTTTTTGAAATGCATCACTTAAAAAGTCAAACAGGTTTCAGGTGCAAATTGGTTGTGCAGGACTGCACATGTGGACATGCATGTACATGCATGCATTTTTAAAAATAATATTTCAATAACACAAACTTGTTTAAGAAGAAAACACTTATTGACTAAATTAAATTGCATCCAATGCATCTTTTTTTACTGTTATTATTTCCGTTGTTTGTCTGTATTTCTGTTAGTACAATACCTCAAAAAGTTTTGTGAAATTTTCAGAGAATGTTGGAAATGGTACGACAAACATAGAAACACATTATGGTGATGACCCCGAAGAAATGAACAGGTGCTGGCACCTGCATAGGACATGACACGATGTTTGGTGGGAGTCTGGGAGTGCTTTTCTAGGTTAACATACATAACTCAGTTCAGTTTCCTTAAAGTTATTGTTTTTTATTTCCTGGCAATCACATTTAGGTTTGTGTGAATAACAATAAAAAAAAAAAAAAAAAAAAAAAAAAAAAAAAAATCACAAATTGGGGTCCCCCTTTTTTTGAAGACTACATTGCTGGGATGTTTATCTTATTTTTAACAATAATCCAAATAAAAAAAATCCCATAACTTTAGGATGAGGAGACTGAGCGGCTTTAACTTTAAGGTTGAACTACATTCCAAAAAATTAATAATAATAATAATAATTAATAAATTAAAAAAGCCATACCTGCAGCTCTCTATGGGACAACTGGTTTGGTGGTTTGTTCATGAATAACGTTTAAAAAACAAATAAAGACCTGGAAACAGAGATTTGTATGATGCTCTGCGTATTTTGATTTAACAGATGTTTCTAGTAGCAACGTCTAGTCGTCATTTATATTATTATATAAAATATTTACATATATTTATGCATTTTTTAAAATTTGATTAATAATATTTGTATACGTCTTATTTTTTGTGTAGCTGTATTGAATATATTTCTCCTAGATGCGTTTATGTTTTTGTTTGAATGTATTTGTGCGTTTTCAAGGGAAGAGTTAGCTTCGCTGCTAGCATCACAAACTAATGTAATGAATCTGACTTTTTCTGGAACAGACGTTTAAAAATAAAAAAATACCAGACAAACAACAGCAACATGTATATATATCTAATGTCCGTGTTACATCGTGTTAAATACACCGGGTGACAGAACAGAAACTGCCGCTAATCACGGGACACCGATACACCTGTTCAACCGCAAACGGCGAAACCGTAAAGTTGGAGCTTTAGCTTTTTAGCTAAAAACAACTCCGTGTTAACGTTGAGTCGTCGTCTACGGACAAGAAAATGAAAGTAAAAAAACACAAAAAAGCGTGTGAGGACCTCACCTTCGCCTTGGACACGTCGTCTCTGTTCCCCCGGAGCTGCAGCCATATCTGCCGGGATGTTTTGCTGCCGTGCGGCTGTCCCGTGTGGTCCAACAGCCCGATGATGGTGAACGCGACTTTAAAAACATGCTCCACTCGCGGCTTGGCGCATTTTAGCTCGTCCTCTTTATCTTCCAGGACCGTAAACTCGTCCACGGTCGGTGGTGGTGGCGGTGGCGGCGGCGGCGGAGGCGGTGGTGGAGCTACCGCTACCGCCGCCGCCGCCGCTGCCTCCTCCTTCTGCCGCTGCTGCTGCTGCCTCGCGGCCGACGCGGGGTGCCTGCTGGTCGGCGGCTCCAGGTACGCGAGCTCGGCGCCTCGTCTCATCCCGAGGAGGGGCCGCGTTGTTGACATTCCCGCCTCTCGGCCGGGCCCCGTCGCTGCCCGCGAGTCCGCGGCCACGACGGTGTCTCACTACTCGAACCGTTCGGCGCCGCCGGGACCCCCCGGGGTTTTCATGGCCTCTCGTGGCGTGTTCTCCGGAGCGACGCGACGAGCTTCGCGGCGTCTCAGTGACATGAAGACGGAGGCAGGGCTAGCTAATAACTCGGTAGCCCCCTAGTGACGTATCCGGAAAGTCCCAGTGATGGCGTCATCAAGACTCGATAGTTATCTGTGGTGCGTTTAAACACCTGCGTAAAAAAAAAAAAAAAAATAGTGGCGTAATACTCAAGTACTCCAGCGAAGTAATATTACTTTGTTACTGTACTTAAGTATTTTTAGGGAATATCGGGACCCTGGAGTAAGTGTTCCAGCTACATATTAAATTCAGCATCTAAAATAAGTTAAACACTTGGGAATAAAAAATAAAAAACTATATATAAATACCACTGGAAATATAGCATATATGATTGGATGTGAATAATTTTATAGACACAAAAATTAGTGTTCTAAATTTTTTAATGAGATATATATATATAGACTGTAGTCACTTTTCCCCCACTGGTCAATTTTCACTGGTCACTTTTCTCTACACACACATCCTGCACCTTAAGTGTGCATTGGCTATGTATGTGTACATGTGCGTGGATATGTATGTCCATATATATATATGCAAATATGTGTGTATGTGTATGTATGTACATGCATGTATGTATGTATATATGCTTTGCTTATGCATACTTTTTTCTTGCTATTTATTAGTATTTTTCTCCATTCTATGTCCATAATGCATACTGTGTATGCGGATCAACAAATTCTACGATTTTGTACATAGTGTTGTGTATTTTTATTTTTGATTTTTTATAGTTTTTATCTTCTTTAGCTTTTATTTTCTTTTCTTTATTCTGTACGCTGCAGTAACAGACAAATTTCCCCGTTGTGGGATCAATAAAGTCTTATCTTATCTTATCTATATATCTATTGACATGTAGTTTAACCCTAATAACTTGGTAATAGTGTTGAGGGGAAAAACATTACTTGTAGCAGCCACATTTTAAGTTCAGCATCTAAAATGCGTTAAACACATGGAAATAAAAAGTAAAAACACAAGATAAATAAAACTGAAAATATAGCATATATGACTGGAGATGAACCATTTTTTCTTTTCCTTATTTTTCTTAGGCCTTATTATTATTTTTATTTCTTATTTTATTTTTATTCTTTTTATTAAGTTATTCTTGCTTGTTTAACCCTCTCTTGAGTTTATTTAAAAAAAAAGTAATTTTCAACCAATGCACATATGTTTTCAGTACATAAGTGACATATACATGAAGTGTGATTAATGCAATGGTGTTTCCATACCAATAGGCCATACATAGGAAATGACCAATATAATGTTTCCCCGAACATAAGCCATACATAGGAAGTGATTAAATACTTTTCTTAAGAGTCCTATAAGTCTTAATCTGTATCATGCAACATGCAAGTCATAAGATTATCTCCATGCGTTGCAATTTGTTTTTTCTTCAGCTCATCACAGTCATAAGAATTATACTACACCAGATAAATTAACTCTCTTAAAAAAGGTTTAAGAGATGCTTTTGAAACTGTATTTATTTGCCAAACATGATTTGTAACTGACTTATAACAGCAACAGAAGTTAAGAAGCCAATACTAGTTCAATATCCAGTTTACACAAGTGTGACATGGGAACTTGGAGCCATCCCATGATACAAAAACACTGGAAATACACTTCACAATGCTGAAATTATACCTGCATGCTTTCTTACTCACAGCATTTACTCCCACGTTCACTTTAAATACTCAAATACGTTTATTATCAGAAAACCCCTACCAAAACCATTTTCTGTTTGGGTCTGCCCATTGACGTGTTGTTTACAGGTTGTTTATGCACCACTGCTGAGAGCTGACCTATATTCTAGTGAGATGAGAACATCTGTGAACCAACAGGTTTTATCTGTACAGAGAGGAGCAGAGTCGCCCTCTGGTGGCCACGTGAAGGCACTGCAGTCTGCAGAGGCTGCAGTCATCTATATTTTAGAAGGAGATGATGCTCTAAGATTAGAGAAAAGGAAAACTGAAAACAGATTTGTGTATCTGTGACTGTATTTTTTCTCCCAAATAATTAGCTAATGACCCCTTAGAATTATACGGTGACCCTGTAAAGGGGCCTGACCCCTAGGTTGAGAACCACTGGAATAAACTAGCTATCTCTATATAAAGTAGTTGAAAGTAGCTTCATATTCAGCAGTAACGTAAAGTAATGCTAGAGTGCTTCAGTATTAATAATATTGTGATATAGTATAATATCTGTAGAGGGATGAAATAAACTGTTTTACTGCAATACTTTAACTACATTATGCATGTTTTTTCATGCAGAACTTTTACTTGTAATGGACTAGCCGTTTTACACCTGTGGAGATATTGCATTAAAAAACAGCTAGAATAGCATTTACCACATTAACAATATGTAGAGTGTATTTCTGATTGGTTTAATGTTACCTTCATTCAGGAAAATAAAGATATTCCTAAGTGACCCTAAACTTTTGAATGGCGATGTATATGCAGAGAGCTCTATTCTATGAAAATGACCTTAAGCAACAATATCTCCAGTTGCATGAGAGAGTTAATCATAGAAATACTAACTTCTACGGCTGAAGAACTCATCCTAGTTGTTCATCACGTAACCAGGAAAGAAACTGTCTGACCCAGATCCTGCACAGATTAAAGAGGAACAGGAGGAATTCTGCACGTTCTGGGGGTGAAACAGGTGGCAGTGAAGCAGGAGAGAGAGAGAAACCTCTGTTAAATCCTACTTGTCACGAAAAGTAACAACAGTACCTAGACGATTTTGTGTTTTCCCATTAAAGGTCACACTTTTATTTATCAAACGAGTTGCAAAACGAGTAGAAAATAGAGTCGAACCATTGACAATGTTTGAAATCATTTTTTTAAACTGTTTTCATCTGTGCTAACATCATTACAAAAATGTTTTTTTAATCATCTATTAGGTTCTAATGCAATTGACAAACACCATGTACCATTAAAACACTGGAGAAATAAACCTATGGAGATGTTGCATTAAAAACAGCTGTAATAGTCATTTACCACATTAACAATGTATAGAGTGTATTTCTAATTAGATTAATGCTAAAAAAAATGTAAACAATAGAGATATTTCTAAGTGACTCTAAACTTTTGAATGGTAAGGTAAGACATTACAAACAGACAAACAGAAATGTAATGAATGTTGGTGTAAGTGGAGGATGAGGAGCAGGATCTATCACAGCTTCCAGGTTTCACCAGGACAGCATCAGACCCTCCAACATCCGTAGATCCCTCAGTGGCTGCACTGCAGCATGCTCTGTGGATGAGGAAACACAGAAAACACAGAAAACACAGGGCAGGACTTCGGAAATATAGGAAGGGTGTCTGCCCCCCGGACTGAAACTGGAAGACGATTCCACAGGAGAGGAGCCTGATAGTTGCAGGCTCTGCCTCCTGTTTTAATTCTAGAGATTCTGGGAACCTCCAATAAGCTGCATATTGGGAGCGTAATGTTCTGGATGGTGATATGGGACTAAGAGATCCCTAAGGGAGGATGGAGCCTGACTGTTGAGCGCTTTGTAGGATTTTTTCTATTGGAGATTTCACAGGAAGTCAGTGTAGAGCGGCTGATACAGGTGAGATATGCTCCCTTCTTCATCACAGCATCGTTAAAGTGTGAATACCTACTTCTTTCTTTCTTTTATTTTGTAAAAACCACATCCTCCACTAAGCCAATCATCACAAACACTGCACATTTACAGTAGGCGTGCACTTACAAAGCTTCTTCTTTTTTTTATTTTTCCCACCCTCAACGTCACTGTTGTCTGGAAATGGTTCAGAAATTGTAAATCAAACCTTTTCTAGACGTTCAGAAGCTTTGTTTTGCCATGGCAGGAACATCACAGGTGTCGCTAACACACTCACAGCATCCACCGTGCTGCGGCCTGTTCAGCTTCCAGTGATAGTCGCCAACCTGGAAATGAAGGAGATGAATAATAAAGGAGATAAATATAGTTCATCCGTCATTCAGCTGAGAATTTACACCCGTGCAGAAATATCTTCTGTAAAAAAAATCTGTTGTCAAATTTCTTTAGAAAAGAAATCCAATCACCTCCTTGAGTGTATGAAAAATACACAAGCAGGTATTCTGCAGGTGAAAAGTGGCGTAAAATTGGCAATCGATCGTTTCACTTCTTCTAATATGAATCTTTTTAGCAAAAAATGACTCTGAAGTGGGGATACGCTCAGTTCTTTATACTGTAGTGTATTGTGTATTTTTATGTGACATGTGTTTTAATTATGTGTTGAAATAACTTGTAATTGTATTATAATAATTATATCTACATTACACATACAATATAATAATCTAACATATTAGAAGAGAAGTTAAATTTGACCAAGAAGTATTATTTCCCTCCAGCTTTATACATATCACCAGTAGTTTATTTTCACATGTGAATATCATTGTCTATAAGCATATATACAGTATGATATACACATATGTACTTATATAATACATGTGTATATAATACAGTATACAGTATTATATACATATATGTACTTTTATAATACATACATGTACGAGAGTTTGTATTTAGTGAAACAAATTTGGATGAAAATGAAAAATAAAATTCACAAGTGTGTTTTAGTTAGTGTATAATTCAATAAAATTAGTATTTTTCAGATGTTTTTATGTGCACGTGCAACAGGTCTCCATGTTCCTACAGTAGCCCAGAATGGACAATGCAAATTAAGTGTCATACACACTACATATATGTACTTCTATAAAACTTATATATGTATATAATACTTCTAGAGTGCATGTATATGTATGATAAACATAAATGCATGTGTTTAAATAGATAATCTTTATCTGATAAAACCAAACTGACCCTGAGCAGAAGTTAAACCACTAGTTTAATGAATCTAAACTTCTCCCTAAAGTATTTTACCATAGAAATAACTTTAATACTAAGACGAACCATCATAATGGTTAAAAACGTGAAATAAAATAAAAGTATTTGCTTCAAAAAAGAAAAAAAAATCTGAATCAGACAACGAAATGCTTCATCAACATTAAACCAGAAGAAATAAAGATATATAGAATTATTATTAATTCTCTTTTCTTTAAAACTCATCATGCTTGATTATATTATAGTTAAAATTAACAACAAATTATAGTGTAAATTACCATTTACACTTTTTTTTTGATGATTTAATTAAAAGCACCATCACATCCCAAACATTTACAGATAGATCATTAATTCCATTATTGCTGCACATGCTCAGTAGATAGAGAAGCAACTTATCCAAATCTTACATTTAAACAAAAATCTGCCAATTTATTATAAATGCATATATATATATATATGTGTGCCACTAGATGGTGCTGCAGGCCTCAGAATGGACGTTTAGCAGCAGGCCTGCTCCTCTGCTCCCTGATGACAGAGTCATATCGACTTAAACACGTCTCCAATCAATGTTTTTTCATTATTTCAGGTCCAGACGCAGGCACACGCGAAGGAATATCGTCTTTATTAAAGTTCATTCTGTTATGTTATCTGGTAGAGGGCGGGATAGGGGGGGGGCAGAAGCTGACAGCGTTACACAGCGTTAGGAGCTAATACTCTACCACTTAGTTTTACTGTAATTTTTATCCATATTGATTTGGTGCTGTGCTGCGACTCCACTGAGCATGCACATGGTGGCAATCATCCAATATTACATTTCAGAAATAAAGAATATGATGGAACGTCAAATTCACATTCAGTCACATTCAGAGCAGCGAGAGCAGGAAGTGAAACAGGCCTGAATATCTAGAAAAAAAAAATCACTGGTGATTCGGTGAAAACTGGGCCCACACACCAGTGTTTCACCAGGGGGCTCCACACTGCGGTTATTAAGGTGTGTGTGTGTGTGTGTGTGTGTGTGTGTGAACAGCTGTGACCGCCACCTGCGAGGTGAGGGTAACGTTGACCTGCGACACATGCTCCTCTTTAGTTCCACATGTGGCGTGTCCACGTGTGTGTGCGTGTGTGTGTGTGCGTGTGTGTGCGTGTGTGTGTGTGACAGATTACAACATCTCGGGGACCACTTAGTGGAAATGACCTCGCTCCGTGAATAAAAATGAAAACTCGACAGAAATCTCGGAGAATTCACGCGAGTCTAATTTTCGTCGCGGTTGGTTTTACGTTCCTAAGGGGGGGGCACGTCTTAGATCTTTATTAATAATAATTACTTAAATTCCAGGTTGCGCTGGGAAAACGACACACTCCTCGGAAAAAAAAAGAATATAACTCAGGGGAGGAAGTTTGAAGAGTAAATGAATCAGCAGCTCAGGTCCACTGGTTCTGTTCCAGTTGCTCCGACGCCGTTTAAGATCTGTTTTAAGGAGCCACGTTTTCCCGCTATAGTTTTTCCGATGTTCTACAAGCGTGTTGAACACACTCACACACACACACACAGACACACACACACACACACGCACACTCTGAAAGTCAGACGTTTTAATTCCTGCGTCAAGTCCGCGGCCTGGTGTCGCTGACAGGTGGTTTACAGGGACGAAAAGCGACAGAAGGAATCAGACGGCTCTATTAGACGCAAAAAAACAGGGAAGAAGAAGAAGAAGAAGAAGAAGATGTAAAGAGGAATAAAAAGGGACAAAGAGGAAGAGGAGAATCGTAGGTAACACAAACGCTCAACCACCCCCACCCACTTAACAAATTTATTTATGTACAGCTCAGCGAAAGCTTCCCCCCCTCCAACACACACACACACACACACACACACACACACACACACACACACACTCCTCCCTCCATCCTTCTTCTCCTCCTCCCTCCCCTCATCCCTCCCTCCCTTGCAGGTCATGGGAGATAGCGAAGAGATAAATATCGCTGGCAATAAAAGGCCTGCATCATGAATAATAAAACAGCCGTAATCTCGACCAATGATTTATACATCTACAGGCTCTGATGGCTGCGCGCACACACACACACACACACACACACACACACACACACACACATGCACGCATACAAGCGGGGAGTCACACATTGAGCGCTGTTAAATTGAGATGAATGGTGATGCAGAGTGTGTGACCGGCGTTGGACACACACACACACACACACACACACACACACACACATACGCACACACACACACACACACACACACACACACACTAGTTGTCACCAAATTTCAACCAATTTCTTTCATCAGTCAAACAGTTTTTATCCGATTGAACCACAACAGGAAAAACATCTTCTCATTTTTTTCTCCCCCAAAAACCGACCAATGGGGGAGTGTCCTGCCAGTCATGTGACCTCAGGTTTTAACATCTCGGATGATATCTGATAGGAGGCCGTGAACAAACACGCTGACGCGGGCAGAGACAACAGATTAAAGGTTATAGGGAACGATCGGGTTGAGAATCAAACTAAACGTTGCTGCTGTTCACAAAGTGACTTCAACTAATAAATGTGCAGATTTACGTTACAACCTGATGCATGAGTCTACAGTAGGTGTCATATGTACGATTTAGTAAATTCATTATGTATTAACGACACTCGTAGCCATTAAGTGAGCTATGAACAGCGTCCATGTTGAATGTGCATCATGTTAACATATGAACAAAGTTACATTACACTATAAAATTATAATTATAATAATGTTAGTTAGTGTGGCAACATGTCTTATTCATCAGATTCTGTCCAGTTCAGAATCGAGGCAAACACAGCCGTGTTACACGTGTTTTTCATTTTTCTTTTCGTGCTTTGGTGGTTTCTATCAGTTCTGTTCAGAAAGTTCTGCTACATGACATTCACTTATTGACGATAGAAATAAAGTAGATTAACACTAAATTGCCACGGGAATGTGCTGTTCATTCTGTAAAGGTGCTAAAAAAGAATGAATTGTGCACTTTCACATTATTTGCCAACATGAAGGTCGACATGCCTTAACGCACTGTGACACTTTAAAACTTCTGGAAAATGCTTCATGCAGCTTCAACCCTCAAATTAACCTGATGAAGGCTCTATGTGAATTATACAAACAACCTGGTGTGGATGTGTGAGAAACAGCTGGAATTTTGTTTCCACCTATTTAACAATGTTAAACTTAATGTAATATATATATATATATATATATATATATTACATATATACCTATTCAACAATGTTAAATATGGTTTAATAACATGTCCTAAATTACATGTAATGCCGAATTATTGAATATATATATATGTTTATATATATATATGTTTATATATATATATATATATATATATATATATATATATATATATATATATATATATATATATATATATATATATATATAATGTATAAATTGTATGCCACCACCAAAATATTGTGGTATACTGTATATATGTCACATCTGGCTTTTAACCTTAAAATAGTGGAAACTTAATGTAATATATGTAATATATATATATATATATATATATATATATATATATATATATATATATATATATATATATATATATATAATGTATAAATTGTATGCCACCACCAAAATATTGTGGTATACTGTATATATGTCACATCTGGCTTTTAACCTTAAAATAGTGGAAACTTAATGTAATATATGTAATATATATATATATATATATATATATATATATATATATATACAGTAATCCCTCGTTTATCGCGGGGGTTACGTTCCGAAAATGACCCGCGATAAGTGAAATCCGCGAAATAGAAAACTTTATTTTTTTTTTACAATTAGCAACTATTACATGTATACAAATACAGTGACTCGCGTGTAGGCCGTTTCACTGCTCTTCAGACTGGGCCGCTGCATCCTGACTGCGCTCTGCAGTGTTCTCTTCTTCTGAAGTCCGCGGTGCAGGTGTGTTTGTTCGGGAGAAGAACATAGTGATAGGCAGCTGTTGTCGCTCTTTTTTCTTCTTTGCAAACGAGACGACAAAATGATAGCACAATTCGTAGCATGTTTTGATACAAGAAGCGAAAGTGAGTTTTTAGCGAATCAGAATGCAGAACACAATGCACCAAAAAAAAAAAAAAATGCATTATGAAAATCCGCGAAATAGCGAATCCGCGATAAGTGAACCGCGAAGTGGCGAGGGATCACTGTATATATATATATACCTATTTACCTAACTAAATTACATGTAATGCCGAATTATTGAATATATATATATGTTTATATATATATATGTTTATATATATATATATATATATATATATATATATATATATATATATATATATATATATATATATATATATATATATATAATGTATAAATTGTATGCCACCACCAAAATATTGTGGTATACTGTATATATGTCACATCTGGCTTTTAACCTTAAAATAGTGGAAACTTAATGTAATATATGTAATATATATATATATATATATATATATATATATATATATATATATATATATATATATATACCTATTTACCTAACTAAATTACATGTAATGCAGAATTATTGAATATATATATATATATGTAGGTATTTTAGCTGATTCATTTTTTTTTTTTATTAATATAGTTTCTGTTGTACAAATAATTAATAATAAAAAAACATAACCAGCAACGTTATACATATGATTAACTTAGAAATTATAAAATTCACATAAGAATTCACATAAAAAAAGACAAAATATGTGCTACAAAGCAACAAAAAAGCCGAATCTGATTCATTTCAAAATATATAGGAACAAATTTACCATAAACACCCATTTAAAAAGAGAAAAATTCAGAATTTAGTTTCAATACTTTTCCTCACTATTATATATATATATTATTTATTTATATTGTATTAAGGTGAAAGAGAAATTGGTTCTTATGGGTGAAAGTCTTCTCCACAGCGTAATGCTTTTTATTTATTTCTTGCATTGTGAATATTTGCATCCACTCGTGGACGTGGGTGATCTAATCAGTGTCATTCAATAATCGTATTTTCTATGCCTGTGCTTTCTTTTGTTTTATAGGGATAAGAATGAATTCTTTTACAATTTAATGTGAAACAAGCAGGGACATATTGTGTGTAATCAAATCATAAGTAAGAATATATACTTTTAAAGGTATATATAGGACATGTGACCAGTGTTATAAGGAGCGGAGCAGCTTTCCTTGTATTAATTCTCTTTGTCTTTTACAGCAAAATAGAATCAGACATCTCCAGCAGATTAGAGGCCTGGTACACGTGTTTTTTTGTTTCAACAGTTGTTTCTGACTCGCGTCCTGTCAATAACATCTTTAAAATGCAAATACAATGACACACACAAATCCTCTTACAGTAATTGCCGTTTAACGTGTAATCCGTGTTGCATTACACCGCTTTATGTTGTTTTTTATTTTCTTTACAGAGAGGAGACAGTTGAAGGATAAACACACAAACACACATTTTACACCAAAATTACTGATGTGTTTCATTTAATACCACTGTCAGTCCAACACACACACACACATATATATATATATATATATATGCATATGCATATGTATATATACATATTATACATATATATGTATGTATTTATCTATCTCTCTCTTTTCTGGTACAAGAGGGACAAAATCATGTTTTTATTGAATAATTTATACAGAAAATGAAACACACACACACACACACGTATATATGTATATATATATGTATATATGTATATATATATGTATGTATGTATGTATGTATGTATATATATATATATATATATATATATATATATATATATATATATATATATATATATATACACATACATACATATATATATATACACACAAACATATATATACATATTTATGTATGTATGTGTATATGCATATATGTGTATATATATATGTATAAAACATATAACATATAATGTCAATATCAGGGTCAACACTTATATAACTATTGTTTTTTTGCCGTTTGATTGGTATTTATACATGTATATGTATGTATATATATATATACATACATATATACACATATATACATATACATTTATATGCATATATGTGTATATATATATATATATACATACACATATATGCATATATATAGGTATAAAAAATTATTTATATATTATATATATAGATATATATTTTCCTCTATTTATCCTTGTAGAAGAGGGACAAAATCATGTTTTTATTGAATAATTTTGACAGAAAATGACACACACACACACACACTCTCATATAATGTCAATATCAGGGTCAACACATATAATTATTGTTTTTTTGCCGTTTGACAGGTATTTTGTCTTTTCAACACCCAGATGTGCAGATATTGATTATTACAGATCATCACATTATTGTGATTGATAGTACCATAATCATGGGTATTGTGGTAGTATTGAACCCAGTGGATCCTTTAAAATACTACATATATATATACACACACACACAGGAGACACTCCTTCCATTTTAGTTTGGTTGGAGACATCATTTACGCTTTAGGCGATTACAGATTTCTAAAGGTGAAAACACCATAAATCCACTAAACACTCGATAAATGTGTCTAACACTGAACACGCCTTCGTTTGTACGAACAGTGAAATGTTGTCCTGTCAGTTCTGAACACACAGCGCTCACAGAGAGCTCTATCTGTTCATTACACCTAACCAGGCCACGCACACCCGCTTCCTGTTGCTGTTTGGGAACCAGCCTAAGTAGCAGGATTTATTTCATTTATTGATAGCAGTCAGAATAAAACATGTACTCTGACGCTTCAGGAGTCCTGCAGGTATTCCAGTTTCACTTCAGAAACATCTGTGTGTGTGTGTGTGTGTGTGTTTTATATAAGCTTTATTATTACATTTAAAGGAAAGGATCTCAGTTTAAAAAGAAAAAGGACGAGTCAAAATGTGCAATATTAGAATTAAATTCTAATATTATATAATATATAATAATATTCTTTGCAGATTTTTCTGTCCTAAAATCTTAATAAAAATAATAAAATAATAAAATAATAAAATAATAAAATAATAAAATAATAAAATAATAAAATAATAAAATAATAAAATAATAAAATAATAAAATAACAAAATAATAAAATAATAAAAATAATAACAATAATAAAATAATAAAATAATAAAATAACAAAATAACAAAATAATAAAATAATAAAATAATAAAATGATAAAAATAATAACAATAATAAAACAATAATCATAATAATCATAATCATAATAATAACTAAACTTTGTTGCTTATTTACTCATTTAATCTTATATATCATAGGGCATATACTGAATTTTGGCTGTACAAATAAACTTTAAAGTAAGTAAATAATTGATAATATAGTTGTACAGTGGCAAGAATATGTCGTATTTTATTTCAAATATTGTGTTGTGCCACTGTACAACCATGTTATCAATTCTTTAGTTTTATATAACTATACATACAGTATATATTGATATTCTATTCCATGATACTTTTTAACCTATCTATTTATTTACAAGTAATGGGCATTTTAAAGGAGAATTTATGATTATTGACAAACACATTAAAAACATCCCTTCTTTCCCTACAACTACATTATAGTGTGTTTTGTGTATTATTAAGTGTGTGATCAGATATTTGTTCACATTGGGGCAGTAAAACAAACAGCACTGTTGTTTCATGATAACAAAACTAGTTAAATTCCTCTGAGATTCTCAATGAAACCAACATAAATCAGGATCATCATACGAAAGGATCACGTAACTGAGTACATGTAGTCAAAACTAAATATTGAGTCCTGCAGGGGTTGAGATGCATTTTCTGCAGATCGTACGCTCCTGCAAATCAGAAATACTGCAGGTACATATAGTATTACAGTATTATAATGCAGCAATACTACCTCTCGCTCTGCCGTTGACTACACATTACTACCTGTCACTTTGGTCATGGAGTAACATGACTCTATATACTTTATTACAGCCCATGTACTCTATAGACCTGGGGGGGCATGGGGGGCATTTTTTCATATGCGCAGTGAGTGAATGGAGAATCTTTAATTTTAGTAGTACATATGTATGTAGTACATATGTAGACTGACACTACTCTATATATAGTAGTATATAGGCTACAGTAGTATTGTATAGAATTGACAATAAAAAACATTTTTTTACCATTTTTATATATAATATATATAAATATGGTACTATACATATATATATATATATATATATATATATATATATATATATATATATATATATATATATATATATATATATATATATATATATATATATATATACAGTGGGGAAAATAAGTATTTGCTATTTCTCCCACTTAGAAATCATGGAGGGGTCTGAACTTTTCATCGTAGGTGCATGTCCACTATGAGAGGGATAAACTAAAAAGAAAAATCCAGAAATCACAATGCATGATTTTTTAATGATTTATTTGTGTGATATAGCGGCAAATAAGTATTTGAACACCTGAGAAAATGAGTGTTAATATTTGGTACAGTAGCCTTTGTTTGCTATTACAGAGGTCAAACGTTTCCTGTAGTTTTTCACCAGGTTTGCACATACTGCAGGAGGGATCCTGGCCCACTCCTCCACACAGATCTCTAGATCAGTCAGGTTTCTGGGCTGTCGCTGAGAAACACGGAGTTTGAGCTCCCTCCAAAGATTTTCGATTGGGTTCAGGTCTGGAGACTGGCTGGGCCATGCTAGAACCTTGATATGCTTCTTACGGAGCCAGTCCTTGGTTTTCCTGGCTGTGTGCTTTGGGTCGTTGTCGTGTTGGAAGACCCAGCCACGACCCATCTTCAATGCTCTGACTGAGGGAAGGAGGTTGTTCCCCAAAATCTCACAATACACGGCCCCAGTCATCCTCTCTTTAATGCAGTGCACTCGTCCTGTCCCATGTGCAGAAAAACACCCCCAAAGCATGATGCTACCACCCCCATGCTTCACAGTAGGGATGGTGTTCTTCGGATTGTACTCTTCATTCTTCTTCCTCCAAACACGCTTAGTGGAATTATGACCAAAAAGTTCTATTTTGGTCTCATCTGACCACAAAACTTTCTCCCATGACTCCTCTGTATCATCCAAATGGTCATATGCAAACTTAAGACGGGCCTTGACATGTGCTGATTTAAGCAGGGGAACCTTTCGTGCCATGCATGATTTCAAATCATGACGTCTTAGTGTATTACCTACAGTAACCTTGGAAACGTTGGTCCCAGTTCTTTTCAGGTCATTGACCAACTCCTGTCGTGTAGTTCCGGGCTGATTCCTCACCTTTCTTAGAATCATTGAGACCCCACGAGGTGATATCTTGCATGGGGCTCCACTCCGATTGAGATTGACCGTCATGTTTAGCTTCTTCCATTTTCTAATGATGGCTCCAACAGTGGACCTTTTTTCACCAAGCTGCTTGGCAATTGCTCCGTAGCCCTTTCCAGCCTTGTGGAGATGTACAATTTTCTCTCTTGTGTCGTTGGACAGCTCTTTGGTCTTCGCCATGTTACAAGTTAAAGTCTTGCTGATTGTATGGGGTGGACAGGTGTCTTTATGCAGCTAACCACTTCAAACAGGTGCATCTGATTAAGGATGAGACATGGATGCAGGTGGACTTCTAATGGGCGGACTAACAGGTCCTTCAGGGTCAGAATTCTAGATGACACACAGGTGTTCAAATACTTATTTTCCCCACTGTATATATATATATATATATATATATATATATATATATATATATATATATATACATACACACACACACACACACACACACACACATATATATAATGTTAATGGTTTAATAACATGTCCTAAATTATATGTTATAAATAATCTGTTATGTATAGAAGGGTGGCCTGAGGATTTTTATTTTATTTCTTCTTTTTATTTTAAAATTAAGCCTTATTACATATGTGCAGTGAGTGAATTATCTAGCTATGTATATATATATATATATATATATATATATATATATATATATATATATATATATATATATATATATATATATATATATATACATACATATGTTATAAATATGTTTATAAATCTGTTATGTACAGAAGGGGGGGCTGGCAAATGATGATTTTTATTTTATTTTTTTAATTTTTTCATTAAGCTTAATTACATATGTGCAGTGAATGGAGTGAATGAAGGATCTACCTTTATTGTATATATATATATATATATATATATATATATATATATATATATATATATATATATATAATATTTAAGTTTTGACAGTAAAAATAATTTTTAACATTTAGATATATATATATATATATATATATAATTTATGGAGAATGTAGCTTTATTAGTACATAGATGTGTATATATATATATATATATGCTATAGAGTGACACTACTCTATATATAGTATATAGGCTACAGTAGTATAGTAAAATAGAATTGACAGTAAAAAACATTTTTTACTATTTTTATATATAATATATATATAAATATGGTAATATATATATATATATATTTATAATATAGAATTGAGTATTGACAGTAAAACACATTTTCTTACTATTTTCTGTCACTAAAATACTGTAGATCCACGATGAAACTGAGACTGAGGGAAAAAAGATGCAATTACAAGTCCATCTGCTGTCTTAACAGCGACAGACAGCTCCATGGATTAATCGATAGCTCGGCGAAGGCTATTGATATTTCAGAGCTGCAGACACTAACTCGCGCACGCCTTCGGTCGGGCGAGGGGGGGTCAATGAACCAGGTTCAGATCCAACTCAAACATGTCTGCTACCAACACGTCGCCTACCGCCTGCACCACGGAAATAGACCGGTTTAATGCACGCGTCGTGGTACAAATCACACAGACTGTACCTCGCATCAGGCTCAGCGAGATCACTTCCTTAAGCCGCGTGGAGAAGATGACAGATTCTTTTCATTCGCACCCACTTCCCCGGCCCTTATCCTTTTTTTTTCCACTTCGTGAGCTGAAAGGAGAAAAACGAGGCGTGAGAGTGAAAAAGAAAATACAGCGATAAATACTGTTAAAACTGTGGGATGAGAGGAAAAAGGAGGAATGAGACATGAATGTTTGACACGACGAGAGAAAAGAGATTTACACACACACACACACACACACACACACACACACACACACACGTGTTAACATACAGGTACATGAAACACCTTGCTCTTTTCCCCCCTCCTCATCTTCTCTGTTTTTTATTACTTTTGTACAGACAGGCTGCAGGAGGCTCGTTTTTAACCGTATCTTTTTCCACTTTATCTTCACTCCAGCTCGGTATTCTCCTCTCCTTTTTGCTTTTTTTTTTTCTTTATTTTCCATCTCTCCTCCTCTTCTCCCTTCCCACTGGGCATTAAGTTTGCAGACATGCCTGTTCTGTGCTACAACACATTTAGGGCCCTGATGCAGCAGCCTCCTGGTAATTGGAGCTGGAACCACGGCCAGCACAGAGAACATGGGACGAGGGGGGGTTGGAGGTGTGTGTGTGTGTGTGTGTGTGTGTGTGTGCTGCGGTGCTGTCTGACGGTGCATGCAGAGCCAAGCAGGAACAGAGAAAAACAGAAGGAGGAAGCATTAAAAAAAAGGTAAAAGGACTAAAAAAGGAAGGAGACACTAAGACACACAAAGAGGAAATTAAAGGTCCCAAAATATGTTAAATACACACTTTTCATGATTGTACTTTTAGTTCAGTGGTTCTCAAATAGCGAGGATCCGTCAAGGGGGGCACGTTTCACCTTGGGGACCATGCTTTTTTATTTTTTTCTTATTTTGTTTTTACTGTCCTAGAATAAAGTGCAATTGCGCCTCCACTACATTAGGGGGCAGTGGTGCTCTCATATCAAAATGATGACGTGAGCTGAATAAAAACATGTTATTATAATAGATGATAAAACACATGTATTTGAAAAAGCAACACTCAGCCATACATTAAAATAACATAAAAAGGGATGTTGTTCATTAGAATGGTGGTGATACAAAACTCATTATTATGCAAAAAGTGAGAAAACAAATAGTAGCAATAGCGGAGCATATCTTTCTCCTGATGATTTTAATCAGTCTAACACAGTGGTTCTCAAATAGCGGGGCTTTTTTATTTTTATTATTTCTTTTAGGGTCCTAGAATAAAGTGCAATTGCACCTCCACTACATTAGGGGGCAGTGGTGCTCTCATTTGCAGAGCGTGAGCAGGGAGCATACAGCACAGAGTATGAGTATGAAGTGTAGACACCAAGTGTAGCAGACCCTCAAGTGTTTGTAATGTAGTTTTATTTTTCAGTATCGTATGGTTTGACATGGTCAGTCCAAAAATGTTTAATTAAGGATTTAATATTATGTTTTAATTTCAGATTCACTTCAAATCTTTTCTGTTAGTTAATAAAGCTATTCTTTGTTGTAAGTTGGTCCATTTTTATATTTGTATTCACTTATTTGTTAATAAGGACACAGTGTTACTGAAGAGGTACTTATAAAAATTGATAGACAAATTATACTATTTATAGTCATGCAGAAGAAGCACTGTACTAAACATAGTTTTTGTTATATTAAGTTTGTTATGGATAATATTCTGCAGAATGTGTGGTGTGTCATGGCTCTAATTACAATAATTAAAAAAAACACATTTGCATTTGCAGCAAGTATATTAGTCCACTCCTATGTTGATATGAGTTACAAAAACTAGGAAATATACCTTTAAAAGTACATTTAGAACATAAATGTAAACTCTTGATAATCATATATATATATATATATATATATATATATATTTATTTGAAACTCATCTTAAATGAGACCAGGGTTCAAACGTGACTATGGTGCATTCAAACCCTCTTTGAAACCCAGTGTGACATCACAGGAACTGGCCTTTTCTACGTCCAGATTTCCTGTGAGAAGTTCAAGTTCCACACGAAAAGAGGAAAAAAACCCTTTGACAGGAAGACCACCTCTTCTCCCTGCTCGTCCCTCATCATCTTTTTTCTGTCTCCACCTTTCTCCCCTCCCGCTCTTCCCCTCCCTCCCTCGTCATCTTTTCCTCAAGCTTCCATTTTTCTCTCCCTATTCAGCGCAGTAGGGGAGAGCTGCATTTGAAGCTCATTAGGTAAAGACCTACAGAGCTGTGTGTGTGTGTGTGTGTGTGTGTGTGTGTGTTTAGCTTCTCCTTGCGCATTAAGAATTTATGACATATAGTCAAACATGCGCCGCCTTCGAGACACAACCGAGACAACGAGTGAAATCTATTACAGGCAATTAATCAATGGCGCTTTATATGGATCTGTGATTAATGATCAATCCAGTGTTGGACAAATGCGAGTTTGAGCTTCTTTTGTTTGTAATGTGTCATAGTGAAAGACGCCTGGGATGGGAATTTACATTTTCCAAACTCACTTTTGTTTTCAGCACTGGCTCCTATTATACTTTTTATGAATTATTACACGACTGAAGTAGAAGTTGCACGTGTTTAAAAAAACAAGCTTCTATTAATGTGGTGCATTTTGCTGATTTGTGCTGCAGCTTTTTTTCCCCCCTGAAATATGAATATTATTCACAGTGTAAAAACAAATAAGTAGATAAGAACATTTTAAAAATAACAGAAATTAATCAACCCTCTATTGCATTCATTTTTATAAAAATCTGTGATGTTTTATTAGAGTTTATTATAGTTAGGAGTGAAAAGGCGGGGGCTTTTATTTTGAAAATGCATACAATTGATTAGGTCACATGACCAGGATATTTTTGTTTGCCATTAACATTTAATCGTCATTGTCTCACAACTGGATGTTGTCTGAATGTTGGAATATTTTCACCAAATAAAAAAATGAAGTCACTGTCTAAGGTAAGTAGAATTTATTTATTTATTCACACATTAGATTAAATTTTGATTTGTTTCCATATGGCAACAATATCTAAACGGGAATTTCGAATGCATAAAACCTAATGGCGTTCCATTGACTTACATAGCTTGAAACCATCCTGAGACCATGTTTCAGACTTTTTATATATCTCAATATATTTACTACTACGTCTAAGTGATGTTTCGTGCAATAGGGGGTTCGTAACCTAAAGCAACGCAGTGTTTTGACGCTTTTACTGTCAAATGATTCATATCTTTTGGCCACGACTCACAATAAGCTTTTCCCCCCCCTGTAGACTTTATGTTTTCAGGAGAGGGGTAAATCACAAGTGGTGGAAGGATGCTCTTCACACTAAATACAGAAAAAACACCTCGTTAACAGCTCAGGATGGAAACATGTTGGTACAATTATTAAGTATATATATATATATATATATATATATATATATATATATATATATATATATTTATATATATAAAAGCAATATTGTTATCTTAGTGTTTCAATATTAACACCTCTGCAAAACCTGCTTTACGACTGAAAGTGTGTTTAAATGTCCCGTCACCATCACATTAATCCTGGCTTTCTCTGCTAAACATTGTGTATAAAATGCATGTGTGTGTGTGTGTGTGTGTGTGTGTGTGCAGCGGTGGGGAGTTGAGGATGAGGATGAGGAGGAGGAGGAGGGAGGGGGGCAGGTGAGAAGCTAAGCTGACAGAGACGGACCATTTCACTTACCTGAGATGACGGTTCCATCGTTAATGACGTTACGCACATCCGGGGGGGGGGGGGGGGGCGGCTCCACACACCACACACACACACACACACACACACACTGCAGATGGCAGACAAATAAAGACAAATATATTCTGTTTGTGCACGCACATATGGCGCCGGGACCAGAGTATGTTATTAATAACTTAGAGCGACAAGGACCACTCCACTTCACACACACATTACGAGGACGCGCGCAGATCAGCATACCTGCAGTCACCAGCTGTGCATGTGTGTGTGTGTGTGTGTGTGTGTGTGTGTGTGTGGATAAGCATAAAGTGTGGTTTAACGTCGGCGCGATAATAAGTTCTCAGCGTGTACCCGGAGTGGTATTGGACACCAGTGAATACGCCTGGAGCTCGTTTTCAGTGGGCGGAGCAATCACAGGACGCCATCCAGAGCGCTGAGGTCAGCCATTGAGGCAGGGGTGTCCAAACTTTTTGCAAAGGGGGCCAGATTAGGTGTGTTAAAAATGTAGGCGGGCCAACCTTGGCGGACGTTCTTTACATATAACAGCAATTAATTTAAATACATTTCAGCGAGCCGTTCTGTGTTTCACGTTTGCTGTTTTATTTTAATTTCAGCTATGTTAAGCATATGTTTTGGTTCATTTGAAACATGCACATCAAAATTCAATTGACATTGAAATTGAAATTAAATATTCACTTTTTTTTAACACGTTAATTAACTTTTTTGTAACAGTTGAAGAGAAGTAATTGTACTCTTGGGTGCAAATTACATTTGAAACATAAAAAAAAAAAATTCACAGAAACACAATAACAGAGAAATTGTCATATCAACAAGTGCAGGGCTCATTTAAAATATGACAGTAACTATAAATGTTGATTGGCACCTCTCTCTCTCGCTTGGCGACCCGGGGACAGGACGCGCGGTGGTGATGTGCACACTAGCGGTGTTGGGGGGGTCTCACATACTAGTTTGCTGTTCCTATCTGAGCCTCTAGATGGCAGCACTTAGAACACGCAGGTAACAGCGCTGCTGCCCAATGTATGACGTAATTCTACACGCGGGTGTAACCCTGTTAAAATATTAAGAGTAGGTTCAGGAGAATTTAAGTTAAATAAATAAGTTCATAGTTTGATAAATAGTAATAAGTTAAAAAGGTTATAATTCATTCATTGAGTAATGTCCTGGTGTTCTTTGATAAAAACTAATTGCCTGTTGGGTAATGCGTGAACACATTTATGGAATGTCATTTCATAATGTTTTGTTATTTACAAGTTGTAGTGAAATGTGTTGAGATGACTGACTAGTACTATGTTAAAAAAAAGAAAGACAAGTGAATGTATTTTATTATTTTGATTTCTGATGAGCTAATCACATTCCGGGTCAGAGGACAGGAAGTGAAGGGGTTACGTTGACTTTGGGGGTAGAGAAGAAGACCAGATGGCGTTGAGGTGAACGCATGGAGCTAGTGTGCCAGAGTGATGAGTAAAAGAGTGTGAATAGTGTAACTTCAGTATTGTTGAGTACAAGTGTTCGACTAGAATACAACAGTGTATCTTAACAGTGTTTTAAGTCGGTGAGTGACCTGCTTCACGGACCGAAAAGTGTTTTGAACTAGCAGCTAACTCAGTCGCTAGTGAAAGTGCATGGACTTTGCTAGTGCTAGCGACCAGCCAACCGGAGCAAAGTCTGTGTAGCTGCCCGAACAAGCCATCGTTGCAAGGGACTCCGACGCCCGACAGCGTGTGCCGGTGGAGGATTCCAGTAACGGCTGCCTGTGTGGATCCGCTTCTCCTGCCTCTTTTCTCGTCTCCTCGCCTCTCCCTCACCTGCCTTTGATCTGGGTGTGAGCAGCTACGTAAAGGTACCAGGCCTTCTTTTATTTTGCCGTTAGGCGAAGCAGCCATTTGTTTTAGGCTACGACGCTCCCCAGCTTCATCTGGCCAGCAACGTGAGAACTGAGGGTTTTTTTCTTTTATTTCGTTTTGCCGGCTATAATGTTTTAGTTTATCTGGGCCCATAGGTATATGGTGTACGCAGTATTTGATTTGTTTGATGAAAAGAGTATATTGCAAAGGATTGAACTACTAATGTCTACTTTTCCATTTTCTAAGTAAATGATAACTATTTTTTACATAAACCATTGTGTTTATTGACTTTTTGGTGTGCTTCATAAGTTAATTCATTGCTATTGATGGTAATAGTTAACTGATGTGAAAGTTATTTTAGTTGGAAAGAGCATTTTGCTTAAAAGTGTAACAGTGATTTCAAGTGCATTGAATTTCATGGTTATTGGTTAAATATAGTAAGGTTACTGATTTATTACATTTTATTAGTTAAAAGTGCAAAACAAAACAGTGTAAAGGGAAATAAGTAAATGCACAAAAGGTAAGGAATACAGAGTTTATTAGTTTAAATAGTTCATTACTTAAAGACAAAAGAACTCAGGTTAGCCACTTCTCATAATAGCCCTACCCGGCAGAGAAGCGCTACATAAAATGGAGGCACCGCTGGGATTAATTCCTTCTTTTTGCATTTTTCATTGATATTTAGATTTTTTTTTTCCCTTTTGTGATTGTAAATATTTAGCTCTGATAAAGTTAACATGGAGTCTTATGCACAGTTAGTCTCAGAGCTGAAAGGGTGGTGCCAAGGTGAGTTATTAGATGAGGCTCATGTGGTCTTGGTGCTCATGCATGAAGATGTACAAACAGCTGCCATTGAAGCCACAATGGAGACGATAAAGAGTCTTGGTCGTGTACGTGTCAGAGGGCGAATGTATAGCATGCAGCATAACCAATACCAGGTGTTGTGTGAATGCAAAGAGGCTGTAAAGAGAGACATGGTTCCCTTGGATGTCTTGCCCATTGAAGGGGGAGGACCATGGTCTGTTGTCACGGTTGATGCAGGTCAGTTTATCAGTGCACAGAGCCACGGGGGTTCCGAACAACAGCAAGCTAAAGGTGAATCTATGCAGGAGCCACGTGCACCCTCACCATCTGAAGTAGCCGCTGCCACGTCAACAGAGGCTATTCTGCATGCTGTGAGTGAGTTACTCGGCAAGACCAAGCCATTGAGTGATCATGGAAGCTACCGCCGCCTACGAACCTTTTCTGGGTTGTTGCCCACTCCATCAGGGGAGGAGCAGTTTGACCACTGGTTGAGTCAAGCCCGACTCATGGTGGAGGAGTGCGACTGTTCTTCTAAAGAAAAAAGACGGAGGCTGATGGAAAGTCTGAGAGGCCCAGCACTGGACATCCTTAAAGCCGCACGTGTTGGTGATCCCGATTTAAGCCCTGAAGACTGTTTAGAGGCTTTGGAGCATGCTTTTGGGAGTGCGGAATCAGGAGAAGAGCTGTACTTTGCCTTTCGCCTGTTACAGCAGCTGTCTGGGGAGAAGCTTTCTGACTTCCTTAAACGTCTAGAACAGTCGTTGGCCAGAGTTGTGCAGAGAGGTGGTCTTCCTGTTGGCTGTACTGACAGAGTAAGGTTAGAACAGTTGTTGCGTGGTGCTGTTGCCTCTGACATGATGCTGGTCAATCTACGTCTTAGAGAGAGAAAAGATAAGCCCCCATCATTTCTTCAACTGTTGAAGGAAATCCGTACAGAGGAAGAATATGAGGCTACACGAAGGAAGCTTTGTCCTGTTGTGCAAAGTGCCTATGTAAAGCAGGAAGCTGATGCCAAACAGACAGAGATGCAACACCTGAAGGCTGAGTTAAAAGAGCTTAAGACCCTGGTAGCTGCTGTTGTGCCTAAGCCAGCTACCAGTGTTTCAGCTAACACAGAGAGAGTGTCCCCCAGTGTTGAAAACAGTGGTGAACACTGTTCTGACAAAGAAATAGCCTCGGTGAAGAAAGAGTTAAAGCGCTTGCAACAGAAATTTAACAGCAAGGTTGGTGTGTCTCAAGCTGCTGTTTCTGCTGTGAAAATGTCAACACCAGCTGAAGGATCTCCACAGAGACCACAAAAAGTTCCTGAAGAGTATTTCTGTTACCGTTGTGGAGAGTCAGGACATTTTGCTGCAAAATGCCCAAACTCTGAGAATCAGGCTAAGGTGATAAAGAGACTAATTCATGCGCTGAAGTTGTCAAAGTCTAATCAGCCATCGGGTGAAGCCACCACCAGTCGGGTCAATTGCTCTGTCAAAGAAAGTACCGTTGACATGCCTGAAAATGTTGGTATTCCTGAAGGTTTGGTTGGGCCACCTAGCCTGTTGCCAATGAAAGTTAATGGAAAACCCTGTACTGCCTTGTTAGACAGTGGCTCCCAGGTGACCATTATATTTGAGCCATGGTACCAGCAGCATTTAGCTGATGTTCCCATTCAGCCAGTATCTGGATTATCCCTGTGGGGATTAAGCGAGACAGGAGTTAGCTACCCATATCGTGGGTATGTGGTAGTTGATCTTGAGTATCCGGCTGAGGTGCTAGGGACTAGCCAGACAGTAACTGTCCTTGCACTAATTTGCCCTAGTCCAAGAGCAGAAGACAAGACCTCTGTGATTGTGGGCACTAATGCTAGCCATGTTCGACGCTTAGTGAGCCAATGCAGAGATAGCAAAGTTGATGTCATGCGAGCACTGGGCCTTCGCGTTAGTGTGAGAGATGAGTCCATGTCTACAGGTGTTACTCTGGCAGCCCATGAAGATGATGAAGCTGGTCGTGTCCGGTGGATGGGACCTGGCCCTTTGCTCCTGTCTCCAGATGGTGACACACAGGTAGTGTGTAAAGTTGAGCTGAAGAAGCCAGCTGAGCAAGAAATCCTGATGATGGATTCTTCACCAGTAGCAACTTTACCGGCTGATGTCTTCATTCATCCGATGGTTGTGCCAAGTGGGGCTGTAGAAGTCAACAGTTTCCGAATAATGATCAAGAATGAATCAACAAGAGAGATTTCTATACCTGTGGGAACAGTGGTTGGGAGTATGTTTCATATTGATTCTGTTTCAACCATTCCTCCCAAAGAGATGGTGTCGTCTGACTTTGATGTAAGCTTGTTTGATTTCGGGGATTCCCCTATATCAGAACAGTGGAAAAACCGACTACGTCAAAAACTAGCCCAGAAGTCCCATGTTTTCTCAATGCAGGAATGGGATGTGGGATTGGCGAAAGGAGTGGAGCACCGGATCCGTCTGACGGACTCCAGGCCTTTCCGGCAGCGTTCTCGTCGACTACCTCCAGCAGACATCGAAGATGTGCGAAAGCACCTACAAGAACTGCTGCAAGCAGGAATAATAACAGAGTCACGAAGTCCCTATGCTTCCCCTATCGTCGTCGTTAGGAAGAAGAATGGTGCGGTAAGGATGTGCATAGACTATAGACTGTTAAACAGTCGAACAGTACCAGACCAGTACACAACACCATGCATTGAGGATGCTCTGAACGCCTTGACTGGGAGTCAATGGTTTTCTGTGCTGGATTTGCGTTCAGGCTATTACCAGATCGCAATGTCTGAAGAAGACAAGGACAAAACGGCCTTCATTTGCCCTTTAGGATTTTTCCAGTTCGAGCGGATGCCGCAAGGCATTACAGGAGCCCCAGCGACCTTCCAGAGGTTAATGGAGAAGGCCGTTGGGGATATGAACCTCCTGCAAGTCCTCGTGTACCTGGATGACCTAATAGTGTTCGGAAAAACACTAGAAGAGCATGAAGAGAGACTGTTAAAAGTCTTAGACCGTCTAGGGGAGGTTGGACTGAAACTCTCAGTTGACAAATGCCAGATATGTCTTCCGAGAGTCAAGTACCTTGGGCATATAGTGTCTGCGGATGGTGTGGGCCCCGACCCAGACAAGATAGAGGCTGTTACCACCTGGCCCATGCCAACAAATCTAAAAACGCTACAGTCGTTTCTAGGCTTTTGTGGCTATTACAGAAGATTCATACAGAACTATTCTGCAATCGTTAGACCCATGACCGAGCTCACCAAGGGCTATGCTCCCACTCAGAAGAGGAAAAAGTCAAGCCTTAGTGAGAGCAAAGTGTACCTGAAAGAATCTGAGCCTTTTGGAGACAGATGGGACAAGTCCTGCACAGATGCGTTCCACAAAGTTATCTATTGTCTCACACATGCACCTGTATTGGCATTTGCCAATCCGCAAAAGCCATACACTCTACATGTGGATGCAAGCTTGAAGGGACTTGGTGCTGTACTCTATCAAGAGCACCCTGAAGGCCTGCGTCCCATTGCTTTTGCAAGCAGAAAGCTGAGCACAGCAGAGGGCAACTACCCTATACATCAGCTAGAGTTCTTGTCCCTCAAGTGGGCTGTGGTGGACAAATTTCACGAATACCTGTACGGAGCAAGATTTACAGTACGTACTGATAATAATCCACTCACGTACGTGTTGTCCACTGCCAAGCTCAATGCGGTGGGGCATCGATGGCTCGCTGCCTTGTCCACGTATGAGTATGATGTCCAATACAGACCTGGTCGACAGAACATCGACGCTGACCTACTTTCAAGGAACATGCCAGAGGTGGACGATGCTGGTTGGGTGACTATACCGCAGTCTGGAGTCAAGACCATCTGTCAGCATGTCTGCACCCCTGCACCTGCCCATACTGCCCCGGTATATGTCGCTCAGCTGGGCGCATCATCACTCTGTGTTCCTGACCTGTATGCCTATCCCACGCACATGGGGTTGGGGTCACTTGAGCTGATGTCTAAGCAGAGCCTCAGAAAAGCTCAAGAACAAGATGAGGCGATTGGACCAGCTGTCCAGGCCCTCAAGCATGGCCGCTGGCCTGAAGCTTCGACAAACTCTGAACTGTCCCGATTGAAAAGAGAAACAGGGAAGCTTTCCATGAAAGATGGACTGTTGTACCGTCTCAGTAAAAGACCTTCCGGAGAGGTGATCAGTCAGCTTGTTCTTCCCAGGGAGTTTCGCCAGAGTGTCATACAAGCCTTGCATGATGACCTCGGACACCTTGGGCAGGAAAGAACTATTGACCAGCTCCGTAGCCGATTTTTCTGGCCTAAGATGTCGGTAGATGTAGAGGAACACATCCGGACCTGTGGAGAGTGCGTTGCCCACAAGACCCCTGCACAGAGAGCAGCTCCACTGCACCAAATTGTAAGTCATGGGCCTATGGATTTGGTGTGCATGGACTTCCTCTCCATGGAAACCGACTCAAAAGGCATCAGCAATGTTTTAGTGGTCACAGACCACTTCACACGATACGCTCAGGCGTTTCCAACAAAGAGCCAGAAGGCACCAGTTGTGGCAAAGGTGCTTATGGAAAAGTACTTTGTACATTATGGACTTCCCTCAAGAATC
The DNA here is from genome assembly GCA_036785175.1 of Eupleurogrammus muticus. NCBI lineage: Eukaryota > Metazoa > Chordata > Actinopteri > Scombriformes > Trichiuridae > Eupleurogrammus > Eupleurogrammus muticus. The sequence continues at coordinate 540,127 of JAYKQN010000010.1, read as the reverse complement.
CATTCTGATCAAGGGAGGGACTTTGAGAGCAGAGTCATCAGAGAACTGTTGAGCCTTATGGGGATACGCAAATCACGAACCACCCCGTATCACCCACAGGGGGACCCACAGCCGGAAAGGTTCAATAGAACTTTGATTTCGATGCTTGGTACGCTAGGCCAAGAGAAGAAGCGAAGCTGGAGTCAGCATGTCCCTTATCTTGTCCACGCGTATAACAGCACCAAGTGTGACTCGACTGGGTACTCGCCATATCACCTGATGTTTGGTAGGGAGGCGAGATTGCCCGTTGACCTGTGTTTTGGAACATCCCCGGATGGCATAGAAGATGCTTGCCACACCCGCTATGTCTCAAAGCTCAAAGAGGACTTGAAGCAAGCTTACAAGTTAGCCTCTGCTGCTGCGGACAAGCGACACCAAAGGAATAAGAAGTTGTATGACCACCGAGTGACCTTTCAGTCAATAGAGGTGGGTGATAGAGTCCTGCTCCGGAACCTAGGCCTTAGGGGAAAGCACAAGCTGGAAAGTAGATGGAACCCTGAGCCTTATGTCGTCGTTGGGAGAATGCCAAACCTACCTGTGTTCAAGATCAGACGGGAGGATGGTAGACCAGGGACGAAAACCATGCACAGGGATCACCTACTGCCTATTGGACAGCTTGTTCGGATGCCATCAGCACCCCAGAGTGAAAATCCACCTGCTAGACCTAGGACCAGAGCAGCCACCAGAGAGAAGCAGAAGAACCAAATAGAACCTAGTTATGTGACTCAAGAGTTGCAAGAATTCTCCGACTCATCCTCTGACATGGAGTATTTCATCACTCATCGGGTTGCACCACCAACACCTGCCAGTAGAGTGTTGAATACTGCCAGGCCAGTAGTTGATGCTGATGAAGATGACCTAGACAGTATTCATGTCCCTGAGCCAGAGCGTGATCATGTATCTGAGCTAGTGCATGATCCTGATGCTGAATCAGGCCATGACTCTGATCTAAGAACAGACCCTGAAGATGAACCTGACAAAGAGGAAGATTCAGATTCAGGAGGGGATGAAGAAGATGACTCTGAACTTGAATCTGCGGAAGAAAGGGAAGAGGAATCTGAAGCTAGGGCTCAGGAAGATCTCAAGGATGCTGACACAGAGTCTGGTAAAGAAGAAGACGAGGCTGAAGTCTGTGAAGAAAGTCCAAAGACCAGAGCTGAGCCCAGACCAAAGAGAGCCATTAGGCCTACCATTAGACTAACATACGATGAGCCTGGTAGATCCACTGACAGGCCCTTAACTATAGTGCATAGGGGCATAGTCATTAAGATAGGGAAGCACTAAACACTTAGCTATTATGCCCAAGACTCCTTAGTGTAGTGTCTGGTGTGGACACAGACATTTTAAAAGGGGGAGGGTGTAACCCTGTTAAAATATTAAGAGTAGGTTCAGGAGAATTTAAGTTAAATAAATAAGTTCATAGTTTGATAAATAGTAATAAGTTAAAAAGGTTATAATTCATTCATTGAGTAATGTCCTGGTGTTCTTTGATAAAAACTAATTGCCTGTTGGGTAATGCGTGAACACATTTATGGAATGTCATTTCATAATGTTTTGTTATTTACAAGTTGTAGTGAAATGTGTTGAGATGACTGACTAGTACTATGTTAAAAAAAAGAAAGACAAGTGAATGTATTTTATTATTTTGATTTCTGATGAGCTAATCACATTCCGGGTCAGAGGACAGGAAGTGAAGGGGTTACGTTGACTTTGGGGGTAGAGAAGAAGACCAGATGGCGTTGAGGTGAACGCATGGAGCTAGTGTGCCAGAGTGATGAGTAAAAGAGTGTGAATAGTGTAACTTCAGTATTGTTGAGTACAAGTGTTCGACTAGAATACAACAGTGTATCTTAACAGTGTTTTAAGTCGGTGAGTGACCTGCTTCACGGACCGAAAAGTGTTTTGAACTAGCAGCTAACTCAGTCGCTAGTGAAAGTGCATGGACTTTGCTAGTGCTAGCGACCAGCCAACCGGAGCAAAGTCTGTGTAGCTGCCCGAACAAGCCATCGTTGCAAGGGACTCCGACGCCCGACAGCGTGTGCCGGTGGAGGATTCCAGTAACGGCTGCCTGTGTGGATCCGCTTCTCCTGCCTCTTTTCTCGTCTCCTCGCCTCTCCCTCACCTGCCTTTGATCTGGGTGTGAGCAGCTACGTAAAGGTACCAGGTCTTCTTTTATTTTGCCGTTAGGCGAAGCAGCCATTTGTTTTAGGCTACGACGCTCCCCAGCTTCATCTGGCCAGCAACGTGAGAACTGAGGGTTTTTTTCTTTTATTTCGTTTTGCCGGCTATAATGTTTTAGTTTATCTGGGCCCATAGGTATATGGTGTACGCAGTATTTGATTTGTTTGATGAAAAGAGTATATTGCAAAGGATTGAACTACTAATGTCTACTTTTCCATTTTCTAAGTAAATGATAACTATTTTTTACATAAACCATTGTGTTTATTGACTTTTTGGTGTGCTTCATAAGTTAATTCATTGCTATTGATGGTAATAGTTAACTGATGTGAAAGTTATTTTAGTTGGAAAGAGCATTTTGCTTAAAAGTGTAACAGTGATTTCAAGTGCATTGAATTTCATGGTTATTGGTTAAATATAGTAAGGTTACTGATTTATTACATTTTATTAGTTAAAAGTGCAAAACAAAACAGTGTAAAGGGAAATAAGTAAATGCACAAAAGGTAAGGAATACAGAGTTTATTAGTTTAAATAGTTCATTACTTAAAGACAAAAGAACTCAGGTTAGCCACTTCTCATAATAGCCCTACCCGGCAGAGAAGCGCTACACGGGCCAGGTGTTATTGATTTTATGACGGAGGCTGCGGGCCGGATGAAAATTGACCACGGGCCGCCTTTGGCCCCCGGGCCGGAATCTCTGATTTAATCTGAGGAGATTGACATTAAACCAGATTAAGAATATGAGAAGTCAGTTTCTCCACTCTTTGACACGACACACTTCAACAAAACGCTGTTCACCACCTTCAAAACCACGGATGACCTAGACCCCCCCCCCCCCCCCCCCCCCACCCCGTCACGTCCTCCGCTGTCACACCCCCTTTCCTTCACCTCGGGTCGGCTGACACTGACCCATCAGGTCTGAGTTCTGGACCCGGGGGGTGAAAGGCTGGGGCTGGCCCCTCCCTCCTGAAGCCCTGCAGCGTCCTCTAAAAACAGCGTGAACACGTTTTACCTCTTGCTGTCGCTTTTCTTTCTCTAATTTGCTGTGTTCTCAATACAGTTCAGAGTAATCGTGTTAGAATTTGGGGAACATGCGTTTAAAATTTTTTTTTTTACTGTCCTAGAATAAAGTGCAAAAGTTGTGACACTAAGACACACTAAGAGGAAATTAAAGGTCCCATGTTAATTATGTTAAATACACACTTTTCATGATTGTACTTTTAGCTCAGTGGTTCTCAAATAGTGAGGATCCATCAAGGGGGGCACGTTTCACCTTGGGGAACATGCTTTATTTTTTTCATTATTTTGTTTTTACTGTCCTAGAATGAAATGCAATTGCGCCTCCACTACATTAGGGGGCAGAGGTGCTCTCATAAAAAAATGATGACGTGAGCTGAATAAAAACATGTTATTATAATAGATGATAAAACACATGTTTTTTAAAAAGCAACACTCAGCCATACATTAAAATAACATAATAAGGGATGTTGTTCATTAGAGGGGTGGTGATACAAAAATCATTATTATGCAAAAAGTGAGGAAACAAATAGTAGAAATAGCGGAGCATATCTTTACCCTCCTTGTTTCTCCTGATGATTGTATTACTCTAACAAAGTGGTTCTCAAATAGCTGGGCTTTAAGGGCCCTAGAATAGAGTGCAATTGCACCTCCACTGCATTAGGGGGCATTGGCAGAGTGTGTGCAGGGAGCATACAGCACAGAGTATGAGTATGAAGTGTAGACACCAAGTGACACCATGAAAACATATTTAACAGGGATGAGAAGACAGGCGGAGAGAGACGGAGATAAAGAGACAAACGAAAGTCTCCCAAAGCTAAGACGAGGAAATATGACGAAGCATTTTATTTTTTAACATCAGATGAACTTTAAATCTTTTCTGTTAGTTAATAAAGCTATTCTTTGTTGTAAGTTGGTCCATATTGGTCCATATATTCTTTTTTATCCCATTTACGTTAATAAAGATAAAGTGTTATGCAGATGTACTTATAACAATTTTATAGACATGTTATAATATTTATAGTCACGCGGGGGGGAGATATTTTCTTCTTCCATGGGGGGGGGCAGCAGAAAATAATTGAGAAGCACTGAAGTAGTGTGACTGTAGTGTTGATCATAGTGGATGATACATGGTGGGAATGAATCAAAAAACACTTCGCAAGTCGATTATTTCTGATATTTATCTATGCAAACTATCCAAAGACAGTTATGTAACGTCTCTCTGTCGGTTTGTTTGTTAGCAAAATATCACAAAAAAAGTTTGGGCTGGATCTTCGTCAAATTTTCCGTGAATGTTGGTAACAGAAGCATAACCATATGACAAAATCTAGGTAAAGATCCTGGTTTCTGGATCACTTTAAATTTTTTTTTTCCTTGTTATGTAAATGGGTCTTTAAACAGGCGCCACCTGGTGGTCACTTATGGCACATACACCCCAGAGACACTAATAAACATATAACTTGCATACGCATTATTACTGCAGTTATGAAGTTGCTAATGATTTCTTTATTACTTTATTTTTGAGTAATTTATAGCCATGTTTTACAGACAATATTGAAAATGTATACACTTTAATTCCACCATAGTACTTATAATCAATAATTATAGGATGGGAGTCATAATAAGTCTGTTCTCCCAGAGCGACTTTCTACTACTCTTTTCTAGCTAACATTATTATTATTCCTTATAATGCAGCTGAGCTTTTGTTTGCATTCAGGAATCATTTTTTGTACTCAGAAGTGAATCGCATATATCATTAACTAAATAAGCTGTTGCAGGAGTCTGTGAGGTGGACAGCGGATGCTGCAAAAACAGGACGAATGTTAAAAATCGGTGTTTGACGCTTTTTAACTGAAATGTCAAACATCTCAAATGCATCTGCAGATGTTTGAGCCGTCAAATCGATCCCGAAAACATGAAAAAATTGAATTGATCATTGGCAACGTAGAATATGAAAATGAATATAGCAAACGAGGCGTTCAAGTCAGGCTCAAGCCCTGGATTAATAAATAGCAGAAAATCATGAAAGTATAATATTGCATTTTTTTTTTTATCGTACTTTGCAGCAGAAGGAAAAAATCCCTAAATTACAGGTGAGGAAATAAGCTGTGATCTCGACAAAATGAGAAACACCAAAAACGACAAGTAGGTAACAGTTTTCCTGGGAGTCAGTGAACGCTCCTCAGGCTCTTCTGGAATCCTACGAGAAGTGTGTGCACAGGCTTGACCTTTGACCCCCGTGGACAGACCCGGCCCCCCCCCCCTCTCTCTCTCTCTCTCTCTCTTTGTTTCTCTCGGTCTGTTTTTCGTCTCTGTTTCATCTCCCCCCTCGACGCTTTGATCTGCCCCCCCCCCCCCCCCCCCCAGCCCCACCCCCCCACCCTGTTTCTTTTCAACCCCCACAATGTTCTCACACTCAGCTCCTGTTATTACTTTCTGTTTGTTTAACATTTCCCCCCCCCCTCGTCTCCTCTTCCTCTCTCATTGTCTCTCTATCCCCCCCCCCAGCCCCGTCCTCTTTCTCCTCTTCACACAAACCATCATTCCGACCACCCCCCCCCCCCACCTAGCCCCCACCTCTCTGTTCCTCACGGATTTCATATTTTCAAAGTCAAATAGCAGCCAAACAGGACCAGAGACGTTCTATTCAGACAGGAGATCAGAACGCCCCCCCCACACCCCCCCACCCCCAACGCTGTACCTGGTGGGGGACCAGGTGCTGGAGGAGGGAGGTGCTTTAATTGTGTGTGTGTGTGTGTGTGTGTGTGCGTGTGTGTTGCAGAGGTAGCGGCGGCAGATAATTGGGGAGCTACACCTGGACACTGGTCACCTTTCAACCCTGCCCACACACACACACACACACACACACACACACAAAAACACACTCTCCTGCCCTTCAAACCAGCACTATTCATTCTGAGTGTGTGTGTGTGTGTGTGTGTGTATGCACGTCTCCACCGGCTGCAGGTGTGTATCTGCGTTTCCGACTGTCCATCTTCAGTCTGTGTGTGTGTGTGTGTGTGTGTGTGTGTGTGAGTGTGTCAATAGGTCATTCAGCTGTGCTATAAAAGATTCAGCACTGACTGATGACCTCGGCCAAATAAAAAAAAGCTCACATGCTTTTTTTTTTTCAGTCTCCTTTGGTGTTTTTTATTTTTTAACCTTTGCTTAACAATAAAAAAACACATCGAAAATTCTCTTTCGCCGCCACCACCGCTGCACGTGGAGAGCTGGTGTGTTGGCATTAGGCCGTATTTAGTAATGCACGGATGTGATGTGTTAAGTGTTGCAGTAAAACACGTGCATCACCAACAGTGTATGTGAATAAGTCCCAGACCATAGAAGCCCAAAATGATTCATACGTCTATCAGATACAAGGGATTTCTTGATTTTTTTCACTTAAAAATGAGTATTTCACCTCAGTTTTTACTTAAATAGGACTGTGAGAAGGTGATGACCCCTCCCCTTCTCACCTGGTTATAAGGGGGAACTGACTAGCAGTAAGAGAGTTTCCCCCCGGACGGGTTTGGGTGCAGGACGCGACGCGACGCAAGTGGAGCTGCCTGTTTGGTCCACCTGGTGCGAGGTGGACTTTCCCTGCTGGCGTGAGCGTTGTGTTATCTTTTTTGTGTTTTTTGTATCGCCGTCAATAAATGTTTTTATTACGTGAGTTCCTTTGCCTCCTGTCTCCACTTCTTTTTCTGGTTGCCCTGATCCATTTTGTGGGGCGACCACGTCGGTCGCTCACATTTGGTGGCAGCGGTGGGATCGGTGGCGCCCCCTGAGAAGCTGGAGAGAGGAGGTGGAGCTCGCGGAGCGTGACGGTGGTACGCGAGCGAGAGGATCTGCGGCGGTGTCGGCGAGGGTGCCAGTGAGAGTGTCGGCGAGCGACGCAGCGGAGACGGCTAGCGAGGTGCTAGCAGAGGTGCTAGCGGAGACGGCTAGCGGAGACGGCTAGCGGAAGTGCCCGGCGGAGACGGTCGGCAAAGGACCCAACGGAGACGCTCAGCAAAGGAGCCAGCGGAAGTGCTAGCGGAAGTGCTAGCGGGGTGCAGTCTCGCCACCCCGTTGGCGAGACTGCAGAAGGGGAGGGAAGTGTGAGAAGGGGATGGCCCCTCCCCTTCTCACCTGGTTATAAGGGGGAACTGACTAGCAGTGAGGGAGTTCCCCCGGACGGGTTTGCGGAGAGTTTTCCCCCCGGACATGTTTGCGTGCGGGACAGGTGACGCGACGCGTGGGACTGCCTGTCTGGTCCACCTGGTGTGAGGTGGATCTTCCCTGCTGGCGTGAGCGTGTTGGGTTTTGTGTTTTTGGTACCGCCGTCAATAAATGTTTTTTATGTGAGTTCCGCTGCCTCCTGTCTCCGCTTCTTTTCTGGTTGCCCTGATCCCTTTTGAGGGGCGACCTTGCGGTCGCTCACAAGTACACTAAATAAAGTCTTTAACTATAAAGTGTATAAATATAAAGACAGATTTCCCAGCATGCCCTGCCAGGAGCTTTCTATGTCATAGTCATTCGTTGATGTGATTCTTTAAAGAAACACAAATCAATTATGGCTTCAGACTTTCTTTAGTGTCCTATTGAAGTAAAAACTGAAGTGAAACACTAATTTGTAAGTGAAAAAACTATAGTAGTAGGGTTTTTTTATTAGGATGAAGAAAGATTATTATAAGTACATTTGGTGAATACAAGTTGAAGTCTTGATAATAAAATGTAAAATTTTGTTTTATATATAGATAAAATCTATACATCTATCTATCTATCTATATATATATATATATATATATATATATATATATATGTAGAGAGAGAGATGTTTTTTCATATTATATTTTAGTTATTTTTTTAATAGTCTTTACACATTATAACTGGAATAACTAATAGAAATTACATCAAATTACCTGCAATGATCAATAAAACTGTTTTTAAGAGGATGAAGGAAGATTATAAGTTTATTTGGTGAATAAAAGTTGAGGTTATGATACTTAAAATGTTGTTATATATAAAGAGCTAGAGGGTTTTTAATCACCTTTCACATTATATTTTAGTTCTTTTTTAATAGTCTTTACCACATTATAACTAGAATAACTAAGAGAACACCAAGAACCTGCATTGATCAATAAAACTGATTTATAAGTATATTTGGTGAGAAAAGTTGATGTTGTCTTAATTAAAATGTAAAGTTTTATTATATATAAAGGTAGTTTTCTTGTTTAAAATATGCAGTATTTACTTTTGTCACAGAACGCTGTTTCTTGAGATTTGTTAACAGAAATATCTTAGCTTTAACCCAAGTGTAATAGTTTAATTCTTTGATTAAATTTCAGTGGTAATAAATCCAATAAACACCAAATGATTTGCTTCCATATGACGTCGAGCTGAAGGGTTTTTTGTTCTTTTTTATATAATAATAGTCTTTACCACATTATAACTGGAATAACTAATAGAAATTACCGTAATTTCCGGACTATAGAGTGCACCTGATTATAAGCCGCACCCACTGCATTTTTAGAGGAAAACCGATTTTGTACATACACAAGCCGCACCTGTATATAAGCCGCATGTGCCCACATTAAAACATGTAAACATATTTACAAAGAAAGACGGTACACAGAGAGAGTTTTCAAAGTTTTAATAATATAACTTAATAATAATAATAATATAACTTTCTTCCCAAACGGTGCCTGTGACAGGGCAGTAAAACGGTAGCAACATGGTAGCAACACGCTAGCAACACAGTACAACAGGTCTGGTTAAACAGGTCTGGTAAAAGAACATACTGGTAAAAATCACGGTAAGCGTCTTCATCTTCCTCGGTGTGGGAATGAAACAGTGTCATATAGACGTCGTCACACACTCCCTCAGCCTCTCTCTCATCCTGAGACAAAGTTTACGTGCAGCAGCTCGATTGCTTTTAGCTTGAAAGCTGCGTCATATGCCTTTCTTTCTGCATTTTCCATGATGAGGGTATGTTCACGCTAATTTAATTTATGCACAAGACAAGAAGTTGCAGTCTTCCTCGACGCATATATTCCACCGGTCTTAACCTTACCTTTTCTACTTGAGCGCCCCTGGTGGCCGTTAGAAAAATTACATAAATTGGCTGCATCACTGAATAAGCCGCAGGGTTGAAAGTTTGGGAAAAAAGTAGCGGCTTATAGTCCAGAATTTACGGTACATCAAAATAACTGCAATGATCAATAAAACTGTTCAAGAGGATGAAGGAAGATTATACGTTTATTTGGTGAGAAAAGTTGAGGTCGTGCTAATTAAAATGTTAAAATGTTGTTATATATAAAGAGCTAGAGGGTTTTTACACATCACCTTTCATGTTATTTTCTGTGCTTTATTTCTTTCGTAGTCTTTCGTAGTCGGGTTTCATGGGTTTTTAGTTCTTTTTTAATAGTCTTTACACATTATAACTGGAATAACTAAGAGAAATTACATCAAAATAACTGCAATGATCAATAAAACTGTTCAAGAGGATGAATGAAGTTTATAAGAATATTTGGTGAGAAAAATTGAGGTTATAATACTTTATACTTAATACTAATTTTGTTCTATATAAAGGTAGTTCATTAATTTCTTGCTGCTGTTTTTTTCTTATAGTCTTTACCACAATTAAGGAGAAAAACTAATAGAAAGTCTATCTAAGGATGAAGGAAGAACCAATGTATTAACCTGCTAAGGATTCATTATGGCTATAGGTGTTTTACTAAATCTGACTGAAGAAAAAATTGTGATTGGAACCTGAGATCCACGTTTGTCTGCTGGATTCACCAGTAAACAGGGAACGCTCCTCACAGGATTCCCGAAACCGGAATCCAAACCGATCAAACTCAATCCTCTACCCCCCCTCGTGTGTCTTTGTGTCTTTTAATCCTGGCCCCAGATTTAACCTTATTACCCCCCAGGACGCGGGGGACGTGTAATGAAACAGTTCCCTCATTCAGCAGGTCAATTTGTCGGCTTTCCGTGATGAAGTCTAAAGTCTCCTCCGTCCCACGGGCCAACCCCCCTCTCCTTTAATTAGAGCAACGCAACAGACAGAAGAAGAATCCCCATCTCTGTCTGATCTATCGGCAGCAATATTCGCTTTTTGTACTTCTAAAAAAAAAGAAAAGACGATTTGAGTGTTTGCCGACATGCAGACAGATCGCTGCTCTGAAACAGGAAAATCAAGCATCACCAATTACAGGAGACATGCAGAGAGCATCAGCCCCCCCCCCCACGGAGCTGTCATCACATTCAATCCGGCTGTCAAGGAATGAAAACTGATCAAATGCAGCAACGCAAAGCAACAAAACATGACATGACAACACGACGCTGTTCACATGAAACAAGCGTTTTTTTTTTTTCTATGGAATCGCGATTGCATTCTGTTACATCACAACAAACACTTTGACTCAATCATTGATTAAATACACGAGAACGGCTGTTATCTGAAATGTCCATTGACGAATAGACAATTTTTTCTCCAGGACAGTCGGCGTAATCACTGTTTATTGTAATTTAAATTCAATTAAATATTGTTTGTTCAGCCCAGAATCACAAAAAGCAGATTTGCCCCAATGGGCTTTACAGTTTGTACAAAACATATATATGTAATTTATTTATTATATATGAGGAGGAACGGGCTGCTTCAGGTGATTTTTGGTTTGCATCTGCAGAGACTTTTTTAGAATAGAGTTGAAACAAATGCACAGAGAAAGAAATAAACAAAAGCATTATTTTAATGAAAATTTGGAAAAAATTCACTAATGCAAAAGATTGTTCAACGTGACAGGGGCTTCATAGTTGTTTTTTTGTGATTTTATCCTAATAGGGGGGAAATACCAAAATTTGTGCACAAGTGACATATTTGTTTTAGGAGACAGTTGACTGCATATTTAGAGTTTTGACAAATGCACAAAGCAAAGAAATAAAACAAAAGCGTCATTTGAACAAAAATTTTGAAAAATTCCTTTATTGAAAAAGATGGTTCAACATTACAGGGGCTTCATAGTTCTTTTTGTGTAATTTTATCTTAATAGGGGCGAATACAAAAATATGTGCATAAGTGACATATTTGTTTTACATCAGGAGACAGTTGATTACATATTTAGAGTTGAGACAAATGCACAAAGCAAAGAAATAAAACAAAAGTGTCATTTTAGCAAAATTTGGAAAACTTGACTATGTAACAGATGGTTCAACATGACAAAGGCTTCATTTTTTTTGGTACTTTTATCTTAACTTTCATCCAATAGAAAAGAAACTGAATTGTGAGAACACTGCGTTCTTTCTTTAATGTTAAAGGATAAAACCATTTTTTCCCCAATTGGGCCCTCAATTCTACATCACAACATTATGGTCTAATACTAGACTTTGTAGAATAGAGAACAAATGCACAAAGAAAAGAGATAAAACAAAAGCGTAATTTTAGCAAAACTTTTGGAAAAAATCACTGACAGACAGGGGCTTCATAGTTTTTTTTGTAATTTTATCTTAATGGGGGGGAAATACCAAAATTTGTGCAAAAGTGACATATTTGTTTTGCATCAGAAAACATTGATTGCATATTAGGAGTTTTGACAAACGCACAAAGCAAAGAAATGAAACAAAAGCGTTATTTTAACAAAATTTGGAAAAAATCACTCATGGAAAAGATGGTTCAACATGACAAAGGCTTCATTTTTTTTGTAATTTTCTCTTAATAGGGGGAGAAATACCCAAATTTGTGCAAAAGTGACGTGTTTGATTTACATCAGAAGACAGTTAAATGCATATTTAGAGTTAAGACAAATGCACAAAGCAAAGAAATAAAACAAAAGCGTAATTTTAGCAAAATTTGGAAAAAATCACTAATGCAAAAGATGGTTCAACGTTAGGCCTTTATTTTTTTTGTAACTTTATCTTAACTTTCATCCAATAGAAATGAAACTGAATTGTGGGAACTCTCTGTTCTTTCTTTAATGTTAAAGGATAAAAACATTTTTTTTTCCCAATTGGGCCCTTAATTCTACATCACAACATTATGGTCTAATACTAGACTTTGTAGAATAGAGAACAAATGCACAAAGTAAAGAAATAAAACAAAAGCGTAATTTTAGCAAAATTTTGGGAGAAAATCACTAACATCACAGGGGCTTCATAGTTTTTTTGTAATTTTATCTTAATAGGGGGGTAATACCAAAATTTGTGCAAAAGTGACGTGTTTGTTTTACATTAGGAGACATTGACTGAATATTAAGAGTTTTGACAAATGCACAAAGCAAAGAAATAAAACAAAAGTGTAATTCTAGCAAAATTTGGTAAAATTCACTGATGCAAAAGATGGTTCAATGTTACAGAGGCTTCATAGTTTTTTTTGTAATTTTATGTTAAGAGGGGTAAAATACCAAAATTTGTGCAAAAGTGACATTTGTTTTACACATATGTCATTGACTGCATATCAAAGTGACTGTACAAACATTATAATGTATAACCCATTATAAATATAATCACCCTAACCCACTAACAGTGGACTTTATCTAAAGTTATTCTTTAGAAATACATAAAAAAAATCTGTTTAATCCGCACTCATCATCATCATCATCATCATCACTGGTGTTGTCATGTGTGTTATATCATTATGTATCACCTGTAAATGAGAGGCGTCGTTTAAAAGTAATTAATTGAACATTATCATTACCTAATGTCACCTTCCTTCTCCCTTATTTTTTTTTTTTTTTTGATGGACAGAAAACACGATGGAATTTCTCGCCCATAAAAAGCCTAATTGCTTTTTCCTCTACCTCTGAGGACCCGGATAGGTTGTCTGCAGGAAATGCAAATAACACATTTTGTGTTAAATGCGTGAATATGAGCACGTTCCACGCGCTAAATTAGATCATTAGGTGACACATAAGGGCGCGGATGTTACTCTAACGCGTCGTGATGGCGGGTCAATGCGACCATCATCACCTTAATCACTGGAGGACCAATGAGACGCCTAATCAATGCGGAGGGAGAGGAGGAGGTTTTTTTTTTTTTTTTTTTTTTTTTCGAAAAGTACAAATGAGCTTTTAATGATGCCGTGGAACCCCTCGGAGAAAGGAGGAAGAGAGAGGGAGGGGAAATTGCGATAATCAAACACCTGATTTTTCATTGTCAGGATCTGTTGCTTTAATTTCTGCCTCACTCCCGTTGTCTCTGTCTATTCTTTAAAGATATATATATATATATATATATATATATATATATATATCCGCCTTTAGATCTCGCTTTCTTCCTTTTTTTGCTCCTTTCCCTCCATCCGAGACTCGCCCCCCCCCCATGTGTGTGTGAAGAACAAAGACGGGACGCCGTCCGCCGGGGGTCAGCGTGATATTTGGGTGTGATATTTCCACACCGTCCGTCTAAATGTCTGGTGTCAACCAATTTATCACCCGCGGCAACCAGAGAGAGAACGAGAGAGAAGGAGAAGAAGGAGAAAGAGTGAAGGCTGCATGAACGACGAGGAGAAGGATGATGGATTTCTCTGCTGATCAAAGTTTATATTACAATTTCAAGAAAAAAAAAAAGAAAAAAAGCAATAGAGACACATTCTATGTAGACGATGTACAGATTTACTGTATGTGACACCGGTCAAAACTAATAAGAGCTGCTGCTCCTTTTTATACGAGTCAATACAACATGTCAGTTTTGACCATTCAACACAGTGCAGCGGTTCAGAATAACTTTCATCCAAAAGAAAAGAAACAGAACTCTGCATTCTTTGTGTAATGTTACAGAAACTGATAAGTTTTATTTTATGTTCTACTCCACCAATGTGTTATTTTCACATTTGATCATAGATCTGCTGAAGATTTTATGTTTTGAAGATATCATGAAACAGCTTCCTATGGACAAAGTGATGCAGACCAGAACATAGGCTGTTAATCATTTACTGATTATGGTACAGTAGCATTAATAACTTGTAGGTTGTTCAGTTTTTATTAATTTTAGTAACTCCTTCATATTCTAGTTAAAGGTAAACTGAACATTCTGTGTTTTTCTCCTGTGTAAACGTTCATTCTGCTGTGAACGCTGCTCTCTCAGAGTAGAACTTAGTTCCAGCTAAAACTCCAAATAAACAGACCTTAACATGTAGCTGAAAACCAGCTGATCTGGCAGCAGCTGTCATACCTGTCACACTAACAAATACGTCATAAAACACAGAGCAGCAGCCAGGAGCATGGAGGAAGGCAGCACCACAGCTATGAGCATTAACACAATGTGATGGAGAAGTCAGTACTGACCCAGACTGAACCTTAAGGACTACAGTCCTGCTTTTATTTCACCAACAAACACCATTTAAGCAGCAGCTTTTTATTAATTCAACAGTAACATTGATTGTCTAGTTACCTTAGCTGGTACAACACCTGGATAACACCTTCTTCCATTTGGAGAGATAAACAAACCCTGAGAACTGAACAGAACATGACACACACACCTACCAGTTATTAGTGCTACTAAACCATAATCAATAAATGATAAACAACCTATGTTCTGGTCTGCATCACCTTGTCAATTGGAAGCTGAAAATTAAAATAAAATCTTGGGTCAGTAGAACATGACGTTGTTGCGTAGAAGCCTCAGGGCGACTACTCACACTAACAAATACGTCATAAAACACAGAGCAGCAGCCAGGAGCATGGAGGAAGGCAGCACCACAGCTATGAGCATTAACACAATGTGATGGAGAAGTCAGTAATGACCCAGACTAAACCCTAAGGACTACAGTCCTGCTTTTATTTTACCAATAAACACCATTTATGCAGCAGCTTTTTATTAATTTAAGTAACAGCTCCATTGATTGTCTAGTTACCTTAGCTGGTACAACACCTGGATAACACCTTCTTCCATTTGATAAGAGAGAGAACCTGATGTGATGGCAGCCATCTTCCTGGCAAAGCTAGCAGCTAAAATTAATAAAAACAAAACAAAACTAAAACATGACACACATCTACCAGTTCTTCTGTGCTACTGCACCATAATCAGTAAATGATGAGCAACCTATGTTCTGGTCTGCATCACTTTGTCCATAGGAAGCTGTTTCATGATATCTTCAAAACACAAAATCTTCAGCAGATCAACGAATGTGAAAATAACACCTTGGGTAAGTAGAACATATCGTTGTGATGTAGAATTAAGGACATGATTGGTTCAGTTAAAGTGTCTGTCTGCATCAGGATAAATTAGCATTTTTAACCCCTGCATAGAAACACTTTTTTCTTTATTTTAAATCACCTAAAAGCCAAACATCAGGATGAATGCAGAAACGCAAAGGATTAAAAACTCCAATTAGGTTCAAATAAGCTTCAGACTCATGTACCTATGTGATCTGGATGACTATAAAAAAGTGTTGTTAGTGGGGTGTAAAACGGGTCTGACCAGAAAACAACTCAATAAAGACAAACCACCAATAAACGAGTGGATAGAGGTAATTTACAGTGCATATGTTAGACGAGAATCACATTTAAACTGAGAAACCACTGTAAAATTTGGAGAGAATTGGTCAAAATGGCTCAGTTATGTGTCTGTGTAATGTATATCTCTATATATTCATGTATCATGTTCTCATTTTGATGCGTTAATGGTATGGTCATGTCATGTTGTGCGTTGCCCATTGGCACGTTTCTCTACGTCTTCAAACAAAACAATAAAAATTAAATTAAAAGTCGACTGAACGTTCACATGAGTCCCGTCATTACGAGTAGCATGGCCCCCGCCGCCTTCATATTCTGCATACACCTTATTTACTATTAATTTATTTTCCCTAAAAATATACGTAACTGCATGACCTCAGATTTTCAACAATCAACACATCTCTCTCTCTCTGTTTTTTTTCCCAGGATTCTTCCCACAGGCGCTGTAAACCAGCAGTCATTAAGCCGCTCTTAAAAAAAAGGCAGCAGTCGCTAATGAACGGGCATAAATCCGTCCGTTCGTTCGTTTGTCTCCGGGCGGCTGCTGCAACGGTGACTTCTACGCGTCTTTTCATCGGATCACGCCAGAACACTTCAGTCGGTTTGTGAAGCAGCGAATTGTTGAGCGACGAACCTTTATTTTCTGAACAAAGCAGAAGAGAAACAGAAAAATGACCTGCAATCATTTCCCATTTTATCCTCTGCAGGCTGAGCGTTTCTTTGCTGCATGAAATCAATGCATTAAGTCATTCAATAATCCAAGTATTCTTAATTATCTTGTTTTTGATTACAATGCATCATTATTTATATTTTTACATTATATTTTAAGTTTATAAAATGACCCACAAGATTTAAAAATAAATGAAGACATAATATATTCATATTTTTCTTCAAATAATTATTTTAAATATATAAATAAAGACCTTTAAAACATGTTTATTTGTCATTTTTTTTGGAACACATACAACAGATAACTAAAAATAAACAGGTGCATTTACCAAAATAAAGTAGAACTGGTCACATAGTCAATATATTCACAAATATGAAGATTCTACCAAATGAAAAATAGAGGCATCCAATTTAATGTCCAATATATAAAAATGATGACATCTGCTGGATAAGCACATGTTACTGTATACACGGTATAATAGATGATAAATTACATGCATTTTAAAAAGCCACACTCAGCCATACATGAAATAACATAGTAAAATGGACGTTGTTCATTAGAATTTTAATTAGTTAGTTAATTTTACATCTTAGAATAAAGTGCAATTGCACCTCCACTACATTAGGGGGCAGCAGAGTGTTCACAGGGAGCATACAGCACAGAGTATGAGTATGAAGTGTAGACACCAAGTGTAGCAGACCCTCAAGTGACACCATGAAAACATATTTAACAGGGATGAGAAGACAGGTGGAGATAGTAATAATAACACCAGCTACTTTTGTTCATTTAGTTCAAGTGCAAGAAAAAAAATATATTGGAAATTAATCAAACTCTGCTTTTCATGATTATGAGTTTTGTAATATTTGCATAACTTGACCTTTTTTTTGCTATTGTACATATAGAAAAATCATGGTGTCTATTCTTCTCTTAAGTTAAATCTCCTGCTTTGACACTTTTATGAACTCGTCTGTTATGTTTATGACTTTTAAGCAACTATATCTGCTGCACATTACACACAACTCCGCAAATTTTTATCTTGTATGAATGAAAAATATGAAATCGCCTGTGTCATTGATTAATGTGAATGTGAAACAGAGGAAACTTGAATGGTAATAGTAGTTTTTGCATGAGATTTGCTCTGATTTGATGTCGTCCAACACATTACTTTTGGTGGCTCTGAGCTGAACTGTCTCAGAATTTAATTCTCTTTTTATAGAAATGGGCTGAACCAATAGAGGAATAACTATTGAAATAATCAGTATAGTAATTACTAATAAATTAAGGTGCATTTATCTTTTCATGCGTAGTAAGCAGTATGATATTCAACAATATTTTTATCTGATGATATATATATATATATATATATATATATATTTATTAACAGGAAAATGGTTCTCTAACTGATCGCTGTTTATTATCTATTATCACTATGTCAGGATGTCACACTACAACAATGCAAATATACACACAATGATTATTAGCTCAGATTTTTTACTATTTTTATTGATTACTCCGCCACAATGCCACATCCCACTCAATAAGGTAAAATGTGATGAACAATAGGAAAACACTATTCTGTAATCTATGTTTTTAACTAAGAGAAAATCTATCAAGATAAATGCTTGAGGATATTTGTTAAATAAAAGTTGAGGTTGTGATAGTTGTAATGTAGAATTTTGCTATATATAAAAAAGGAAGTTTTCTTGTTCTTGTTCCTGGACATTTGTTAACAGGCCTACACTATATATAAATAGTTTAATAGTTTAATTCTTCAGTTAAAGTTTGTTGGTGATAAATCCAATAAACACCAAATGATTTGCTTCCATAATATGTCCAGCTGGAGGGTTTTTAATCACCTTTCATAGTGTGTTTTGCAGCTTTGGTTCTTTATTTCACCGTTAAATCAAACTTATTTTACCTTTTTTTTTTCGTGCAGTGAGCCCGATGACATCCGTCATTTTCTGCCCACTAAACTAAAATGACGGGCTGTGATCAGCGGCAGCAACGTAAAATCAGATCTTTACACGCCGGCCGCGGAGAGGCAGATTGGATCTGATTAGATGACACAGTGGTCGAAAAGGAAACCTGATTAAAGCTGATCTACTGGAAGGACACAGAGTTCACTTTCACAGGCGTGAGTTCTCAATGAAACACCTCGCACGGCGTCCAGAGCTGAAGTCAAACTTTGTTTTTTTTACTCAGAAATGAAAATAATTTAGTAATAATCACTTTAGAGCCAACAGGGTGAGAGTTAACCACCTGTGAGATGATGTATTTGCTCTTATTAAGCTCCATGTGTGGTTTGGACATCCTCTTACTCTTCATGCTGCTGTGATACTACAGTTATAGTTATATTGTGATTTAGGTGAGTTGGACATTAAATTGGATGCGTCTTCTTATATAAATACAACCATGGTCCTAAATCATCCTGATCAATTAATCAATTAATCAATTAATCAGGCCGACTATTGATTTGAAGAATTGGAAAGTACATGGTCAGTCATTACAAGAGTAGTAGACAGACAGACAGACACGCACGTAGATAGACATATACCGTAAATTCTGGAATATAAAGCGCACCTGCATATAAACCCCATCCGCTCTATTTAAAAAAAATAAAAAAAAATAAACAAGCCGCATCCGCTCTATTTAAAAAAGTTTTGCAAGCCACAGATATGTATGTTTTTAGATTAGATATTTACTACAGGAACAGAAGGATTTTGAATTGTAAATGTACATGTATGTACCTAAATAGATCCTTTCCTAACCTGTATTTTAACACGGCAGCAACTTTGCTGATTAAAATGAGACAGAACCAAGAGAAAATAACCGGTATTTACAGTATTTATCTTCATTTCTTCTGAGTGTGAAATCACGTCACCTTAAGTTTGACAGGATTGGTAATTTGTCGTCCTTCTATCCGCTTCTACTGACTTATATCTGCTAAAGAGGAACTAGCGTATTCTTCTTTGCATTTATTTTGTCTTAGTTTTGATTCTAATTCCGGTTCGAGCGCCCCCTAGTGGTGGGTAAAAATCTGCATAATAGCCGCACCTTTGTATGAGCTGCATGGTTCATAACATATGAAAAAAGTAGCGGCTTATAGTCCAGAATTTACGGTACTTGGATAGGCAGGCAGACAGGCAGACAGACAGACACCCTGTTTTTTAGCTGTATTGTTAAATCCAGCTGATGAGCTCTCTTCCTTGGGTTAAAAACCATTTCTTTGTCTTTGAAATAAGGTGATCACTGTCAGTGGTTTTAAAAAAATGGGGAGTCTCCTCCTAGTAAACAGACGTATAGTCATCTACCTTCAGCAAACTTAGAATAATGCCGTCATCGGAAAGTTTGACAACACAATTATTTGGCTGGATGCCTCTGCTGTCGTTTGTGTGCAGAGTGAATGGGACGCGACCCGACACGACGCCTTGAGCTACAGTGTTTGACCTTTCAGAGGGAAGCATTCACCTTCACTTGTTGAGACCTGTTATAAAAAGAAAGGAGGAAAACCATTTGGTTGAAATGGATTGAAAGTGTTTATTTCACTATAGCATGGAAGTAGTCAGCATCAAATTAAGTGGATTTATTATAAGCACTGTAAATCATGAACTTTGATAAAACTTATCAGAAAATTGAGCACTTGAACAAATATCAATGCTATAAAAAATAGACGTTCCATTAACTGGCATGAAGGAGGCCTAGATTTATGTTGTATACTGCAGTCAGTGACCAATACGATCAATACATTTTGACCATGAGTCAAATGATGTTTTAGAAAGGAAAATACAAAGTCACTGTAAAAGGGGGTGACAGATTTGGACAGACAACAGGAAGCAGTTGCAGTCTTCTCACCTATTTTTAATACAACATCACCGTACCAATAATCATAACTTCCTCAATTCCTCCGCCTACACCATTTCTCTCCATGTCTGAGCTTTAACAATAATATGCCTTCATATCTATCATGTATATTTCTATATAAGTTGTTCATGATGAGACTATTGCCTTCAAGCAGTATGTAACCTGGATATTGAAGCTGTTTTACAACTCTGACACAACCTATTCCGCCCAACATGAACACCCAACAATACTGAAATACTAGTTAAAATAAATCTTTGCATGGCAGAATATTTTGCCTCTAATTATTTATCCATCATCAGCCCCTTTTGAGACGCCAGCAAGACTGTGTCCACCAGTTTTTTCAAGGTTAGACGTTATGATAAACCAGCCTGTCTCTCTATTCTTTTCTTATTCTATTCATGTACAACTATAAAAATGCAAACAGCAAAAAAACAACTACAATCTCGACTACAGAGACAAGCAACATCAGGGAAAACAGTGATGGATTCAAACCAAGGGCCCAGAAATAGAAATTAGCCACTGGCTATAATCTTGTGTCTTTACATTAGAATAGAAATGTTTATTAATATGTCTGGTATTACCCAAATTTAATAAATTAAGCATCCTGTGAGCCAACATTCAGGTGTCAAATGTAACTTCCAGTTATCAGAAACTGTAACGTCCTTTGTTTCATTGAAACTTTGCTTAATCTTGGAATATCAGAAGCTGCCGTTTGACCGGATGATTCGTTTTTCTCCAATCATCCGACAGGTCAGAGGCCTTTTTATGGCGAACGAGGGCTGGCGTGACATTGGGAATATTCTGTTTTCGCCCCTATCCCCTGATCCGGTTGTTACTGACAGTCAAACGGAGGCTTGCGTTTTTCCCACCAGAGGAATTTACATCCGGCGTGACAGGCGAGCGCAGCGGTTGTCAACAGTTTGAGAAGCGGTGAACTGGTAATCCTGACGCTGCACTCGTTGTTGCCGGAGGATTCAAACATCAGGCCGACCTTGGGGAGGACATGGCCGACTCCCTTCTACATATGGACTGCACCACGAGGGGCGAATAAAAGTTCTGGATCGCTGTTACACACCAGTCGGAAGTGGTTACAGAGCAGAATCACCTGTGTTTGGGAAAAGTGATGACCAGAACCATCTAGGATGCCATAACACACATGGATCATTACAAAGCAGCAACCTACAATGGTAAAGAGTGCAGAAATGGAGGCAAAGGGGACTGTAGACAGAAGTTCTGCTGAGTCTCTAGCAAAGTTTGGCATCTTCTGTGCCAGCAGCCGGCGAGCAAGAACAGGGGTTAATGGATGGGTGCGTGCACCTTCCTTATTGATCACCCTTTCTGAGGGTGACATCAGGAGGGCTTTCAAGCCCGTGAACACCGCGAAAGCAGCAAGACCAGATGGTACCAGTGGGTGGGTCCTCAAACTGCGCACTGACCAGCTAGCGCCCAGCGTTCACAACGATATCCATCGTGTTCCCCGCCTCAATCCGTCATACCCTTGTGCCTCAAAGGAGTCCGCCATCATTCCTTTTGTCCAAGAAAACTAGACCAGCATTCCTGAATGATTATCGTCCAATGGTACCCACCTCTGTGGTGATGGAGTGCTTCGAACCTGCTGGTCAAGGATTACATCTGCTCCTCAGTATCCAGCACACCGGACCCTCTGGAGGTCGGAATGGATGAAGCCATCGCACACATCCGCCACATCCGCCCGTCTCACCTGGACAAGAGAGGGTGAGGTTGCTGTTTATTTACTACAATTAAAGCATTAAACACCACAACTGCCTCCAGGCTAGTCACAAAGCACAAGAATCTTCGCATCTTGACCTTCTGATGGGTAGTCCTCAGGTGGTGGGGGTCTTCTACAATGATCCTCAACACCGGACCACCCCCTGGCTGTGTTTTAAGCCCCCCCTGCTGTATTCCCTGAACAGCCATAACTGTGTAGACCACCTCAGCTTTGCTGACAACAAAACTGCCAGGGCTGGTGTCAGGTCAATAACCTTCTTCTGAATGTCAGCAAGACTTGGAATAATGATAATGGACTTTGGGGAAAAAAGCTAATATCAATGACTCCTTGGTGTCCACCTCACCAAAGGGCCTGACTTAGGGACTGCATGCTAACTCAACAGTCCAGGTATCCTCTTGAATATTGAGGATTTTCTACTCCTGCACCAATCGAGTGCAACGAATTTGTTTTTTTTAACTGAGAAAGTTTAATTCTTGTCTAAGTGAACGTTATGGCTCCAGGTGTTTTGAACAGGGGATGTTGTGTTTGCTTTTATACAAACTGTAAAGCCCATTGGGGCAAATCTGTGATATGTGATTCTGGGATATAACAAATAAAATTGAAATGAATGGCTGTAACTCATCAAAACATATTTAAACTAAGGTTGATTTCAGTGCTACTTAGACATTTGCTAAATTGACA
>JAYKQN010000010.1:257500-507500 GCA_036785175.1 Eupleurogrammus muticus | reverse complement strand
AGCTCAAATCCAACAATATAAGTGAGAGATTATAGAAATAATATGCTGGGAAATAAATGCTGACTTCATACACAAGCATAATGAAAATATACCTGATACCTGTTAATGCAGCGAGTTTAAAGGTGGTTTTCTATCATTGTACATGGGAGGGTGAACATTTATTTATTTATGGGAAGGGGTGAGGGATGTGATCAATAAAATAATGATATCATGACTGATATGAATTATTATTATTATTTTTGTTGGTGTATATTAGGTTTTATGATAACTTTGTCTTATATAATGTCATTGTTCAACATTTAAATATGATGATATTTAAATGTAATAAAAAATACAGATCTTTTGGAATAAAAAGTATAATTCTAAGGGCGACACGGTGGAGCAGTGGGTAGCACTGTTGCCTCACAGCAAGAAGGTCGCAGGTTCAAGACCGCCTTGGGGCCTGGGTCTGGGACCTTTCTGTGTGGAGTTTGCATGTTCTCCCCGTGTCTGCGTGGGTTTTCACTGGGTACTCCGGCTTCCTCCCACAATACAAAACATGCTCAGGTTAATTGGTAAACTCTAAATTGCCCATAGGTGTGAGTGTGTGTGTGAATGGTGTGTGAATGGTGTGTGTGCCCCACGATTGGCTGGCGACCATCTGGGGTGTATCCCTGCCTCTCGCCATAAATGCGCTGGGATAGGCTCCAGCAGACCCCTGCGACCCTGAAAAGGAATAAGCGGGATAGAAAATGGATGGATGGATGGAAGTATAATTCTGAATAAATCTTTATAATGTGTTCTATGTGGTCCACTTGTTCTATGGTTTAACACACATCATTTTCCTTTAATCTTATGGGTTAATTATGCAGATAAACACTTTTTTCCTCCTGTTGTTGTTATCAACCTAAAAACTTTACACAAATAATCTTAAAAATCTGTCACAATGAGATTAATGCATTTTTCTGGAAGATTCATCTGTCAAGATCGATTTTAAACCATAAAAAAAGAATCATAAGGCAAGAAGGGTCATGATACCAGGTAGTATATGAGACATGAGACGTGGTGTGAACATGGTGTAAAAACTACTGTTTAACCCATAAGAACCAACAGTTTAGACTCAAACAATCATTAATTATTATGTTAATCGATTTTATATCAACTCTTATATAGTTATAAGATACTATATATACTTATATTACTCCTCCTGATGAGGTTTTATGTCTGAACTTAACTCATTAAGTCCCAAAGTGACATTTACTAATCATCCTGATATGGAATATGTTTACCACTGATGTTACATAGATGTTAAAATACAGATCATTGGGAATAAAAAGTTTTATTCTGAAAAATAACTTTATAATGTGTTCTATGTGGCCCACTTGGTCAATGGTATAAATTAAAAAAATTAAATTAAAATAGTTTCCTTTAAAGATAAATGGGTTCTTTTGGGTTAAAGTGCAAGGACTAAACTACAGTAGACATATATAAACACATACATATCACATATCACACACATATTTACATATTTAAATTCATTACAACATAAATATTTTATATAATATATAAAAAATCAATCACAAAGTTATCAACTACCCAAATTTCCCACAGTTGCATATCAATCAATCAGGTGTCTTATATTTATCTATGACACTATTTTACTTCTCTGAACAGTAATAAACATTTTTTTCATTTCATCATTAGAACTGTTCCATAAATGAAAGAAAACAACATTATAACACATTTAACCATAATCTCCATTATTATAGAGGTTAATAAAGGCCTACATTAGATTTTAAAGTGTGTATTTATTAAAACACACTGTACTACTCACAATATTTCTATCGATGTTTCATTTAAACACAGAACACATTTCATAGAAATCTCCATAATTATAGAGATTAATAAACTCTCAGAAAGTTACATCCTCATAGTGATGCACAGTTTGGACTCAAACACAATCATTAATTATTATGTTTAATCAAAGGAGGAGTTTCACATGAATTAAACCTCTGTTGGTTCCAGACTCTTCATTATGAGGTTTTTTGTCTGTGCTGTTCTTCCTCTGTGGATTCACTGTCATCCCTCCGTTTTCTCTCCTGACTCCTGGAAAGTGAAGCCGCTCTGCTGACTGGACAAACAGAACGAAAAAAAAAGGTCAAAGGTCAAAGGTCAAAGGTCAGGGGGGGACCAATCCGCTTGACACGCGTCAGACATTTAAACCGGGCGTTTAGAGGTTGGAAAATAAAGGAGTGGCTATGAAGAGGCTACAGATGATGGAGCTGTTCATCCTCATAGTCTTGAAGGATGCGACGCAGACTGGCGGTCGCCCACTTCCTCGTTAAACACGGTGGTTCAGTGATCCACAGACTCCATCTAGCTTTGTTTCCAAGCAGTTTTCTCTTTTCCTTATATCGTCGGTATTACACCATAGCGTTTGTTTGTCTGTGAAACGGGGATTACGCCGAATTACTGGGTGGATTTTTCGTGAGGAGGGTGCAGGAATCGGTCGTTACGCTGTTTTATCCCCCCCCCCAACGTTTCCCTGACGTTTTAATGACGAGCGATGAGAGAACGCGGCATTCTGCATTCAGTTACCGTCCTAAAAACCACTATTTGAAGGGATTATTCTACATACATGTGCAAGGAGGTTGCACCGAGCTGCTTTCTACATCAGTGTATGTATTGCTAATTAGCCACTTCACATTAGTGATAATGATAGATTATGAAAGATTAATAGCTTCATCTGAGTTTCTGAGTTTAATTTAAAGTGTGTAACATTAACACCAGATTCTACGTAGAAACCTAATTCTATAGGTTTTTATTTTTATTTTTTGGTGACTAATAATTTCATTCATCAAAATCATGTTTTAAGTATTCCCACATAATCCAAAGTTGAAGAATACATTAGATAATTCAAGGAATCCAATGAAATATGTCACACATGATATTCTAGGGCATATATTCATTAAATAATATAGTGGAATATGTTTAAGAATAAACACTCCCATCACTGTTCACGTTACATATAAAAACAGTTTCAACAATGAAATAGCCGCTTAACATTAGAGATTATGATAGATTATGAACGTTTTAGTTTCAAGTGTGTAACATTAACACCAGATTCTATGTAGAAACCTAATTCTATAGGTTTTTATTTTTGGTGACTTGACAACTAATAATTTCATTCCCAAAATCAAGTTTTAAGTATTCCAATAATAATCCAATGTTTTTACCTATTTCGAGAAATCCAATGAAATATGTCATAAACAATATTTTAGGGCATATATTCCGGAATTAATATAGTGGAATAATAAACCTAATTCTATAGGTTTTTATTTTTAGTCACTTGCAAAACTTTTTCCCTCTGAATACCATTAATTACATTCCCAAAATCAAGTTTTAAGTATTCCAACAGTAATACAAAATATTTACTTTTAATCAAGGAATCCAATAAAATATAAAAAATTAAATATATTTTAGAGCATATATTCACTAATAATATAGAGTATTATGCTTTGATCACTGTTCACATTATACAGGTCCTTCTAAAAAAATTACCATATTGATAAAGTTCGTTCTTTTCCATAGTGTGATGATAAAATTTAACTTTCATTTATTTTAGATTCTTTACACACCAACTGAAATGTTTCAGGTCTTTTATTGTTTAAATACTGATGATTTTGGCATACAGCTCATGAAAACCCACAACTCCTATCTCAAAAAATGAGCATATCATGAAAAGATGCTCTAAACGAGCTCTGAACCTAATCATATGAATCAACGAATTAACTCTTTTAAAAACTCCTGGTTTATGACTCAAAACCGCAACCATGGGTCAGACTGCTGACCTGACTGCTGTCCAGAAGGCCGTCATTGACACCCTCAAGCAAGAGGGTGAGAAGAAAGAAAGACATTTCTGAATGAATAGGCTGTTCCCAGAGTGCTGTATAAAGGCACCTCAGTGGGAAGTCTGTGGGAAGGAAAAAGTGTGGCAGAATGAGAAGAGGTGGCCGGACGCTGAGGAAGATTATGGCGAAGGGCCGATTCCAGACTTATTGGGAACCTGTGGGAGCAAGGTTCCCAAAAACTATTTTTGAATCAATGCAAAGTTTGCATGTCATTCAGAAACCATGGAGCCAGAGCTGGAGGAAGACTGAGGAGAAGGAAATGCCAAAATGCCTGAAGTCCAGTGTCAAGTACCCAGAGTCAGTGATGGTCCAGGGTGCCATGCCAGCTGCTGGTGTTGGTCCACTGTGTTTTTTCAGGGGCAGGGTCAATGCAGCTAGCTATCAGGAAATTTTGGAGCACCTAATGCTTCCTTCTGCTGAAAAGCTTTATGGAGATGAAGATTTAATTCTTCAGCACGACCTGGCAAAACCACTGGTAAATGGTTTACTGACCATAGTATTACTGTGCCTGCCAACTCTCCTGACCTGAACCCCATGGAGAATCTGTGGGATATTGTGAAGAGAAAGTTGAGGGATGCCAGACCCAAGACTGTGTATGAGCTTAGGGCTGCTATTGAAGCATCCTGGGCCTCCATAACACCTCAGCAGTGCCACAGACTGATTGCCTCCATGCCACGCCGCATTGAAGCAGTCATTTCTGCAAAAGGATTTCCCGACCAAGTATCAAGTGCATAACTGAATATAATTATCCAATGTATTCATTATACATCATTAGTAATCCAAAATATTCAGATTACTTAATAGTACTTATTTTGAAGAATCCAAAGAAAATATGGTACACATGATATTTTAGGGCATATCTTCATTAAATAATATAGTGGTAAAATCTCATCCTACACTGACAGCTAGAAGGCTTCAGACCTGCTTTAAACCTGCACTGATGAACATGTGAAATTTTAAAACCACACACACACACCTGGAAGTACAGGGAAGTGTGTGTCCGCCTGCATTCATTACCAACAGGACTGACCAGGACAGTACAGCACAGACAGGAGGAGAAAAATAATAGCCAATTTATCGCCGTGGGCTTAAAGCCGCATGTCGTCATTTTGAGGACGCTCCACGTCACGTCGTGTGGGGACCGGGTCTCACTCCCCCCCCCCCTTTAAAATGGCCTGTTAATGGACAGGCCATGTGGAAACCCCACCCCCCCCCCAAAAAAGGGGGCAAAAGATGCCTTTAAAATCCCTTAAAAGTCACCACCGAGGAAGAGGAGGAGGAGGAGGAGGAAGATGATATTCCAGCGCTGCTTGATGTCCGCGTGGCAGGAGAGGATAATGAGGGAGGGAGGAGAGTTAGGGAGAAAAGAGAGGATGAGACTCTATATAAAATGTGAGAAAGTGTGTGTGTGTGAAAGCAGAAGGAGGAGGTTCACAATGACAGATGTACAAGGATGTGTGTGTGTGTGTGCGGCTTATTTGTGCATGTGTGTGCTTTTTGTATGTTGGAGTAGTGTGTGTGTGTGTGTCAGGGTGTGTGTGTGTCACCTTTTATGCAACTCAGCATTTCAATTAAAGCATGAAGGCGGCCCTTTGTTGGCGGAGAGAAGGAAATAGAGAGAGAGAGAGAGAGATGTATATTACATCTATTCAAACATTCAGCGGGAATGAAAGGGAAAAGATTCATTTCTGTCCCCGTCTGCCTCCGCGTGAAGGACAAACTCTTTTCATTTGTGTTTATAGGACACACACACACACACACACACACATACCTACACCCACACACACACACACACACACACACATGCTTCCTATTCTTCCTTCTATCTGAACACACACATGTGGTGAATGTGCAGCCTGGTCCTCCCTCTACAGAGGTCAGTGGTGTATGAAGAAGCTGAATCCAGTAAAAGTACAGATGTCTAACCAAAAAAAAAAAAAAGGTAAAGTTTGAATATTTCTTGTGTAGAAGTCTGAAAGTATGTGATATTTATTCTACTCGGGTATTGAAAGTAAAAGTCCAAGGAAATGCTTTTATTCGACAAGCAAGCCGTCAGAATATTGAGATTAGGGTGATGATATAAGTTTATTCTGTGTGTGTACATCACTGGAGGCTTCAGTGATTAATATAAGAACAAATATAAAATATCGAACCAGAATTGGCTTCCAAATGATTTTAAATGTAGTGGAGTAAAAGTGCAAGTTGATATAAATAGAAAAAAACTAAAAAAATTCTTATATTCCCCAAATATATATATATATACACATATATAGTACTGTATGGTGTATTATTAGTCTGTTGCTGTACTGGTGTCACAGATACACTAATGAAAATCGTGTTCCACTGAGGGCAATATTGGAACGTGTACATCTTGTGGATATGAAGGGGAACACTTTCACAGGAAAAAACGACAAAAAAACCTCTTGATAGTCTGACGTGTTACAGTTTTACTCCCTGTGATACATCAGTACTGCGCTCAGCGGTGATGTGGTTTCTTATTGAGCCCAACAACCCAATTATCTGTAATTTTACATTTTCACCATCACATTTTGTACTATACTTGTACTGTTTTACATACTGAGAACATGAGAATCTTTGTATATTTATATATATTAGTTAATGTGTTTCACTGTTTTATCATCTGTCTTCCACAGTTTTATTTTGCCTTGATTAATTTGCATACAGTAAAATTCCATGCATGTGTTAAATCTTCTTGTCAAACGTGTTTTTAGTACTGGTTTGTTCAGCTGTTGATAGCTAGCTAATAAACTCTAACGTTGTACGTTTATTCTTATTTTTATATTTTTACATTAGCAACTTAGAGTAGAGGAGAGAAACACGTTATTGAATCTGTTCCACACAGATTCAATAACGTGTTAAATCATGTTTATGTGTGTGTGTGTGTGTATGTGTGTGTGTGTGTGTGTGTATGTATGTGTGTGTGTGTGAATGTGTGTGTGTATATGTGTCTGTGTGTGTGTGTGTGTGTGTGTGTGTGTATATGTGTGTGTGTGTGTGACTGTGTGTGTGTATATGTGTGTGTGTGTATGTGTGTGTGTGTGTGTGTATGTGTGTGTGTATATGTGTCTGTGTGTGTGTGTGTGTGTGTGTGTGTGTGTGTATGTGTGTGTGTATATGTGTCTGTGTGTGTGTGTGTGTGTGTGTGTGTGTATATGTGTGTGTGTGTGTGACTGTGTGTGTGTATATGTGTGTGTGTGTATGTGTGTGTGTGTGTGTGTATGTGTGTGTGTATATGTGTCTGTGTGTGTGTGTGTGTGTGTGTGTGTGTGTGTATATGTGTGTGTGTGTGTGACTGTGTGTGTGTATATGTGTGTGTGTGTATGTGTGTGTGTGTGTGTGTATGTGTGTGTGTATGTGTGTGTGTATGTGAATGTGTTTGTGTGTGTGTGTGTATGTGTGTGTTTATATATGTTTGTGTGTGTTTATATATGTTTGTGTGTGTATATGTGTGTTTTAGTGTGTGTGTGTGTGTGTGTGTGTGTGTGGTTAGGTGTGTGTGCAAATGTGTGTGTGTGTGTGTATGTGTGTGTGTGTGTATATGTGTGTATATGTGTGTGTGTGTGTGTGTGTATGTGTGTGTATGTGTGAATTCACAGACTCACGATAATGAAGAAGCCGATGCCAAATCTTGTCAAACTGAGCAAACTCCCAAGATGCAACAGTCCTGTGAATTCTTCCAGCTACCTTTTACCAAATCTTTTTTTTTCTCTTCTCAAAAGTTTAAGAAAAGATTCCAGTCGCTATAACGAGGAAGTAAAACTACTTGCATTGACTGTTCTGCTGCACGTGTAGCAGATCTGATCCATGTCCTAATACCTGTAATACAGCTACGTGGAATTAACCCTTTAACTACAAATACACACTCTGTTTCAGGATGAATTATCACGGGTTTCTCCACACGCTTCTTATATTTATGTGTGTTTACTGTCATTCATCCTGTCCTAACGCATCCTAACGTCTTCATGATATTTAAGGTGAAGCTGTTTGAATCCAGCTTCTGAGGATGAGGATCTGTTTCCTGGGTGAGGTAATTACGTGTTTCCCTGTTAACAGATCGTGATGAATCACAGTCACAGTTATAGGTTCTTTACTATATCATTGTTAATACAAGCTACTACTACTACACAGATAATGGTGTTTCGTTTGCTTTACACTCATCAAACTCAGCAAATACACGATCCAGCAACTCTCAACAAGACGGTAGGCACTTCTTCTTCTCCCTCTTTGTTTCCTTTTCCTCCTTTCTCCTCGTTTCTGCTCACACAGTCGCCCTCTCGTTTAATTCGGCCTCACCCTTCCTTTATTTGCCCCCTCCTCTTCCTATTGATCGCTCTGCCCTCTTCACCCCGTCTCTCTCATTCATAATTGAACAGCATTAACTGCCGCGGAGGCCAGGCAGTGGTTTAATTAGCCGAGCGGCCGCTCACAGGCCTGCAGGACACACACACACACACACACACACACACGGAGAAACAACGACACTCTGCAAAACACGCAAGTTGTGTTTAAATCTCCAGTAGCACCTTCCGTGTATTTAGTTATCAAGTCAAGTCAAGTCATTCCGTAATTGTAATTCGAAATTACATTTTTTCACAGTGCAGACATAATTAGGAAAAGGACAAGACAATAGGACATATACACTTTAACCCATAAGGACCAACAGTGTTGTTACACCGGTGTAACAAGAACGTTGGTTCCCCCAGACTCTTCCTGATGAGGTTTTATGTCTGAACTTAACTCATTAAGTCCCAAAGTGACATTTACTAATCATCCTGATATGGAATATGTTTACCACTGATGTTACAGAGATGTTAAAATACAGATGTTTGGGAATAAAAAGTTTTATTCTGGAAAATAACTTTATAATGTGTTCTATGTGGTCCACTTGGTCTATGGTATAACACACATAATTCTCCTTCTAAGGATAAATGGGGTCTTATGGGTTAAAGTGAAAGGACTGGACTACAGTAGACATATATAAAAACATACATAAATTACAAAATAGAGTTTTCACATAATCTTATACACGTCAGGTGTCTTATATTTATCTATGACACTATTTTACATCTCTGACCAGTAATAAACATTTCATTCATCATTTATCCATAAATTATCAAACTATAAAACTATAAAGTCATAAAGACATTTTTTTCATATATATATATATATTTTTTTTTCATTAAATCAATTTATCTAACACTACATATATGTATATCTTTAAGTTGAATATATTAATGTTTTACTTTAAATTTCCAAGAAATTTCTACTTTAATACATTATAATGGAATTACCTAAACCTTTTGGTGCTAATATGAATTACTAGTATTTAGATTTAGTCAATTTAATAGTTAATATTACTTCATACAGAGTTACTCCTACTATTTGTATTAAATCTAATCTAATTAAAACTTTTAGCTATTTTTTATGTCTTAACCTTCAATGAAAAAAAATGTGTCTTTATGGGTCCATTATGTGTGTGTGTGTGTGTGTGTGTGTGTGTGTGTGTGTGTGTGTGTGTGTGTGTGTGTGGATGGGTGTTTTAGATATCATCCAATTATAGTTTATTTTCATCAATTTGTAACATCAACTAGTTTCATTAACTAATTTTAGTTGTTCTCAACAATCCATTCCATTCACACCAGAGATTCTATCATTCTTGATGTTAAAAGTAAAAATCTCTGTTAGTCGATGTTGGACACATTAGATATAGTTACTCACTACTTCTACCAAAAGTAGAGTTATTCTACTATAAATGTATATTGTATATTGTACTAAGTAACTATTGTGTTACATAACTTGTTCCTTTAACTTTTGAAAATGTACTGGGATTTCCAGAAGGTCAGTGAACGCATCTTGGAATCTTGGTTAGTTGTTTCGTGGTTGGCTATCATCACTGTGTTAGTGAGAAATAAAGTAGCAGCTAAACCAGGATGAAGCTCCTCTTCCCTCTTCTTTGAAAAACTAACACGTAACACGTACAAACGGCATTGTAACACTGTTAGGTTACCTGTTAC
This sequence comes from Eupleurogrammus muticus, assembly GCA_036785175.1. Taxonomy (NCBI): domain Eukaryota; kingdom Metazoa; phylum Chordata; class Actinopteri; order Scombriformes; family Trichiuridae; genus Eupleurogrammus; species Eupleurogrammus muticus. The sequence continues at coordinate 497,575 of JAYKQN010000010.1, read as the reverse complement.
TGAAAAAAAAAATAACACGTCTTATTTTAACACCAGGGCGACACGGTGGTGCGGTGGGTAGCACTGTTGCCTCACAGCAAGAAGGTCGCAGGTTCAAGACCGCCTTGGGCCTGGGTCTGGGGCCTTTCTGTGTGGAGTTTGCATGTTCTCCCCGTGTCTGCGTGGGTTTTCACCGGGTACTCCTGTTTCCTCCCACAATACAAAAAACATGCTCAGGTTAATTGGTAAACTCTAAATTGCCCATAGGTGTGAGTGTGAGAGTGAATGGTGTGTGAATGGTGTGTGTGCCCCACGATTGGCTGGCGACCATCTGGGGTGTATCCCTGCCTCTCGCCTTAACGCGCTGGGATAGGCTCCAGCAGACCCCTGCGACCCCGAAAGGGAATAAGCGGGATAGACAATGGATGGATGGATGGATTTTAACACCATTATTCACGTCGCTGCTTTATTCAAATTCTAGTGATTCGTATGTAATTGTGTTTCCATTTATTCCGGATATGTTTCTTGTTCAATATTAGTCAGTGAAGAAGGAGGTGAGAACATTGAAAACCTCACGCGGGCCTGTCACCTCTCAGAAGCCGACACCTCCGGATGAAAACCCAGACGCAGCGGCGTCCTATCGGGAACCGGCGGTAAACGACTTGCGACAGAATAACACACGAGAAAGGAAGAGGAACGAAAAGAAAAAGGGCGATTGAGCGAAGAACGTGCAAGACATCCCGTCTTCAGTGGGATGATCAAGCACGGCAGCTGCTCTGTAGATAACCCTGACCTTCGACCTTGTTGTAAAAGGATAAAAGCATGAGAACATTTCCCTATAGGAACCGATCAGGGTTCTTCTGCTCAGAACTACAATCCAGACACTGGTGAATGAGGTCAGGTTAAACCCAGTCTAGATCTGTAAAGAGATGCTTTCCTTTACTCTCTAAAATCGCTCATCAATTAAACTCCCTTTTTTCCTCCTTCTGTTCCATCCACGTCGAGTCTAAAGTCAAACGGGTCCTGTAGATACTTGCATTCCCTCGTACGGCGTCCGAGCATCATCCTGTCAAATCGGCAAGGACGCTCCGTTCGCTTGTTGCCATGGATACGGATGTGAATTCTTGACCTTGAAGCGTCTCAAACTTAAAGCAATAATATGTGCACGGCCTGTTTTTTTTCACAGGGTGTGACAGAGACGAGTGAAGCTTGATATGCATAGTAAAATATAACATTTTATACCCGAAGATGACCTGGGTCTGTGGGGGTGTGCATCGTCATCTTGGAGGATGAGGTTAGGGTCCAGATTGTGGAGAAGTAGATTCTCCACTGGCTGCAGAATTTTCCTACACATATCTTAAAGCACGGGTAGGGAAACCTGGTCCTAGAGAGCTACAGTGGGTCTAGGTTTTCGTTCCAACCGGGAAGTAACAAACCTGATTCTACTAATTAAGGAACTTAATTAGTAGAATCAGGTGTGTTACTGCTTGGTGCGTATGGGACTGGCTGTTTTGGTCCACCTGCCGAGAGGTGTACCGTTATGCTAGCTGGAGAGAGGAGGTGGAACTAGCGGACGGAGGACGGATTGCGGAGAGTCGGTGGAGTGTCGGCGGAAATGTTGGTGGAGTGTCGACAGGAGTGTCGACAGGAGTTGCCAACAGGAGTTTCCGACGGAAGTCGTCAGCGGGAGCGAGTTGCCGTTGGGAGCGAGCTGCCGATGGGATGCAGCAGGACAATGGCGGGGCTACGACCAGAGACAGAGTGTGGTCGAGTGGGCCCCCTCCCCTTCTCACCTGTTTATAAGGGGGGAACTGATTGACAGAGGGAGAATTTCCCCTGTCCATGTTTGCGGGTGCCACACAGGAAACAGACGTGTGGGACTGCCTATTTGGTCCACCTGCTGAGAGGTTAACTGAGGCTGAGAGGAAAACTGAGTTCTGCTGGCTCCTGTCTCTACTTCTTCTGGTTGCCCTGATCCCTTTGGTTGGGAGGCCACGCCGGTCGCCTACAGACCAACAGTGTTGCTACACCGGTGTAACAAGAACGTTGGTTCCCCCAGACTCTTCCTGATGAGGTTTTATGTCTGAACTTAACTCTTTAAGTCCCAAAGTGACATTTACTAATCATCCTGATATGGAATGTGTTTACCACTGATGTTACATAGATCATTGGGAATAAAAAGTATTATTCTGAAAAAAAAAATGTATAAATGTTTTCTATGTGGCCCACTTGGTCTATGGTATAACCCACCAAATTTTGCTTTAAGGATAAATGGGTCTGGGTTCTTATGGGTTACCATTAAAAGACACTAAGTCATTCAGGTGTTTTCTACACAGCGTATTCCTTACTAAGGTCTAAGGGGTCAGCTGGAGCCGATCCCTGTGAATGACAGGTACCACACACATTGTTCACTCACACACTCACAGGCAATTTAGAGGTTTTAACCAACCTCAGCGTGTTTTTGGATTGTGGGAAGAAGCTGGAGAACCTGCAGAGAATGTGCAAACTCCACCTAGAAAGACCCCAGACCGACCTGGACTTGAACCTGTGACCTTCTTGCTGTGAGGCACCAGCCCCGACCCACCGACTCAAACGTCACTTTTCGTCCATTCTCCTTCACAATTTTAGATTTAAAAGTCATTAAACTCACGTGTACGAGTCTGAAATCTCACAAACAAATCTGGTTGAGAAAAACATGTGAGAAATGTTACCTCAGCTCGTTTTAATTTTCAAGACACAAACTGGAAAATACACATAGACATGCACGTTAACACCAAATAAATGTGTCCTACAGTATATTAAGTATAAAGAGGATTCTTCCCTGATTCATTTACTGCACAAAATCCACAAAGGAAACTTAACAAGATGTTAATCGTCCCTGATAATGTAATAAGGCTAAATTTGCCCTTTTTAAAACGTAATAATAGACCAGTAACTTAATACTAATAAATGTGCTGAAACGATAATGTGATTATTAGGTTGTCAGGTGTTTATTATATGTAGATATAATGTTCATGTGAATGTAATAACTGAGCCAATGAAGTGATAACAAGTACATTAGGGATGAAAGGTTATTGGCCTATTACGTTTTAAAGAGGGCACATTCATCAGGTGATTGGCTGCTACAGCTGCTGTGTCCTGATGTAGCTGCCAATCATCTTTGGAGGATGCAAACGGGCTTTTTGCACATTTTAAGTGGAGTTTAGCTGCTTTTAAATGGGACATGTTATGCTGTTTGTGGTTTTTCTGTTGTTTAAATGCACGTATGATGTTGTATGTCTATGCCAAGCGCGATCAAAGTTCCAAACCTCGGGTTCAAGGTATGTAAAGATCCTCCCTTCACTGCTGTTTGCACCGTATATATTTTACATGAGGGTCAGCGGGAGTTAAATAAAGAGTTTTTTTTTAACTGAAAATCATGCAAAGATATTCCAGGAGAGCCACAGATGAAATAGAGACATGGAAATGTGCATAATGTTTTCCCCTTTAAAGGACGTAGCTCAGTGAGCAGCTGTATTCAGAGCAGGAAAATCAGCAGTGAAACAGCGAATACACAGTTTAACCTGCAGTTCAGTAAATGAAAGCTACGGCTCCTCGTGGCTCGAGCTAAAATCCTGGATTCTGCAGGTTAATCCTCAGGTTAGCGACAATTTTAAGCTTTTGAGGAGAATAACTAATGTGTATTTAAAAAAAAAAACAGGCCGCTCATGCGGATTGGTAGTTCTACCACGAGTCCGTTGGGGGTTTGGGTCCAAAATTATCCATAATTATGCAGCGACTGCTCTGCAAATCCTCCCAGAGATAAAGCAAAATAAAAAAAAAAGTGCCTCCTGGCTGTTTTCCCTTCGCTGGAGTTGCGCTCACATTTTAACGGAGGCCCCCGTAAATATTGTGGATGTGATGTAAATTATATCGAGCGGCATAAAAAGTAATGGGCCCAAATTATAGGAAACACGGAGGTGGTTCTGTTCTGCAGAAAGCAACAGCATCAGGGGGACGTGGCAACATCCTGTCTGATCCTCTCCTACATTCACATTATAATAATAAAGAAATAAAGTAGAAGTTGAGTCTTTATCTTTGTAATGGATTAGTATTCCTCTATTAACTTGTTTTTGATCATTAAACATCTTTATTTTATTACTTGTTTCCTCACTTTTTGCATAATAATGATTTTTCTATCACTATCTAATGCACAGCATCAATTTCCTATGTTCATGTGTGGCTGAGTGTTGCTTAAATACATGTATTTTTAACAAGTCATCATTTTTATGTTTCTTTTCTTACTCTATGCACAAGCACAACTTTTGTATTTTCCTGCATCAACATTCTCTGGAAACTTTATATTTGTGAATATATCGACTATGTGATCAGTTCTATTTTATTTTGGTAAATGCACCCGTTTATCTGTTGTCAGATGTATGTGTATGTGTTCCAAAAATTATAAGTAAACATGTTTTAATGTTTGCATTTATATATTTAAAATAGTTTCTGTATGCCTACATTTATTTTTAAATCACACTTTGGTGTGTTAACCCATGTATGTAAACTCGATATAGTAATGCAAAAATGCTTTGGTTAAAAAAATAGGCAGGAAAAATATATATAATGATGTACTGTAATTAAAAACAACATAATTAAATAATCCTTGACTTATTGAAGGAATAAACACGTTGATTTCATGCAGCAAAGAAACACTCAGCCTGCATAAGGCAACATGGGAAACGAATGCAGGTCACTGTTTGACCCAAGATGTGCATTAAAAGGGTTAAAGAGAGAATAGGGTGCGGCCTGTGCGGCCATAATTTCGCGTTTCTTAACACACACACACACACACACACACACACACACATGTGTGCACGCACGCACACACAAGTGCATGCACGCGTGCACAGAATTAAATCAGTGCAGAGCTTGGCACGCGAAGCCTCGCCGGCCTCCAACCTGCGGCTGATTCAATTTTCTGGGCAGATCCGCCGACAATGACCGCAACGTTCACCTTTAGACGGAGAGAGAGAAGGAGAGAGAGAAGGAGAGAGAGAAGGAGAGAGAGAAGGAGAGAGAGAAGGAGGGGGAGAGGTTGGCAGGTGACTGTTACTGTGTACTTTCAGACTTGGAGCGGATGTGTGAGGAAGGTGAAACGCCGATACCGTTCCTGAAGTGAAGCTGACGGGATGCCGACGCTCAGAAAGAGAAAGCGTGTGTGTGTGTGTGTGTGTGTGTGTGTGAGGAGAGACTGAAGCTGGTCTGGTGTCATGGTGGATAGATTCTCCCCTGATTCATTTACTGCACAAAAACCACCTTCTTAAAATGTGATAATAGACCCTAGATAACACTTTACTCTACACACACATCCTGCACCTTACTATGCATTAGCTATGTATGTGTACATGTGTGTATGTGCGTATATATATATGTAAATATGTAAATATGTGTGTACGTGCATGTATGTATGTATATATGCTTTGCTTATGCATACTTTTTTCTTACTATTTATCAGTATTTTTCTCCATTCTTATGTCCATAATGCATACTGTGTATGCGGATCAACTAATTCTATGAATTTTGTACATAGTGTTGTGTATTTTTACTTTTTATAGCTTTTATTTTCTTTTTTTTTCTTTACTCTGTACGCTGCAGTAACAAGCAAATTTCCCCGTTGTGGGATCAATAAAGTCCTATCTTATCTTATCTTAACTTAATACTAATAAATGTGCTGAAACGATGATGTAATTATTAGGTTATCAGGTGTTTATTATATAGGCAACAGCCCACTGATCCACTGCTTTTTTATTTTAATTTTCACAAACAAAGATGAACTAAATTTTTTACTTGAAGCCATTTTTATTTCTGTCTCTTTCAAAGTAAAACATCACTTTTCGTCTATTCTCACACCGAACAGGTTGAAATGTTTTCCTAGAGGCTCTGTCTCCTTAACAAATATAGATTTTAAAAAATAATTAAACTTACATGTGTGAGCCTGAAATCTCACAAACAAATCCAGAAATGTTACCTGAGTGATGGAAAACGCACATAAACATGCACGTTAACACCAAATAAAGTAAAATAAAGTATAAAGAGGATTCATTTATGCACAAAAACACACAGGAAACAGTAACTTAATACTAATAAATGTGCTGAAACGATAATGTGATTATTAGGTTGTCAGGTGTTTATTATATGTAGATATAATGTTCATGTGAATGTAATAACTGAGCCAATGAAGTAAAAAGAAGTACATTAGGGGTGAGAGGTTATTGGCCTATTACGTTTTAAAGAGGGCACATTCATCAGGTGATTGGCTGCTACAGCTGCTGTGTCCTGATGTAGCTGCCAATCATCTTTGGAGGATGCAAAGGGGCTTTTTGCACATTTTAAGTGGAGTTTAGTTGCTTTTAAATAGAACATGTTATGCTGTTTGTGGTTTTTCTGTTGTTCAAAGTTCCAAAACCCGAGTTGTTTGCACTGTATATATTTTACATGAGGGTTAAATAAAGGGAATAGAATTCATATAGTGCATTTCTGGCCTTCAAATCATGCTACACGGGGGGCACGGAGTAACGTGGAGGTTCATTATCCTGCAGGAACTTAAGGATCCTGGGATGGAAACGATGATCTTTTTCTATTGATTCTTTCCCTCGCGGATGGAAAGTGACGCCGTGTCAGAGAGGCGGAATAACAGAGTAAAACGCTGTTATCTTTCACTTCATTCATTCACACACACACACACACACACACACACACACACACACAGCCTACCAATGAGATGTGATCTTTCTCATCGCATGTGACACGTCTGTTAGTCACACGTGAGAAATATGAATAATAATATAATAAGCCTATAAAATTATATATATTTACAATGAAATCAGCCCAGAAGGAGAATCGTGTTATGTTGTGCGTGTCGGTGTGTGTGTGTGTGTGTGTGTGTGTGTGTGTGGATTTCTGCCATAATGGCAAGGTCAAACTGGAGTCTACAACCAGCAGCTTCTTATAGGCTAAACTCCAGTTTTCAGTTTACATAAAATATATTTGATTTCAGCTGAATATTTGCAGTCAAAATAGGAAATAAAGGCCTCTCCCTGTACATACGAACCACACCCACGATGCTGTGTGTGTGTGTGTGTGTGTGTGTGTGTGTGTGATGAACTAACATCTCTCCACATGATGAGAGGTAATCACACACACACACACACACACACACACGCATTCCTCTGATCTCTAGCATGGCGTCCTCCCTTCAAAGCCTTTGTCCCGCAGCGTTCAAACTCTGTCATTAAAAAGTGATCCTTGACGGATGCCGCACGGAAACGAGGCGGAGCGCCGCGGAAAAAGGTGCAGACGGAGAGATGAGAGGAAGCCAGACGACAGGAAAGAAGGAGAAGAAGGAGGGATGAGAGGAGGAGAGGAGAGGGCAGCTCTCTGATTCTGTTAATTGGAGGATTTCTAGAAAAAAAAAAAAAAGAAATGACCTGAACGCTGCAATTACTATTCTCTGACAGAGACTTCATTACCACACACACACTCAAACACACACACACACGCAGGCGTACGTAGCAGCGTGACATCTTCACACACACACATACGTCACGTTGTTTCCCACACTACGGTACGTGACACGTCTTCCTTTTATTTTTTTTGCTAATTGTTTTCGCCGTTTGAATTGATGTCGTTAACCTGCATCCGGATCGTCGGAGCACGCTTCTTTGGTGCAAACCTACAGAGAATCTGCGAGACTGCAGCCTGTCACATAAAGGGGTGCGTGGACTCGTACTCACTTTGTCCCGACAAGCAACTACTGCATATATGATATAATGGATGATAGCATCATGACTATTAGTCACTTTGTGTGGAGGTTGAAATGTTAAGTAAAAGCCCCCGAATGTGGAAACTAGTTTAGCTAATTCAAATAATGATGCTCACCTGACTCATATAGTTCAGACACCATTTTTCCACCATGTTAACAATGACTTAAAAAAAACACATTATAAATCAGAATCACCTTTTACGGACCTGAACTCTTGTCTCTAGTAAATCGACCTGGGCGTTTTTTTGCTCGGGCCTCGATGCAGAACTGCGTCGTGTCCGATGAGCAGACGGGCAGTGATGGATGTACGCGGAGTGTGAGACGCAACAAAGAAGACGGAGCCGGAATCAGAGGAAAGAAAAAAAGCGTCGGACAGACGGAATGATCAGTGAGAGTCAGAGACAGAGGAGCTGCAGAAACAGAGGGTCACATATGCTCACTTCCATAGACATAAGCCTCGATTAAATTGAGTGTGTAGTGGCTGGCTGCTCTTCAGGTGTGTGTGTGTGTGTGTGTGTGTGTGTGTGTGTGTGTGTGTGTGTGTGTGTGTGTGTGTGTGTGTGTGTGTGTGTGTGAGGTTGTGAATCCTGTAATATTGTCTGCAGTCCCTACGGGCTGTAGCTGAGCAAACTCAATCAACTCCCACTCACCTCTGTGGCCCCCCCACACTGTCAGGACAGCACTACACTGGCTGCTCTGGCCTGGGAGGGAGGGAGGGAGGGAAAGAAAGAGAGAGATGGAGGGAGAGAGGGAGGGATGGAGGGAGGGAGAGAAAGAGAGAGATGGAGATGGAGGGAGGGAGGGATGGAGATGGAGGGAGGGATGGAGAGATGGAGATGGAGGGAGGGATGGAGGGAGGGAAAGAAATAGAGAGATGGAGAGATGGACAGATGGAGATGGAGGGAGGGATGGAGAGAAAGAAAGAGAGAGATGGAGAGATGGACAGATGGAGATGGAGGGAGGGATGGAGAGAAAGAAAGAGAGAGATGGAGAGATGGAGATGGAGGGATGGAGGGAGGGAGAGATGGAGGGATGGAGGGAGGGAGGGAGGGAGAGATGGAGGGAGGGAAAGATAGAGGGATGGAGGGAGGGAGAGAAAAGAGAGAGAGAAAGAAAGAGAGAGATGGAGATGGAGGGATGGAGGGATGGAGGGAGGGAGAGATGGAGGGAGGGAGAGATGGAGGGAGGGAGAGATAGAGGGATGGAGGGAGGGAGAGAAAAGAGAGAGAGAAAGAAAGAGAGAGATGGAGAGATGGAGGGAGAGAGGGAGGGAGGGAGAGATGGAGGGATGGAGGGAGGGAGAGAAAAGAGAGAGAGAAAGAAAGAGAGAGATGGAGAGAAAAGAGAGGGATGGAGAGATGGAGAGAGGGAGGGAGAGAGGTAGAAAGAGAGAAAAGAGAGAGAGATGGAAAGATGAGAGATGGAAGGAGAGATGGAGAGATAAGAGAGAAAGAGAGGGAGACAGAGAAAGAGAGAGATAGATGGAGAGAGAGAGAGAGAGGATGTGATGGTGTGTGTGCAGAAGAAAAAATGCATCAATGATGTGGTATGTAAGAGACTGTTGTAGATACTCTGTGTGTATGAGACTGTGTGTGTGTGTGTGTGTGTGTGTGTGTGTGTGTGTGTGGGCACATGTTCAAGTGTGCCCTTGAAAGAATCAAAAGCCTCCACAGATTGAATGCATCAATGTGGGAGACGTTTTCACGTGTGTTTAGCTTTCACGTGTGTGTGTGTGTGTGTGTGTGTGTGTGTGCAGGCGACATGGCAGCAATGTAAATTATTAAAACGTACAAAAAGACATTTTCCTGACGCTCTCTGATATTCCTAAACACATTCTGATGATATAATCACTCTGTTTCATTTTTTTTGTGTCTGATGAACAGATGTGCTTCAGTAGACACACACACACACACACACACACACACACACACACACATCACTAACCTCTGGCCCTGCCTACACACTTGTCAATCAGCAACAGCTGCCATGACATGAGGTCGTCGTGGGAACGGAAGGTCCGTGCAGAGGGGGGGGGGCGGAGCCACGCCAGACAACACCAATCAATCAGCTGATCAATCATAATTGGCTCATTCGCATATTTCGCCGCATATTCACAATCATCATTCATTTATGCAAATCCACAGAAGGCTGCAGGCCCCAGAGAGGAGGAGGAGAGAGAGAGGTCGGGAACGGGATCCGGACCTGTTGGTTGCTGGGAGATCAAATTAGAGCTTTATTTAGATTTATGCAGATGTTAGCAGTAATGATATGCAGCAGACGACGCGTCCTTCTGTGTCACCGGAGACACTAATGCGTCTGCAGCGGGAGCAACGTCCGACTGGTCGGAACCCGTGTTTTAAAACAGACGACTCACCTGAGCCTCATTTGTATTGGATGTAGAGCAGGATTTTACATATTCATGTGATTCCTAATTTCACACTTGCCGATCTAACTCAGTGTTGGGACCAGTTTTAGGTGTTTCTCTCTTTAATGAAGCCTAATAAGCCATTATTTTTACTTCTGGTGTGTTGGAACAGGGCTGATATTCACTTATCCAGCAGGTGTTGTTGAAACTGTGTGTGGCCTGGTTTCAGCAGTCATGTGCTAACCTGTTAGCATCCGTGCTAACCTGTTAGCATCCGTGCTAGAATCCGTGCTAACACTTTAGCATCCGTGCTAACCTGTTAGCATCCGTGCTAAAATCTATGCTAACTTGTTAGCATCCGTGCTAACCTGTTAGCATCCGTGCTAAAATCTATGCTAACTTGTTAGCATCCGTGCTAGCCTGTTAGCATCCGTGCTAACCTGTTAGCATCCGTGCTAGAATCCGTGCTAACCTGTTAGCATCCATGCTAGAATCCGTGCTAACTTCTTAGCATCCGTGCTAACCTGTTAGCATCCGTGCTAACCTGTAAGCATCCGTGCTAGAATCCGTGCTAACCTGTTAGCATCCATGCTAGAATCCGTGTTAGCATCCGTGCTAACCTGTTAGCATCCGTGCTAACCTGTTAGCATCCGTGCTAACCTGTTAGCATTCGTGCTAACCTGTTACCGCTGTCCTTTCCTCTGTCCGCGCGACTCACCTGAGCCTCATTTGTATTGGATGTAGAGCAGGATTTTACATATTCATGTGATTCCTAATTTCACACTTGCCGATCTAACTCAGTGTTGGGACCAGTTTTAGGTGTTTCTCTCTTTAATGAAGCCTAATAAGCCATTATTTTTACTTCTGGTGTGTTGGAACAGGGCTGATATTCACTTATCCAGCAGGTGTTGTTGAAACTGTGTGTGGCCTGGTTTCAGCAGTCATGTGCTAACCTGTTAGCATCCGTGCTAACCTGTTAGCATCCATGCTAGAATCCGTGCTAACCTGTTAGCATCCGTGCTAACCTGTTAGCATCCGTGCTAACCTGTTAGCATTCGTGCTAACCTGTTACCGCTGTCCTTTCCTCTGTCCGCGCGCACCAGATTAAATCTGTCCAGTGTAGAATCCATGCTAACCTGTTAGCATCCATGCGAGAATCCGTGCTAACTTCTTAGCATCCGTGCTAACCTGTTAGCATCCGTGCTAGAATCCGTGCTAACCTGTTAGCATCCGTGCTAACCTGTTAGCATCCGTGCTAAAATCTATGCTAACATGTTAGCATTCGTGCTAACCTGTTAGCATCCGTGCTAACCTGTTAGCATCCGTGCTAACCTGTTAGCATCCGTGCTAAAATCTATGCTAACTTGTTAGCATCCGTGCTAACCTGTTAGCATCCGTGCTAGAATCCGTGCTAACTTGTTAGAATCCGTGCTAACAAGTTAGCATCCGTGCTAACCTGTTAGCATTCGTGCTAACCTGTTAGCATCCGTGCTAACTTGTTAGCATCCATGCTAACTTGTTAGCATCCGTGCTAACCTGTTAGCATTCGTGCTAACCTGTTAGCATCCGTGCTAACCTGTTAGCATCCGTGCTAAAATCTATGCTAACTTCTTAGCATCCGTGCTAACCTGTTAGCATCCGTGCTAGAATCCGTGCTAACCTGTTAGCATCCGTGCTAACCTGTTAGCATCCGTGCTAAAATCTATGCTAACATGTTAGCATTCGTGCTAACCTGTTAGCATCCGTGCTAACCTGTTAGCATCCGTGCTAGAATCCGTGCTAACCTGTTAGCATCCATGCTAGAATCCGTGCTAACTTCTTAGCATCCGTGCTAACCTGTTAGCATCCGTGCTAACCTGTAAGCATCCGTGCTAGAATCCGTGCTAAACCGGTTAGCATCCGTGCTAACATCCGCGCTATATATATATATATATATATATACACCATAAATTACCAAATAATAGTCAGGGTGTTTGTTTTAAACACTTATCAGATAAGGTGTTTATTTGTGACCAGGAGAATTCCTTTCTGACAAAAACCTTGCTCTGCAAAACTGAAAAAATCCTCTTATTTGGTAATTAATGGTATATATATATACACCCCCAAATCCACCCTCTTGCCATCCCAATCTTTACACAAAATGAAATGAATGACACAAATCCATAATAACTACAACATAAATACAAATACTGAATAAATAAGATAAGATAAGTTAAGATAACATAGACTTTATTGATCCCTCAACGGGGAAATTTGTCTGTTACTGTAGTGTACAGAGTAAAGAAAGAAAATAAAAGCTAAAGAAGATAAAAGCTATAAAAAATAAAAATACACGCAACAATGCACAAAATTCGTAGAATTTGTTGATGATCAGCATACACAGTATGCATTATGGACATAGAATGGAGAAAAAATATTAATAAATAGCAATGAAAAATAAAAATAAAAAAAGTATGCATAAGCAAAGCATATATACATACATACATGCACGTACATACCTACATACATACACATACACACATATTTGCATATATTCACACACATACATATCCATGCACCTAACACCCGTGCTAACCTGTTAGCATCCGTGCTAAAATCCGTGCTAACTTGTTAGCATCCGTGCTAAAATCCATGCTAACTTGTTAGCATCCGTGCTAACTTTTTAGCATCCATGCTAAAATCCATGTTAACTTGTTAGCATCCGTGCTAACCTGTTTGCATTCGTGCTAACCTGTTCGCATCCGTGCTAGAATCCTTCTAGCTGTGAGCTGAAGGCTCCGTAAAGAAACTCTTGTCTGATAATAAATGGCTTCACCCAATCACTTACTATGGGTGAAAATAAAAGTTTGTGTGTTATGATTCATTTTCTCTGAAAAATGACCAAGAAATCATAACTTCTACCAGTCTGTGCGAACTTATGAGCAGCTAAGTCTATGCTGTGGATCCAGTTTTCACGTTTCACTTTTATTTGTTTAACCGCCTGCTTTTCTTTGGCTTTTTTGCTAAGTGCTTTTCCTTTATTCCCTTTGGTTAATAATAGAGCAGGAAGCGGCAGGTAGTAGCAGGAGGTGTGAATCAAAACCTCTTCTTTGTTCGCCATTTTCTCCATTTCTTTTCTTTGTTTTGTTATAGGTTGAGGGAAGCGAGGCCCAGCACTAACATTTTGGTTTGATTTTCTTCTGGCTTTTAGTTTTCTTTTTGTGTTTTTTTTTTTGGTCTGGGCTCACACTCGCTGTTCACATTTCGCTCGCTGCGTGCAGCTATGAAATCTGCCCCATGTGCCCCAACTCCTCGTGAGTCACAAATGCAAGAACAAAATGGCGAAACCCAGCTACCACATCATGGATGAAGCGTCCTTCTGCATGATTGTTCACCGCGTGCAGCAGAAAAGCAAACTCAGCTCCTCCAGCACCGACTCAATGTGTGAAACAGGTGATACGAACTGTTTTTCATTCTTCTATACCCTAAATGACCTTCTTTTTCACTAAAAGAGACTTTTACTTTTAACATCAAGAATGATAGAATCTCTGGTGTGAATGAAATGGATTGTTGAGAATAACTAAAATCAGTTAATGAAACTAGTTGATGTTACAAATTGATGCAAATAAACTATAATTGGATGATACACAAATTATCAAACTGTAAAGTCATAAAGACATTTTTTTTCATTGAAGGTTAAGACATAAAAAATAGCTAAAAGTTTTAATTAGATTAGATTTAATACAAATAGTAGGAGTAACTCTGTATGAAGTAATATTAACTATTGAATTGACTAAATCTACATAACTGTAATTCATATTAGCGCCAAAAAAAAAGTTTAGGTAATTCTATTATAATGTATTAAAGTAGAAATCTCTTGGAAAGTAAAATTCTACTGAAAATAATTATTCAGCAAAAAAAATTAATATATTCAACTTAAAGATATACATATATGTAGTGTTAAATAAATTGATTTAATGAAAAAAAATATATATGAAAAAAATGTCTTTATGATAGTAGTTTTATAGTTTGATAATTTATGGATAAATGATGAAAGAAATGTTTATTCCTGGTCAGAGATGTAAAATAGTGTCATAGATAAATATAAGACACCTGACGTGTATAAGATTATGTGGAAACTCTAATTTGTAATTTATGTATGTTTTTATATATGTCTACTGTAGTCTAGTCCTTTCACTTTAACCCATAAGAACCCATTTATCCTTAAAGATAAATTCTGTGTGTTATACCATAGACCAAGTGGACCACATAGAACACATTTATAAAGTGTTTTTTTCAGAATAATACTTTTTATTCCCAAAGATCTGTATTTTAACATCTCTGTAACATCAGTGGTAAACATATTCCATATCAGGATGATTAGTAAATGTCACTTTGGGACTTAATGAGTTAAGTTCAGACATAAAACCTCATCAGGAAGAGTCTGGGGGAACCAACATTCTTGTTACACCGGTGTAACAACACTGTTGGTCCTCATGGTTTAACAGCTCCACCACAAACTTTCCATCTGAACGCCCAGAGAAACATAAACCAAGGTTTGGGTCTCCACATTTTTCAACATTCCACCCAAACTATTTCTGTGTCCTGGGTTTAACTAGTTAAAATAGAAATCACAGTGATGATGGCTTCAATGGAGAGAAACAATATGAGAAAGCAGAAAGGATGAAGTTGTGGGTAGTGGTGATGTGTGTGTGTGTGTGTGTGTGTGTGTGTGTGTGTGTCTGCAGCTGTCCTTTCATGCAGTGTCCTTGTGAGGATGAGTAAGCCTCAGCTCCACTTTTACTTATCCACACCGTGGCTGCAGGGCTCCACCACTCTGGTCAAGACTGAAAAAAGTCTCATAACTAGATTTTTAAATAATTGACCTGAAAACCTTGTAATTGCTGGTCCCCAGAGGATGAACCCCAATGACCTCAGTAATCACCCGACAGGTCATCTAATGCTACCACCAGGAGAACGAGTTCACTTCTTTTAGTGGAATAACTTCACGTCAACAAGATAGATTGGGATAATGATGATGCTCAGCTGTGCTGGTTGTTCCATGTGTAACGTAGAGTCATGAGAGACATGAGTCTATATTTAGTGGCATTAGTTTTAGCGTTAGGCCGATTTATAGACAGATTTATACACTCAACGTGCATTTTTATTTACTAATGGCCTCCTCTACAGGTCCAGTGGTGAACCTGAAACCATGCAACCATATAAACAGCAATGTGTTTGGTGAATTAGACCCTAAAAAGAATCCACGAACCAGGGAGACACGGTTCTCTCCAGCTTCTTCCCGCAGTCCAAAAAACATGCTGAGGTTGAATGGAGATTCTAAACTGCCTGTAGGTGTGAGTGTGTGATTAATGGTGTGTTGTGTGTTGCTGCACTTTACCCCATTGACCACTAGATGTCCTACTTGAGCACTTTGTTGTTGAAGATTTGAGTAAACCACCATGTTTTTAATTAACGTGCCGAAGCTAAACCAGAGCCGTGATCTCCTATCAGCTGGACAGACATCCTCTTTTCTTTCTCAACATCTCTCCCATTAAATACGTCCTCTAATATTTTAAGGCGGAACCGTATTTCTTGCAGTGGCCGATGGGGGCAGATAAGAGCGGAAAACTGCGAAACGCTGCAAACACACAAACGCGTGAAATGTGGAATGCAAACACATAAAACAAATGCCGAAAAAGGAGGAAAACGCTGCATCAATGCATCAAAAATGCTTTAAAAAATGCACAAATTCCCCAAACAAATGCATGAGGGAAATGCTGCAAATTCACTCTCATTCTTTACAAGTTCTAACTTGCACAGCTTGTCATCTCTGACCATGTAAAAATTAAATTAAAACATGCCAACATTTGCTATACTGTGCTGCACTTCTGTGATATTGTAAAAGATGATGGCCAAGAAAACGTACCTTTTCACTCTCCTCTGTGCAATTTTTTGTTATTTGCAGCAATTTTTTTGCATTAATTTTGTAGGTCGGTCTTTGCTTCTACTTTCCGTCTTTCTGTGATTTCAGCATTTGTTTGCAGCATTTTGCATCCTTTCTGTGTTTGCAGCCTTTTGCTGTTTGCAGCATGTTTGGCCCCCGCATGCGACAGGTAAACATCAAGTAAGAATTACAAATTCTATTAGAAACACCTGTTAAAATCCCCACTGATGTAGGCTACAGCTTTAAATAAGGAAGTCATTGGGCTGTTTCCTGGAAAACAGAGTGAATATAGGTACACAGGAAATTTACATGAATACTATAATTGTCTGCATCTACACCCTCAAGATATTATGTGAAAGCACAAACAAACAAAAGGCGAGAAGTGAAGAAATACAAAGTGTAATGGGGACAAACGTTGCATATCGTTATAATGCATTTTACATGATAACGGAGTACTTTGCAATAAAAACCGTGGTAATACAGATCTAATGCAGTTAATAAAAAACATGCTTTCTGTGCTCTGGAGCACTTCTAAATGCAAAACTGCCAGAGCGAGGGCTTAATGCACACAAATAGTTGTAGAATACAAATTAAGTCGGAAGGGGAAAGGAATCATATATACTGAGGGTACACGTTATTGATTTAAGGGAGTAATTTAAGTAATTTGTGTATGTAGCTAATTAGCAATATGAGAGCATGAATTAATAATTGAAAGAAATAATTTATCAAAAAAAAAAACTGCCCACCATACGCCTTCAGGGCTTTGTAGCAAAAATAGTGGAGCTGATCTGAAATGAATAAACCAGATTTAAAAAAAAAAAAAGAAATGTGTATCTAGGCGATCAAGGACATCAGAGGTGGGCGCTGGAGAGCAGAGGGAGAGGTTTTACTGACAGGAAGCTGGGAAGTGTTGACAGGGCTGATGCTGCAGAGCCACTGCATTAAATTAGTAGTAGCTGTACAGGGGAGGTGTGTGAGATATTCGAGAATACATGAACAAACATGGCCCACGTTGCATTTCTCTGCTATGTGCAGGCTGCATGTGCATATAGGTATTATCAATACAATATGATTATAATATATATTGTTTCTATAGCCTACTGGTGCATATATATGGAGATTTAAACTGGACGTCTGCCAGTGTTTTAGAGCAGAATTTTCCACTGTTGCTCCTCCGTGTTCGCAGATGTGGCTGATGCACAAAGAAAAGTGCAAATGAATAAATGTGTCCTTGTGTGGTCAGAGAAGGGAGAGGAAGAAAGTCTTCTGCCGTGTTCATAGTTTTTTTTGCCCCAGCTGCTTTTATCCAGTGAAAGTGATGCATTTATGAAGACAGGCTGTCGCTTGCTGCTCCATAATACTGGGCCACGTGTGACAGATGCTCCACTTTAAAATAAAATAGTGCAGGGTCCATAGTAAGTAATGGTATAGTAATATAGTAGAAAGTAAATGTATTCCTATAGAAAATTGGAGAGATCTAATGTCCCTCACATTGCTCTTCTAAACGCTGTATGTGTAGTAAATGGTTAAATGATAAATCTTGTTTTGAGAACTTGTTCAACAACTTCTCCATCCATTCATCCATAAATGGAAAGTGTACGGGTTTCCTGAGTGTCTGTGAACATGTCTTGGAGTTTCAGTGTTGTTTATACTCGTGGTTTATATTCAAGATGCTGCAGCTTGTGAACTTTTCTTACAAATTTGGTAGTTTTTTGTGGTTGGCTACGGCCATGGTAGCCTGTGTTCATGAGGAATAAAGAAGCAGGTAAACCAGGAAACTTACTTTCGCTATGTTATAGTGTATGGATTTTAGTTTTTTTTTTCAATTATAATTTTTTCTCCTTTGCTGCTTATGAGGCAAGAACACTACCCCCTACACACCACAGCACTCCTACAAACATTCAGAGAGCTATTAGAGCCACAAACTGACGGATGCTTCTCGCTTTATAGACAGATTACTTGTGTTTTGGGTTTGAGAGACGTGAGCCCTGTAGAACACCTCAAGATTCTGGTAAAAACCAAAAAAGTGAACAAATAATTGACCAAATAATTGAACTAGTAGTGTGTGCGGAGCTTCTTGTCCCATAGGAGAGAGAAGGATGTTGGCAAAGCTGACATCCATCATGGACAACCCCCATCACCCTCTGCATGGGGTAGTGGGTGCGCTTAGCAGCTCCTTCAGCCAGAGACTCAAACACCCTCGCTGCAAGAAGGAGCGCTTTCGCAGATCATTCATCCCGACAGCAATAAGACTTTATAACATAACAAAACATAAACCTCACTGTAGTCACTGTCACTTTTTCACTGGTCACTGTTTCTCTTCACACACACCCTGCACCTTAAGTGTGCATTAGCTATGTATGTGTACATGTGGGTATGTGCGTAGATATGTATGTCCATATATATATATGCAAATATGTGTGTATGTGTATGTATGTAGGTATGTACGTCCATGTATGTATGTATATATGCCTTGCTTATGCATACTTTTTTTTCTTACTATCTATCTATCTATCTATCTATCTATCTATCTATCTATCTATCTATCTATCTATCTATCTATCTATCTATCTATCTATCTATCTATCTATCTATCTATCTATCTATCATATATCATCAAATGACTTAAAATTTCTTTGTCAGAGATGCTAACCTCAGATCTAGGGACTAGTAAATACTCAGATGAGAATATGATGTTGCGAAATAGATCCTTTAAATAAAGTGAGTTGCAGTCTATCCCGTCTGCTTCTGGCTTCCTCTGAGCTACATTAGTCCACCAAGTGTCTCATGGATCCCTGGCAGGCTTTTTTTATTGAATGGCCCACAGTGCCCAGTCTGGTTCTGACGACTTTCACTTCAACTGGCTCCAATGTTTGGCTTGGTTTCCTTAATTTTTTTTTTTTGCTTTTTAAGGAAAATGTCATTTAAAAAAAAATAATTATGCAGCATCTGCACGGTTTCAAAGAAGTCTCCTTCTGGTTCAACATTACTAGAATACTCTCACTGTGACTAAATTTAGCCAGTGGGCATGAGAATGTACATATGCAGCTTGTTGTAAGTGGACATTTCTTGGATTGTGTGTAGTGGTCCAATGATAGTTATCAGTTTAAGGATGCTTATTGCATTTCCAGGTCTTTTCCTTAACTTGAATTCAGACCATGCATCTGAGGCTAATTTATCCACAGCACTCACATTAAGTCTATGGAAGGATTGTGCAGCTTTTAACCTGATTTTGAGTTTTTGTTCATATATGCTTCTACATACAAGAGACTTTTTTTGTTATATCTATGATTCTGCTTTGATATGCTACGAAGCCACTGACAAATATATCTATGTTGATATCAAATGTAAAATCTATCATCAAGGTCAACGATATATATATATAAATATATATTTTTTTGTCTTCATAATGAAACCTTAGGATTGCTTGCATATGCTCGGCCAAATCTTGGTGTTGCTATGGCAACTCCAAGCTACCACCTGGCGACACACCTGATGCTGAGTGACCATCTGGTGAAGTTTTTCTCCTTTTTTTTTTCCTCATTTGTCAATGATAGCATCTCTCTCTCTCTCTGGGTGCTCTGTCTCACACACACACACACACACACACACACACACAGGCACACACACACGCACGCTACATCTCCGTGTCTTTGATATTTCACCTGTCTTTCCTCGTGCTCTTTGTCTCCGGCTCGGTGAAAGGCTGCAGGCTGTGAATGTTGTGCCTACAGTATGTTCCACCTGCACTCTGACTCTCACGCCCTCGCCATACGCCGCGTTTTCAAAGCCTCAAAGCCGCTGTTTCACATGTACTGAACATTTCCTCGAGCGCCCTTAATGTATCCTGGCTAACACACATGGTAGACTTCAATCTCTCTATGGTACTTTGAAAACTTTGCTTAAAGGTAAAAATGTGTTAAGGAGTGATAATTATATAAAAAATAAATGAATGGTAATGTGTTGGCCAATCAACAAAGAGGGGAGAGGTCACGCAAGGGAACATGGGAAAAAAGCAAACCCCCCCTTAATCTATCCAGGCTAACACACATGGTAGACTCTAATCTCTCTATGTGTCATAACCATGTAATATTCATGGGTAATATTACCATATAGAAATGTTAAACTATTTTTTGCAATTTTTGCAAGGTCAAGTCTCTGTTTGCAATGCCATCTAAAATACATACAATACTGCACAACTATGTTTTTCTAGTGTTGTCATTAACTTACTATAACCCTGTAGAATCTACTTGGAAGTAAGTTTTTTTTGGCATATATGCAAATATTTTATTTCGCAATGACAACATTGTATTTACCTTGAGAAAAAAAATGAATGTAAATGGATTGGCCAATCAACGAAGAGGAGAGAGGTCACGTGAGGGAGCATGGGAAAAAAATAGAAAAATCGTTCTCTTGGAACTGGGACTAACTGGGAACTGGGAAGAAGACGTATTTCAAGAGTTAAAACATTAATGTTCTTCTGTGGACTCTTAAGTTTTTTTTTTTTTTAAGTAGTCAGAACGACAAATTAAGCGCATTGAGTTTACTTGTTCAGTTTTGAGAGGACGTTTTCTAAATGTTTCGGTAGCTAAGGCATTAGCAAGTTAGCATCTCGCTAGCTTGGCATTGCTAGCTGTGTTGGAGTGAGC
This sequence comes from Eupleurogrammus muticus, assembly GCA_036785175.1. Lineage (NCBI taxonomy): Eukaryota > Metazoa > Chordata > Actinopteri > Scombriformes > Trichiuridae > Eupleurogrammus > Eupleurogrammus muticus. Next base: position 476,852 of record JAYKQN010000010.1, on the reverse strand, counting down.
CCGCTGTTTTTTTTTTTTTAACGGGATTCAGCGAGGAGGAAGAACGGGCTTCCGGGCAGCTGTCCACGGTGCTGCTAGGGCTGGAGTGGAGACTCGAATTTGGTCGGAACCGCTCGTGAGTTCTGCTGTGATGGCGCCGCGAACCGTCAACGGACCCGAGTTCTGCGCCGTCTGCAGTGAGTAGAGATTCAGTTTGCCGCGCGCGTAGCGAAGAGTTTATAAACCACTACGTTTTAAATAATAATAATAACAATAATAGTAGTCCTTATTAAAGTGAACTATTGCCGGCTTTTGTGTATTTTTTTTTAAATACACGTCCCTGCTTTACTATGTTGTCATAGTGACGATACACAATCTCGTATTTAGTTTTCTTCAGTTGTCGCGAGATTGGCTGCTGGGAAAATACACCCAGAAATAGCATGGCAATTTTTTATGCCTATAACACTATGATAATAATAATTATTATTATTTTTATTATTGTTATTCGTTGGTGATTTGTTTCTATGTATTTTTGTTGAAATCTGTGATTTACATGTTAATACAAGGACTGTTGCAACTTATCAGCATGCAAAACAGCTTTAAAACCCTTTTTATTCTGAAACTGATTGAAAGGTCAATGTTCTCAGTGATGAGCAGACAGTCATTTCCCCATTTCATCCCACTTCAGCAGACGCATTTTAATAGAAAAACTTCTATAATGTGCTGTTTATAGTTCATTGGTTCACTTTTCTTTCTATGTCAAAAAATGTATACTGATAGGTTCTGATTGTTAATCTATCAGTCGATCAGTCAAATTTATATTAGTGTTGTGGGAGTACTGTTTTTTTTTTTTTACTGTGACATTTTTATAATCAATGTAGACATGATCGTCTTTTAAATCATGGGGCATATTTTGCGTATTTTGCATAGAAAAATTATAAAATAAATTGATAGGAATAATATGTTCGTCGAGCAGATGCTGTGTGTAGTCCTGAGAAGGTAAATAAATAATACACTATAGATTTTTACAAAAAACTTGGTAATTTGTACATTTGTTAATTATCTTTAATGGCAATTTTATGATGCATTCCCTTATTTTATTTTACTGAAGAAAAACAAACAAACAAAAAAGGAGTGACATTTACATTCATAAATCTAAATTGAAGGGAAAGGGAACACATGTAATAGGTGTTGTTTCTATCACTTACAGAGGGAATGAAGTGAAAATCTATTTTAACAAAAACAAAAAGTTTTATTATGTTTACTTAAAATATAATGGGTCCACCTGTCTCAGAAGGACCCCCTGTGTAACAAAACCCTATAAGGGTTAAAGTAGTTTTCATTAGTGAAGATAGTTTAATTCATCATACTCTACCTCAACATAGATTTCCTAATAGGACAGTAACTATGTAGGTCAAAGGTCAATGAGCTTACCAAACAAATTCCGTGTACCAATAATTAGTGCTAAAGGTATTTGAAACAATAAAACAACTATCACTTTGTTCATCTTCTTTATGATATATTTAACTGAAATTGCTGATCCAAACAAAAATGATTTATAAAAGAAAAGTTGAAAGGTATCAAACCTTTTTACATTCTACAGGATCCACTCTACAGTCATTTCTGCCCTGTACATTCATTAAATCCAAAAAAATATATTTTCAGGAAAAAGGCTAATGATATTTGTAGGGAACGACGAATAAATGTCAGTAGACGAAGACAATGTCCTCACAAATACGCGGGAAAAAGATGGCGCGTTGTTTGGTGTCGGTGATCCGTGTGAATCCCCGTCTGTGAGTTTGGGCGCTGTGCCTCTGGGTCAGCTTTACAATGTGATCACCATCCCGAATGATCAACACCGGAATCTGTCGGCTCTTATTAACATCTTTAATAGCGGCCTTCATCAGCTGCGCTACGCTAGGTCACTGATTCCCAATTAGTTGGAAGTTGAGTCATGACTCATCTAAGCAGAGGGGGGGGGAGTCAAGCCTAATGAAGCAAATCAATTGGGCAAACGTGGGTTTTTTATATGATGGCGTAATGATCCGTGCTGGTGTCTCACCCTGAAAATGAAGGGGAAAATGATTTAATAATATTAGGAACATATGTTAAATGCACATTGTATTCGCTTGGGGGCTCTCTCACTGAGAAATAGTGAGAAAGTCGAAGACGTTATAATATACAATGGGATTGTAATTTATATATATTGTTGGAATAATTCATGTACACAACCGAGCACAAATACCGTATTTTCACGACCATATGGCACCGTACTAAAAGGCTCAGTCTCAGTTCTGTGTGTCATTACTGTATTTAACACACACATAATGCCCCTAACTATAGGGGAGGGTTTATATACATAAATAGATATGAGTTTGGTTGTGCTTTATTTACGTATTGATTACAAAAGTACTAACATTTTTTAATCATCGTGGGAATGGTAAAACACACAGATAAAACAAGCACATAAGTTTGTGTATTTAAAAAATAGAGCGGGGTAATGTCATCAATCAAACCATCAAAGTCCTCATCCTCTGTTTCTGATTCCAACAGCAGCTAAATCTCCATCAAACATGCCAGCTTCACTTTCTTCACCATCAGAGTCACTTTCCTCTAAATGATGCGTTATAATCCGCTGGAAGTTGCTGTGCTACCGTAGTCCTGGTCTGGATGGAGAAATGGCACCAAAACGAAAGCACTGAGACGGACCTCCTTGAAAATGTTCAATTTTCATTTCTTCTGCTAGCTTTACTGCTTTTAGTCGAATGGTGACCGTCGAAACGCTTCGCACACTCGCTCTTTGCTCGATGATCCACTGATCGAATCTTTCATTAATCTGAAATTCTCTCGCAGCTGCTCGATTTCCGCGTGCTGATTTCCTTCAGTTTATACTGTGCTTCATAAGCGTGTCTCTTTATCATTTTCAGGTTGTTAAAACAATGATGTTCTGCATAACTGACATCCTCGTTATTTTATCTACAATCCACGCCCACACTTTCCCCTAGAAACATACATAGCTGCACATTTTGAAGAAAATATTAGACTAATATGTGTGCCGTATAGTCATGAAAATGTCTGGGTTTTAATGATATATCTGCAAACAAAAATTTTATCAAATTCAACTCAATGTAGTTGTTGATGAAAATAAAAGGGCCTTTGCATGAATGCAAGACATCACAAAGTCAAGGAAATACAAATGAGCCATGAAACTGGCAAAGTTTCTACTATTTGATGCATGGGACTGTTTTATACAACCTAGTTGTTGGCTATTTACATGATATGGCACGTTTAATTAAACTGTAAATCTCTGATTTCAGTGTTTTATTTTTGTACACATTTACAAGTACAAAGTACAAATTTGTACAAATTACAAGTATAGATTTGAATGAATATATTAGGCTTTAGGCAGAAATCTACAGTTTATGACCTCTTCATAGGCAAAAATTGACATTTGTAGATGGAGATCAATAAGTAACACACATAAGGATGAATGCAAGACATTTAAACATGTTAATGTATAATATAAGTTCATTTTGGTGCGGTTCATGCTCAATAATAAACAGGCAACTTTTCAGAAGATCAATCATGTTTGCTGCGTTTTTACTGCTCCATGCGACAAGCCCAGGCGACGAACCCGAGGGAATCTGATCCCCTGATGTTTCCACCAACAAGAAGCTGACATTTGTGGATTTGAGTGAAATGTCTCGACAACTGTTGGATGGATTGCCGTGAACTTTGGTTCAGACGTTCACGTTCCCCCTCGAGATGATTTGTAATCGCTGTGATGATTCGCGTCTTTTCATCCATCCCTTACCGGCAAGATCAGAAATCTACATTTGTCCAACACTTTGGTTCACGGTGACACTGCATCAATTTACATATGATTTATTTTTTATTTGTCTTATTTCAGGGGAAGCCGCTTCACTCCCAAGCTATAAAACATCATTGTATTTATTATTGTTGTTATTTTTTAATCAGTTGGAGTGCATGTGTGTGGGCTCTTATCATTTATTCATGTCACTCATGTATCATTCATATGAAATTTTGGAGGAGGAAAAAAATCCAAATTTGGGAACTACACCCATGTCAAATATTCCCTTATTTGTTCCAAGTATTTGCTATTCATCTTACAAAACGAATGAAATTCTTTTTGTGTAATTTTTCGAAACTTATTTGTTTCATTTCATTTTTTACAAATACATATTTATTTATTTGATATAGAATTTGGTGAGGAACTTGGCTAGAATTATATGTTTAACTTTACTTATTTTAATTAAAATATATTACGTGAACTTCAGTTAATGCTCACTTTGAGTTATTTAAATAAATGAAAAAAATAATAAAACGAATCCATACATTCTTTAAAATATGTAAAGTAAAGTGTGTGAAAGGAATTATATTAGTCAGACAATTTATGTTTAAATGAAATAGCAAATACCTAGAAGGACCTATACACAGTAATTACAATTTAGGATTATATATAATATCTAGCCACAATACATGGGTCAGGGGTCATATACATACATTATTCTATCTGACATAAGCAATAGAGTTACTCATATCAGTCCAGTGATACCAGTGTTGATCTCCCACTATCACACTGCACTGATATGATATGAAATCAGCAGCGAGCCAATGTTTCTCTCTAGATAGCCGTTTCCAATAAAAGAATAAGAAGAAGAAAAAAAAAAACATGTGCTGAGCGGTTCTCTGTGGTATGAAGCATACGGGCCTGCCAAAAGAGAGTGAGGAATAAAAAAAAAAAAAAAAGAGGATAGCCAGACAGACAAAAAAATGAAATGAAGAGAGTATGAGAGTTGCCAAGATTCAGCATGAGATGCATTAGGAGTGTGAGAGGAGAGAGAAGATCAAGACATGGAGATGACAGATAACCCAGGAGTGGAAAAAGAGACGGGTAATTACTAACAGACGGACGAACTGGGCATGTACCGCGGAAAGAGATAAAAAAAAAACAGACAAGAGGAAAGTGTAAACCAGTGGTTCTCATCAAGGGGGGCGCGTTTGACCTCAGGGAACATGCTTTTTTTATTTAGATTTTTATTTACTGTCCTAGAATAAAGGGCAATTGCACCTCCACTACATTAGGGGGCAGCAGAGTGTTCACAGGGAGCATACAGCACAGAGTATGAGTATGAAGTGTAGACACCAAGTGACACCATGAAAACATATTTAACAGGGATGAGAAGACAGGCGGAGAGAGACGGAGATAAAGAGACAAACGAAAGTCTCCCAAAGCTAAGACGAGGAAATATGACGAAGCGTCTGTAGCGCTTGGTTTACATCACACCACAATCACGCTGATAAGACGATTTATTTTATGTAGTTTTATTTTTCAGTATCATATGGTTTGACATGGTCAGTCAAATTTTTATAGTTTAATTAAGGATTTAATTTTGAATTTCAGATGCACTTTAAATCTTTTCTGTTAGTTATTAAATCTATTCTTTGTTGTAAGTTGGTCCATATTTCTTTCTTTTTTTATTCTCTTATAAGTTAAGGATACAGTGTTATGCAGAGGGGTACCTTTACAATTTTATAGACAAATTATACTATTTATAGTATAAGAATTGCCCCCCCCTTCTTCCATATGTGGGCAATTTGACTGAAAATTATTGAGGAGCTCTGGTGTAAACCTAGGATAGATAGACGTAGAGACGTAAAGGAAAAAAATCTGCAAACTCAGGGAGAAACAGAGTCTGAAGGAAGACGGACGGGTAGATGATGTAGAAAAAAGAAGAGGATGAGACAGTGAGAAATGACATACTTGACATTTACCTTTCATATTCTTCAGTAAACAAGAGCAGGAGGAAGAATGGGGGGGGGGGGGAGAAAACGGGTGAATGAATATGTCACTGATTGGCTGTGTAAATACTGAATATATATATATATATATATATATATATATATATATATATATATATAACATCTGTATCCACTGACGTTATTGTAGTTTGCACTTTGCATTTCACTTCATCATACTAGAGGGGGAAAAAATAGCCAGAGATGAATATTTTATCTTGTTAACATTGAAAATCTGCAATTTTAAGGTGTTTTCACACCCCTAGTTTGATTATTTGACCTGCACCAATGCAACTTTGACTCCAGGGTGATTTCAAATCTGCAGAAGAACTTTGGTCCAATTGAGGTTCCGTCAGTTCGTCTTCATCACTTCGTCTTCTTCCCGTTCTCCAGGGGAACCACTAGGTGTTTCCAGGTCGTCCAGGACGCAGTTTATGGATGATCGAGCTTCTAATCTCGTCTCTAAGGGAGAGTCCAGCCTTCCTGTGGGTGGCTGTAGTTTATAGGTAGAGCAGTCGTCCACCAGTCGCAAGATTGGCGGTTCGGTTCCTGGCTCCACCGAGTTGCATAACGTTGTGTCCTTGAGCAATGATACATAACCCCGATTTACCTGAATGATTGTGAATGTGTCGTTTCCTGATCGCCCCCGCCATCAGTGTGTGTACAGGTGAATGGACACTTGTAGTGTAAAGCGAGAGTGGTCGAAAAGACTAGAATAGCGCTATATCGATTGTATAGTCAATTTTATTTGGAGGTCTCACTCTGCTTGATTATTGTGCACCCGAGCGTGACTGATGCTTTCACAGCTTTCTGAGCACCTCAAGAGCTCAGAATAACATGTGCGGTGTCCTGATACACATCTTTGCTCTGTGCACTGACTTGTCCAGTGTGCAAAACTAGTTAGTGGTATTCTTGTCCCAAATCAAACAGTAACAGCTGGAAATGACCCGACAGCTTCTTCTTGTGCGACTGCTTTTTTAAAGACAACAAGTGGTCATTGCAACCAACCACTGTGTTGTTTTTCATTCCAGAAATATACCTGTATGTATAGCAGTATAACTGGCGTTCTCAATGTTTTATAAATTGTCTTCAACACAGATTTTCTACTACGTGGTGGTTGTTGAGAGTGGAAAGTGTCCCGCGATCAATGCAAGTAAATGCACACAGTGCACTACATTTTAGCTCACTGCATAGCGTGAATGCACCTAAATTATTCAGCGTAAATGCAGAAGTACATTAAGTACATGTGGGACGCAGCAATGGTCGCCATTGATTCTGCACAACACACCAACACGCTCTCTATTATGCATCGTACTTGCTGTTCATTTCCGTACGGCAACTCTGTGGAACTGATCAAATTTAAAGACAGATCAACAAATTTTTCCCACATGCCATCACTCGTCCAGACGTCCAGAGCATGGATGGTTCGGGTAATTAATAAGCAACCGAAAAATCGATCTGGCAGAAATACGCACTGATTCAGAAATGACTTAGGAGACACCAATTTATTTATTCATGTATTTTTTTTGCCTCATAGCAAGAACGTCCCTGAGCTGTTGGCTTTCTGTTTGGAGTTTGCATGTTCTCCCCTGTGTCTGTGTGGGTTCTCTCTGGGTTCTTCAGTCCAGTGTGTGGCCCATGGTTGGCTGGCGACCTCTGACCTCTCACCTGTAATAATCTTAGATTGGCTCCAGCAACCCAAATAAGGATTGAAATAAGGTTGAAAATAGGAGAAATCTGCACAATGTCGCCCTAACTGTGAATCAGCCGTTACAACAAGGCCTGACGAATCAAAATGAAATGCACATAACGTAGTGATGCTCGTCACGTGGCTGTTTTATGTTCATGGTCAAATCCATACAAGCGCGAGGAGCAGAGTCTCTCCTGATGTTGCTTCTTTATACAACAGCGCAGGGTTGTACAGTAGATGAATTAATGCAACACAGCTCATGAAAACACATCCTCCTAATCTTGACTCTTTCAAATGTCATAAGATGCTCACTACTGTGCAGCTGAGGTGTAGTTTTAGTAGTAACAACCAATCCACTGTACATCCAAGCTGGACAAGTAGAACAAACACTAGTGATCGGGGTGCACAGACTTGTTGGAAATAAAGAGTTTTTATTAAAAGACACATTTTTTTGCAGTGAGTTTAAATCCCAAAGGATAAAGGTAATACGGCTAGTTTGACATTGCAACAGAGGTGTATCACGAGATGCCAGATATTGTCTTTATGCAAGGCAAAGCAAGGGGAAAAAAAGGCAAAATCTTCAAGTCCTGCAGCTGCTTAAAGCCTTGATGATTGGTGCATTAAAAAATCACAGAAACAGAGTGACCAGAAAGTTAATAATGAAAGAAAAGAACTATAGATGGACTCTTATAAAGATTGACATGGCATCAAAAGTTAAGTTAAGGTAACTCACCTTATCACTTAGCTAACGTTACCTTCTTCAACATTACTTGTTTTCAATATATGATTATAATATATTATAATATTATATATATATCGATTAGTGGAAATTTGTAGTGTGATTTGTCGCCTGGCAATTGGATTTTTTTTTTTTGGTGCAGCTCCAATTTTTAGACACTAGATGTCAGTATTCTGCTCATTTTACATATTCCAACTTTAATTTTATTCTTGCAAGAATTTACTACCATGTGCATGTTTTTTTCGAAATCCAATCTGTAACACGTAGTGCTATTTCAGTATATTGCAGCTATTTGAGTGTTTAGTTTCTGCCTTTGATTCTGAGGTTTAATCGTCTCCCCCCCCCCCCCCCCCCCCCTGCTGGAATGTCACAGAACCTGACCCCTGCGACAAAGGTAGAACATTGCAAACATCAAGACTTACCATGTTTGTTTGTGTTGACAACACAGAGGCGTGACCTCCTCACCTGCTTTGCACAGTAAATACAACAAAAAAAAACGCCGTCTAATCACAATACAGAAAGACCATGTAATATATGTATATATATACATAAAAGATATACCCACAATAACTTAAATGTTTTTTTTACTTGTATTTGGGTATTCCTGCATAGAAAATGTCAAACTGGTGGCGTGTGTGTGTATATGTGTGTATGTTAATGTGCTGTTTACCCTCCTAGGAGAGGTGACGAGTCACTGATTCAGCAGAAAAAATGCCCATTGTGGGATGAACTCTGTCAGCGGTCACACACACACACACACACACACACACACACACACACACACACACACACACACACACACACACACACAGTTTCTCTGACACTGACCGAGAAAAAAATATTTAAAAAAATATACCAACATTTTTTTCCATTCATGTTTTTTCAATCGTTTGCCCTCTTTCTCTTTTTTTCCCCTTTTGTCTGTTAAATCTCATCTTCCAAAAACCAGGAAACCAGTCTGGCCCGAGGCTAACACGAATGTCACGAAATGTGAACGTTGACATTTTTATCTTCCCCAGATGCTTGTTTGCGGTGTTTTTCCCGCGGTCGATGTGAATATCCGGACGTGCATTCATGAATACAGTACACGGTAAATGCGCGCTGTACTGTCACTCCTTCTGTGACTCACACTTGTTAACCTTTTATCTCGTACCACTGCATGTGCGGAATTAATTAGTTAATGTCAATTTCAATACGGGTTTTGCTTTTCAACCTATTTAAATGCATCCTTTAGTTAATTAGCATGTTGGAATACATAAAAGAGACAGCAAAATAACACAGACATCAAGCTGTCATAGAGAGAAGCCGTTTTTTTGGAGCCGAATAAGGTCACCCCTGATGCTGCAGATGTTGCAGGCCAGACAAAATCAAATTACAGAGACGTCTAGAAACTGTTCGTACATATGTCAGCACCGTCCATGCTTCAGAGCGCCTTCCCTCTCCATGACTACAGCGTGTAGACGATCGGATTCGTCCTACTTCCTTGTGGCCATGCGGGGACTATCATGAACTGTTGTAATGTGTCTCGGTTATGCACATCAAAGAGTTTCCCAAAAATCCCCTGTGCATCCTGCAACATGTGCAACTCTAAATCACACAGATGCATAAACAAAGAAAAGATCAGTGTGTAGGATTTACCGTATTTTCATGACTATAAGGCGCACATAAAAGTCTTCATATTTTCTCCAGAATGTGCAGAGCTCCCTATGTATGTATGTTGTTGCTGGATTGTAGATATTAAAGATCGGGATGTGCGTTATGCAGAACATTGTTGTTTTAACAACCTGAAAATGGTAAAGAGACACGCTGATAAAGCACAGTTTAAACTGAAGGAAATCAGATACACAGCTGAGTTTAAGACATAAGACAGGTGGTACGAGTTGGAGGAAAGACTGGATCAGTGGATCACAGAGCAGAGACTGGATCAGTGGATCACAGAGCAGAGACTGGATCAGTGGATCACAGAGCAAAGACTGGATCAGTGGATCACAGAGCAGAGACTGGATCAGAGGATCACAGAGCAAAGACTGGATCAGTGGATCACAGAGCAAAGACTGGATCAGTGGATCACAGAGCAGAGACTGGATCAGTAGATCACAGAGCAAAGACTGGATCAGTGGATCACAGAGCAGAGACCGGATCAGTGGATCACAGAGCAAAGACTGGATCAGTGGATCACAGAGCAAAGAACGAGTGGAAGAAGCATTCCTATGGTCACCATTCGACCAAAACCAGTAAAGCTAGCAGAAGAAATGAAAATTGAACATTTCAGTCTTGGTGCTTTCGTTTCGGTGCCATTTTCCCATTCCAGACCAGGACTACGGTAGCACAGCAACTTCCAGCGGATTATAACGCATCATTTAGAGGAAAGTGACTCTGATGGTGAAGAAAGTGAAGCTGGCATGTTTGATGGAGATTTAGCTGCTGTTGGAATCAGAAACAGAGGATGAGGACTTTGATGGTTTGATTGATGACATTACCCCGCTCTATTTTTAAATACACACACTTGTGTGCTTGTTTTATGATAAAAAATGTTACTGCTTTGTAATCAATACTTAAATAAAGCACAACCAAACTCAGTTTTATATCTTTTTTCTGTATATAAACCCTCCCTATAGTTAGGTGCCTTATGTGTGTGTTAAATACAGTAATGACACACAGAACTGAGACTGAGCCTTTTAGTACGGCGCCTTATGGTCGTGATAATACGGTAGTGGCAGGAGGTTGCAAACAACTTCTAAACATGGAGATAAACATACAATAGAAGTGGATCCACACCTTCTCCAGATCCAATAATATACATATGTATTGTATTTGTATGGATATTATTCATGAATGGGAAAAAAAAAATTAGGAATATTATATTCTATTTTGGGGCGACACGGTGGAGCAGTGGGTAGCACTGTTGCCTCACAGCAAGAAGGTCGCAGGTTCAAGACCGCCTTAGGCCTGGGTCTGGGACCTTTCTGTGTGGAGTTTGCATGTTCTCCCCGTGTCTGCGTGGGTTTTCACCGGGTACTCCGGCTTCCTCCCACAATACAAAACATGCTCAGGTTAATTGGCAAATCTAAATTGCCCATAGGTGTGAGTGTGTGAGTGAATGGTGTGTGAATGGTGTGTGTGCCCCACGATTGGCTGGCGACCATCTGGGGTGTATCCCTGCCTCTCGCCATAAATGCGCTGGGATAGGCTCCAGCAGACCCCTGCGACCCTGAAAAGGAATAAGCGGGATAGAAAATGGATGGATGGATATTCTATTTTGCTGGTCTGGCCTTTTCTATTAGTCTCTAATTAGAGTTTTAGACATATTAATTCTAAATTCAATCCTCTAAAAACTCTTCCTGTTGCATTCACCTGTCAATCAAGGTAACCTAGCGACGCTAGGTTAGCGTTAGCCGCTCTGTATATCCGTGTATATCCGTTTATATGTGATATTTTCTGTGTTTAGTCGCCATCCTCAACCCGAGCAGACCACACTCGAACGAGGTGGAGCCACCTTTCAACATGCTTCATACTCAAAAGATTGGGTGAAATATCACTTGAACTTTTTTTTTTGAAGTGTTTAAAGGTTTTTTATGGAAGCTGCTTTGCCACCTTTTTTTTTTTTTTCCTACTTCTTAATAGTCCGAGTCCACGTCTGAGTAATCTCGACTCCACTTGGTCTTGTGAGGTTGAGAAGTTGTGAAAAAAATACTAATAATAACTTTACAAGCGAAAGAAGACTTGGGCCTCAGATAGATTGTGCAGGGAGGTTTAAACGGTAAAGATATGCTTAGTAATAGCAGGAAGCACAAGAAGACGTTTTATTATGTACTCTCATATTAAACCACCGTCCTTATGATGTCACACTTTCCTATTGTCATAATAGTTCAGACACTTCTTTCTGTTGATTTGCCCCCACATGATTCCATTTTCCCAGCTGTGTAATCTCCTAATTCTACCTTTTACCTTAGCTTGCCTTTTTTTTAACTTATTTATTAAGGATAGGATAAACTTTATTGTTCCAGTGGGAAATCTGCCTCGGACTTCACAGTGTGAAACAACAAATACGTGCATCCAAAACACAGCAAAATACAACAGTAAAAGAAACACTACATGCACACACATTCTGCATCCTCAGCATATAAAAAGGCACATAGTAAAATACTTGTATTATATGTACAAATACATGTGGTGCATCATTCATTTCACCTCTGCAGGGGTCTGAAACCTCCACATTCTTTAGGACAGGTTTTCTTTTTCGTCTCCTTCCATATTGCTGCTGCAGAAGATGTGGCAGACGTTGATTCCTCTGCACACATTTTTCTATAAGTACGAATGCAGTAAGTAAATGGCATCCGGTCCCCCTGAGCCTCGTTGACTGAAATATTTTGGGAGGGAGATTGATTCGGGGTCAATTAAGAGCCCATACACCCTGACAGTGGAAACGATTTCTAAAAATTCTGCTGCATTCAGATGAGAATTCGTGTGTCAAACCTTATATAACCTATATATTTATTTATATCATTTGCTATGAATTCATCATCCAGTGCATGTAAATAATTAATAGTTGATCATTAATAGAGTCCCATAATTCCCTACTATTCACGTTTGGTACATGTTTCTGGTTTAACTCTTTTTATAGTATTCTGTCTCATCTCAACATTCGATTAAAACACAGTCAACGTGTTTTAAGAACGCTTGAACTACTTTTGATAGATACTTGAAAGGCTTTTACTGGAAATTTTTTACGAATGCTCAGATATCTTTGTATTCTGAACCTTAAAACTTAAAGACTGAAATTGAAGGGAAACAGCAGGAAAACCAACACAGGACTCAGACGCAGAGTTGGAGCGGCAAACGGGTTTTATTGAGTACCTGTAGGAAAATCTCTCTCAAAGTGAACAAAATAAAGATGCTATGAAAGCTCCCAACTAACTCTGGCTATAACTCTAAGACTATAAACCTATCTATGAGACTACCTATGAATCTCTCTTTAACTAGGAACAAGGCAACAGGCAACAAGGAAGCTGTGGTCTCAAACGGGGGAGAGTTACTTTTCAAAATAAAACAGGAAATGACAAGACATGGAGACAAGACAAAAACCCAGCTTGATCTCACCACGTGACAGAAATATCTGATTAAAATTATGCAAATAAGTCTGATCTTGCATAGAGGAGAGGTTCAATAAAGTACTTTTTTTTTTATATTGTTTATATATTGAATACTTTTTTTTATCCCTGTGAAGAAATTTCTATTTGCAAATAAAGAAATTCTGTCACTTAAAGTCTTTTAAAGCTACTTTTACAATGGATCATTGGTATATAATGTCCACAAAAAAAGCATAATGCATAATAATAATGATTACAACCAACAACATTAATAAGTATAAAGGTAGAAATAACACATTAATGCACTTTTAATATAGATTAATATATAGTCTGGTGTTAGCCACGTCACAGTATGAATTATCCATCAATGATAGGCTATGTATATATATATATATATATATATATAATATGGCATAATTATAACTCAGTATATTAAATATTAACTGCAGTTGGATGATTTTAGCTCAGACTGTGCACCATAGTTGATTAAGTTTTGATTAAATCAAAAATGAAGATGCAGTAAAAATTCCCACCAGTACTGATTCCAAAGATTTTTTTTTTTACGTGTGATTTAATGTGAGCGTGTACATGCACATCGATTCTAAACTATGTGCAGACATTTATAGAACTAATGCAAAATGTGCCTTTTTATGTTAAAATAAAAGTGTGTGTTACAGCTGTGTTTATGGTGAATAGGTTATTGTGAGGTTTGCTGCTGAGGTTTTCATTAGCCTTTCTTGGCTTTGTGTAAGAATTTACGATTAGATGTTTATTACTCCTGGATTAGTTTGATACTCGTGCTGTCAAATTGATTTAACGAGATAATCAATATTAATTAATACAAGTTCCTCTAATTCGTTGTGATTAATTGATGCTGATCTATTCTTCTCCTTCCTAAGAGTAAAGCTTGCGATAACTTGTATTGAAATGTAAATTCACGGTGTTCGTTTGATAATAAACACAAAAGGAAGTGTATTTATTTGAAATCATATTTACAGTAAAAGCATCTTTGGGTTTTCAGTAAATGTTATCAAGGCCGTTAAAAATCCGTTGTGTAAAAGATTTCTTAAGAAAAAAAACCCAGGTCTTCAAAGCCGCCCAGAAGGCAATTAATTTTCTTATATTCTATCTTATGACGATTTCAATAGCAAATGTGGGGGAAAAAAGAAAAAGAAAGATTCCGATTCATGTGCACACACACAACCTTTTTGCTCAAAAACACATATCTGACTGTTGTAGTTTATTCTTATTATTCTATCTTCTCAGGAAGACAGTAATGCATTAATTCTGTTGTCTTATTAGCTTCTTTATTTCAATTATTTTGTATTTTTTATATATATCAGTATATTAAATATCAAGTCTTCATTGGGTGATTTTAGCTCAAGCTGTGCACCGTAGTTGATTAAATCAAGATTTAAGATGCAGAAACATTTCCCACAAGTACTGATTCCGAAGATGATTTTTATGTGTAATTCAATGTGAGCGTGTACATGCACATTAATTCTGACTATCTGTATGTGCACAAATTGATAAAACCAATGCAAAATGTGCCTTTTAATGTGTTAAACAGACTGCATTCGTTGCATTCAACCATTGACAAACATGTTGATTCTAACTTTTGTTTTGTGTGTGTGTGTTTTTTAAATGTATCTCTGCAGGGCTGCAGGTTTTTGAGCTTTTAGTCCTTAATGAACCTGACAAGTGTGAAACACAGAGGCTCCGGGCCAGAAAACACACACGGGTCCGAAGGCAGCACCTGTTCCTGTTCGTCCTCAGACGGGATTAAAAGGTAAAAAAAACAAAAAAAAACGCCCCTTTGCTTCTCAGCTGCAGCTTCTTGTTGCCAATTTCCTTTTCTCTTTTTTCCCCCCGTCTCCGCATCCCCGCGTCCTTCTGTCTTCTTTGTTTCTGTCTCACCCCTCCTGCTTTTTTTTTTTTCCTCACCTCCGCGGGCGTCCGAACGGCCGAGCAGACTACGACGGATCCAGGCGAGCACCTGGACGAGACGGGACGAAGCACAGCGAGAGGGAGAACAAACGAGAGACAAAGGTTGACAAGTGTCGGGGCGGCTGTGAGGTAAAAAAAGAAAAATGCTTTTTTTTTGCTGTCATAGGACAGATGAACATTCACCGTATTCATTGTGCTGTTCTGTTACAGTTCATTTTAGAAACAAAAATCACTTTTTTTGACACAGCTTGCACAGATTGACCTCCCTCCACCTGCGTTTCACATATAACAGAGATGCTAACTAGTGGTCTAGTCAAATGTGAAAGGACATGCAACGATTATGATTATTTCAAGGTCATGTTCATTCACAGTTAGACACATCCTTACTGCACATGAATCCACTTAATTGGAAGATTTAGCCTTTTTTTCTCATCTTGGGAGCCAATGGTAATGAAACAGAGAAATGACTTTATTGATTGATAACTGTGGATCCAACTCATACTGCAAAAAACTGAGTAACTTTTAATCGTCGTCGGGCGCGTTTGACACGTTTGGCTATAAACTACGAGTAGATGCATTTGACAGACAGTCATAGCGCCCAATAAACAACCACACATCCCACACGAATAAATGAAGATGGTTCCCAGACAGAACGTCAGTGTAGATTAACATGAGGTCTGGTGTTAGCCAGGCTACACCACAGTATGAATTATCCATCAATAATAGGCTGTGATTTCATGTAACCAAAAATTGCATTAACATGTAAATATGTTAATGCAATGTTTGGTATATGTACCAAATATATATATGTATATATATATATATATATATATATATATATATATATATATATGTATATGTATGTATATATACATACATACATATATATATATACATATATATATGTATATATGTATGTATATATATATATATGTATATATATATATATATATATATATATATACTTATACGCACATATATGTTATGACTTCATATGTTATATATATATATATTTCAAAGAAAATATGTTATAATTATATATACATATATATGTGTATATATAGATAATATTAAGTCATATATATATATACACACATATATATTATCACTTCATATATTATTTTATATATATTATAATATATTATATTTTTAAAGAAAAGAAGAAAGAGGAGGGGAAAGAAGTGAATAATAATAATAATAATAATAATACCTAAATAAATAATAATAATAAATAAAATAAATAAATAAAAACAACAGGTTACTCTATCACATCCAAATAGGGACCCCAGATTTTCATATAAATATCCTCTTTATCTATTATTCTATAGCACAACCTCTCATAAGAGGCAATCTTAGACATCTCATTAAACCATTTAACCGTAATATATATATTATAAAGTCATAATATATGTATATATATATATATATGGCATAATTATGACTCAGTATATTAAATATTAAGTCTTCATTGAATGATTTTAGCTCAAACTGCACCGAAGTTGATTAAATCAAGAATCAAGATTCAGCAAAATTTTCCCACAAGTACTGATTCTGAAGATTATTTCTCTATGTGTAATTTAATGTGAGCGTGTACATGCACATCGGTTCTAAACTGTATGTGCGAGAATTCCAAAAACGAATGTACAGTTAGTACACACATCCATACAACGTGCCACACCTCATCAGTAAAAACTCATTCACGCAGCGATGCGACAGCCTCCAGGAGCAATTAGGGGGTTGGAGCCGGGGAACGGGACCGTTGATCCGCTGATTAGCGGATGACCCGCTCCAGCTTTTGAGATACGCAGACACGCCCTAAAGATTAGCCAAAAAAACGGCGTGTTGCGGTGGGAGAGTCAGTGAGACTGTGTTAAAAAAAGAAGAGAAAACACACATGGCTTTACCAAAGCACTTCACCTGTGAATGGCTCCGTTTTATTTCTGCAGGCAATTAAAAAAGCATCCAGTTAACTCTGAAGTCGCTCAACAGCGTGATTTATTAAACCATGCAATGAGGAGACTTTTGTCGGTGGAATGTTTCAGGAAGAGGACATAAGTCTGGATTCCCACTGGATCAGTTGATGCTAGTTAAGCATCTTTAACACCACGTTTCACATCCTTCAGGCCTGTCTGAACACTTCACTACATTTTATTATCAGTATAATAATCACTGGACATTCTGCTCTATCAGGACTTTTACAAAAAAAAAGGACAGATTTGCTTTCATCTTACGGATTCTGCTCACAAAAATCAGTGTCGTGATGTGCATTTATCATCTTAGGTTAAAAACAAGAACATTCATTACTGATTAACTTATTATTTTATTATTGTTTTTTCTTCAATTGATTTTATTAGTTATTTGCACCAAGCATTTAGAATCTATTTTTGCATGCAATTGTATATACCTTCAGTATGGGTGTGTGGGGGACCTTAATGCATCGTGTGTGTGTGTGTGTGTGTGTGTGTGTGTGTGTGTGTGTGTGCGTGGGCAGAGGTTAATTTAGCCCAGCAGTGAAGAGCCCTTGATAAAGAGCAGCCTGATCCCTGTTTAATTACCTTCCGTCTACATTTCATTGGCACACACCGGGGTCATAGGTGTGTGTCTGCGTGCGTGTCGTGAATGTAGGATTATCCAGGTCCGGGCGAGGGGACACACACACACACACACACACACACACACCGACACACACACACGTTACAGCACTCAAGGTCTGTCTGAGTGAGGGCTTCTTTCATTCCATCACCGCACGTTTTTTTTCGTCACACACGTACAAGGTGTTTTTTTTTTATCTGCGTGAGCTTTGACACGCACAACTTTTTAAAAAAAATGTTCTTCCCTGCACAAGTGTGTCCACACTCGAGGGTTTCTGGCGACACGTGTGCGTGACATGGGAAACGTGGCGGGACGTGAAGACGAGCGGGACGAGCGTGAACGCGTTAGCTCGAAAAGAAGAAGAAGACGGAGACGTGTGGGGAGGAAGAGCGAGCGAGTGAGTAATGGAGGGGGGAGGGGGAGGAGGCGTCCCTGCAGCGCTCACACACACACACACACACACAACTGTGATTAAACACTTAGGAAACATCAACGCACAAAAACGTGCACGTCTCATTTTCCTTTTTCCTCTTAATGTTGCACAAAGTCATCGTGATGGGCGACATGAGGAGGATAAACCTGTGTTTAGCTGTGTGTGTGTGTGTGTGTGTGTGTGTGTGTGTGTGTGTGCGTGTGTGTGTGCCTAATTACGTTTGAGCCGCCACACTCACACACTGAATCTAATAATTTAGAGATTTTCTCTTCACGTGTGGAATCTCATGCTTCTGCACATAT
This sequence comes from Eupleurogrammus muticus, assembly GCA_036785175.1. Classification (NCBI taxonomy): domain Eukaryota; kingdom Metazoa; phylum Chordata; class Actinopteri; order Scombriformes; family Trichiuridae; genus Eupleurogrammus; species Eupleurogrammus muticus. The sequence continues at coordinate 458,260 of JAYKQN010000010.1, read as the reverse complement.
GCACACACTCGCTAACACAGCTGTAAAACACACACACACACACACACACACACACACATGCAAATGCTGCATTGCGAATGCAACTACAAAAACACACACATGCACACACACACACGTCGCTTCTCGTGACGGCGCCCGGACTCCGAGTGTGTCGCTGACGGCGAGACCGAAATAGCGTTAATTTAATTAGGCCCTAATAAAACGGCTGAGTGCAGCAATCAGCGACCCGTCACCAGGGCGGGAAAACGCTGCTGGAATTAAACGACTACACAGGGATGTGTATAAAAAAAAAAAAAAAGCTAATAACATAATTACACAAACAACGCCGTCACGGAGATGATGATAATCGTTCTCTCAGAGCTTTTGTTCCAACCTCCCGTTTATTCCAATGAGGTCGGATGGTGAGAAATAAAAACGTGTTTTTCCAGACACTAATAAGGAGAATAAAGAAGAAACAGAAACAGCTATAATGAACATGTAAAACACACATGGGCGTGGTGGGAACCCAGAGCCTGAGGAGAGGGAGGGGCCATGAGAATCCTCATTTTATTTTTTTATTTTTATGAATGAATGGATGAATTGGGCCCCCCAGTTAATTGGTGTCATAATTGAATGTGGAGTGAAATATACTGATAGCATCATGTGAGAGAATGAACTTTGGCTTATTCCACCCACAGACAGAAGCCAAACCAACCAGTTATCAGAATAATATGACCTAATTTTATCTTAAAACCCTATTTATTCATGTTAATTTTTCAATTATTATTATTTTTTTTTGTCATTGGGCACCCACTCACATTAAGAGTTGCTCCGCCTCCTTAAAAAAACACAATAAAACGACAAAATAAACGTGGAGACGACATTTAAACCCTACACAGCGGAGCTCAAACATCCAACACACACACACACACACACACACACACACATTTCTAAGTCTCATGTTGTAAAGTGCTTCTCTGTTCCCCCTCGGGCTCACTTCGCCGTCTCTTTTCTTCCGTTTGAAGAGTCGCCGAAACGTTTTCCTAAAAAATCCTGATTTATCTGCGTGCCGTCCCAGAGCAAAGGCATGAATCAGATTAACGTGACTGGAGTAGTTTTTTGTTAAATTAACGGCACAGGGGGGCGAAACAGTGATGATATTAACACAGGAAGCAGCTACTAATATTTATTTCATACACCACTCCATTCTCTGATTTTTCAGGGTGTATTTTCTCTCCGTTCGCTGTAAACGCTTCGTGTCGTCTCCGCTGTTTCAATCACACACTCAGCACAGCCTGTGTGTTAATGTGTGTGAGCACAGGGCCGACCCACAGGGCTCCAGATTTATTACCACCTGCAAAGTGTGTGTTAACCCCCGAAAGGCTCCTCCTGTCAGCCTCACCTCATGGAAGGAGAAAAACAATTACACATTTTCACGTTGATTTCCTGATGTTATTCTAATACATAGTGAAACAACACATTTTCTACCTTTTTTCTTACTACATTAACTCTATATAGCTTGAAATATTACTATGACATGTTTAAAATGTATTTATTAATTAAAGCATATATATGACACCATAGTGTCAGGATAGTTTCATGCTATGCAAGTCAATAGAACTCTATTAGGTTTATATCTATTACAGCATATTAGAGAAAAATTCTATAAGATCAAAATGTATTAAATGTACAAAAAAAAAATTAAGTTTACACTGACCCCAGATAAAATAATTTTTTTTTATTTGGTGAAAATTTTCTAAAATTCCGAATAAAACAACTTTGGTTGTGAGACAATATGTTAAATGTCCATATTAGGGGAAAAAAAGCATATTAGAATAAATATAATCAAAATTGAAATATTGAATTAAAATTAAATAAAAAAAATAATAAGTAATTTTAACAATGACAATGATGCTCACATGACAAATGTCCATGAGCAAAAACAGACTGGTCATGTGACCTCATAAATTGTATGTCCTTCAAAATAAAAGCGCCCTTTTCATACGTAACTGTAAAAACAAAGATTTTATATGACAGGTTTTTAGAAAAGTGAAGATAAAGTGATTGCCGCTGTATGGCAGCACTATCTAATGGAGGGTTAAGGGCTCTTAAAGCTTTACATTGATTGTTTATTATAAGTTTGTGTGGTTTGGATCTGTTAATAAAAAAATCGCCTGTTTCTGAGTCATTCGCATGTAACAGGGAGATGTTCTCTTAACATTTACAGAAATGCATACGTCGCACGTGTCGCGTTTTCAGATTTTTTTTTTATTCTCACCACTCTCCCTCTTTCCCTTTTCTCGTGTCTGTTGCTCCTTCTGTCATTTTTATCACTTTTTTTTTGTCTCCATCTGCCTCCTTTTCGCCGTCCTTGAGCTGAAAATGAAGAGGTAGGCAACAGTGAAGGGAGAGAGAGAGAGAGAGATTGGTTTGAACATCTTTTTTTGTTAGCACTAAACTCATTCATTCTGTGTGTGTGTGTGTGTGTGTGTGTGTGTGTGTGTGTGTGTGTGTGTGTGTGTGTGTGTGTGTGTGTGTGTGTGTGTGTGTGTGTGTGTGTGTGTTGATGAAAAACTCAGTGGGCTGACTCAAGGCCGGAGCTGCTTACAAAACCGGTGAACTATCTGGCAGATTTCAATGAACATAAATGAACATGTGAACAAGAAAACACACACACACACACACAGAATTGATGTGGTGGGCGGTTGCTAGGCAATTTCAGCAACCTTGATGGCTGGATGCAGCTTTTTACTACAAGGAACCGGAGCAGGTTATCTCGCTACGACTATTATCACTCATACTCAAATCTCTTCTAATCCTCCCTGCATTATCACGCTCGCGCTGTATGGCCTCTCCCACCTCCCTCCGTCCCCCCGTGTAATCACGCAGCACCGTTTTGACTCGCTACGACAGATGAGACAATAATAAAATAAAACACACACTCATTGTCGGACACAGGTTGTCCTAACACGCATAAAGACTAAAACAACTGTAACTTTCAGGGCCAATCAGGGGGATTTATAGACAGCGACCGGTGTGTCTCTCGTGTAGCGGCCCCTAACGCTTCTCTTCTGGTCAGAAAACAACCTGGAAAAGCTGAAATGAAATAAATTATACCACCTTAAGAACGTCTCTTCTCAACCGATGCAATATCTCAGGCCAATAACTCTTACGGTCCGTGTGACCTTTCATGAAACGTAAATATGAAATCTTAGAAAATATTTAAACATGAGATAGACATAAAATGCACCAAAAAATACAGATTTATTAGCGTGTGCGCCTTCTGACCCTGCAATCAGGAGCTGCTAAGGCTTTACGGACAAACTGTTGCACACATCTTGCTCCATGAGCACGGCAGGTCCAAAAGAAAGAAAACTCTGTCCTCAAATCTGTCCTCTGAACCCTTTTTTTTTTTAAAGAAATAACTACCAGCTGCTAGAACTTCCTCAAAAAGTTCCTTCGCCGCTGAGTAAAGCAAACTTGTGTGTTGCATAATGCTTTTTTAGTCAAAAGTGAAACATTATAAAGATGGAGCCCCAGTGGGTGCAAAACAGGGGCCACCAGTCCTGGTCCTGGAGGGCTACTCTGGGTGCAGGTTTTGTTCCAACCAAGGACCTACACACCTGATTCTACTAATAAACCACTAGAGCGACCCCTGATCTATTATATTCTAAATATTTGACTACTCCACGACTCCAGGTTTTTGTTCCAACCAGGCAGTAACACCTGATTCTACTACATACTACGTCTGCTTGCGTGATGGTCTACAACAATCCTGGTCCTGGAGGACTACTGTGGGTCTGTTAGAGTGAAGTATTACAGCTCTTGTTAAGAAATTAAATAAATATTTCTACCTTAACGTCATCATCTCACCTCAACCAATGAAACATCTCAGGCCGCCTTCATGAAACCTAAATATGAAATCTTAGAAAATATTTAAACACGAGATAGACATAAACCGCAGCAAAAAATACAGTTTTTCATAGCAAATGCGCCCTCTGACCCTGAAATCAGGAAAGCACATCGTCCCAAATCACTCATTACGTTAACCACATGACGTCATTATTACACATTGAAATTGTAATTCACATTTGAACCATTTACATGGGAAATATAGAAAGAATACACATATGAGAAATGTCTTAAACCAAAATACCTAAATTAATGTATGAAAAATAATATAAATGCAGCATAAATATCGGCACCTTTCTTGTGCCGTTCACCCCCTCGTTCTCCAATTTTTCTTCCCAAACTACCGTCCCCGAACCCCTACTCTCTCTCTCTCTCTCTCTCTCTCTCTCTCTCTCTCTCTCTCTCTCGCTCCTCGCCCTCTTCCCTTCATCCATCTCCCTCTCCGTCTGGGCCTCCTTGATTCTCTCTGCCTCTTTCCCAGTTGGTTATTAATGGTTTTAATTTACAGAGAGGAAAGACCTTGGTGCCCACAGAGGCATCCCCTCTGCCCCGGTGTGTGTGTGTGTGTGTGTTTCTGTGTGTGTGTGTGTGAGCTCGTCCCGGCGTCGCCGAGCGGCGATAAAGCTTCGTCTTCTTTAACTGCTGTTGCTCCTTCAAGGTACCGACGTCCTCCGCCCTCCTGGTTTTTCACTTTGACAATTCCCTCTGATATTTGCTGTTTTAGCTTCTCGGTTTCTAGGAAATCCGTTGAACTCTATGTGGTGTTGCCCCGATAATCACATCTGTCTTCCTCCTGTGGATTATTTATTCATTTTTTTTAAATAAATAAATACCAGCTGCCAGATCTTCCTCAAAAAGGTCCAATGCTGGAGAGTAAATGCAACCTGTGTGTCGCATAATGCAGTTCTAGTCTAAAGTGCAACTTTATAAAGATGAAGCACCAAGACAGGGGTCACCAACACTGGTCCAGAAGAACCAGCGTTGGTGCAGGTTTCTGTTCCAACCAGGCAGTAACACACCTGATTCTACTAATAAACCACTAGAACCCACATTAGTAGAATCAGGTGTGTTACTGCTTGGTTAGAACAAAAACCTGGACCCACAGTAGTCCTCCAACACCAGGGTTGGTGACCCCTGGACTAGAATATAAAAGTAGTTTTTAGCATTTTTTGTTTTAACCTTTTTTAAAAGAGTTAAACTATCTATCAGGTCTTACGGTTACACGTGCACATACATCACATGCAAATTTTGACATTTTTCTACATAGTGTTAGAACCTACCTGGAATACATATATTGTAGTATAGGGGGTATCGCACTTCTTTATTATTCTGCTGAAAAGTGAATGCAGGTTTTTGTTCCAACAAGGCAGTAACACACCTTATTCTACTAATAAAGGTTCTTAGTAACAGCTCTATTGGTTGGAACAAAAACCTGGACCCACACTGGCTCTTCTACAAACCGAACAATTGAACAATTTAAACAATTGAATAGATAAGATAAAACTAGACAATTCCTGCGACAATTGTGAGAGTTCGGGTTGGGCCGTTCATTGCGGGACTCAACTGTGGCTTTTTAAAACATTTTGATGCCAGGGATGAGATCCCGGGGTCCCTCATGTCATTACTGCCAAGTTTGGTATGTGTCGGACATTTAGATCCAAAGTAATTAAGGAAAAACCAACAGCCAATCATCTCTCAGTCTGTCATATTGCTGGAGCTATGTGCCGTTGCTATGGTTACACACGCACCTGCTGCAGCTCTTTGATGTAAACGATTCTAACTGATATTGTTCTCCTAATGTGTGTGCATAAACAGCTGTTTCACATGCCTGAACAAATGCTCATAACTCAAAAACCGTAATTCATAATCACAAAATGGGCATATTCTCTGAGAGGTGAGGGTCTCCTGGTCGTGTTGGTGCATCTTTTTTTTCCATAGCTTGAAAAATGTGGGCACAGGAGCAGGTGAGAAATTCAATGTTTCACAAAAATGCTGGATTAGCAGTGTGTATGGATCTGTACTACAAAATATGGCAAAATTATTTTAATTAATAAAAACAATAATAACAATTTTTTACCAAGTCTGAGTAATGTTTCATGTAATAAAGGGTTAATTGGATTTGATGACAAAAAGAAAAATATACAATATCATCAGATTTATGCTTCAATTGCTGGCGTTTGATACTGATTATTTCATCAGTGTCAGTGACAAATCATGTTTGGACAAGTCATGTTTGCAAGAAAAGTAAAAATACAGCTTTAAGAAGCATTCATCAGGTCTCTCAAAATGTGCATTTGGGGTTCCTGTTGGTTTCTGTTCATTTAAAAGTCCATTTGTATAAAAATTCGATTTTTTAGATCAAAATGTGAAATAGTGTAACTGAAAATGATGAATAAATTGATAATTTGATAATAAATATTTAATCCACCTAGAATATAAAACTAGTTGATAGGATGTGCTTTTACTATTTAAAACCTTTTTAGGAGAGTTGAACTATCTGGTTCAAACCACATGACAGTTGTAGTAGTAGTGTTCCATATTCATTTATTTCATCATTCCCACTCTATTACATCTAAAATTAATAAAACATAACGTTTTAATATATAAGAATGATTTGTTTCCTTTTACTGTTTCAACACTTTCAGGCATTTTAATTATCTCCTTGTTATCAGCATAATTAAAATGAAGTGTTCTCTGCTGTGTTGATTAACTATTGAGCATGTAGATCTGTTTATTCAGTTTGTTCTGTTCATAGTTTACATCCTTAAAAACCAACAGTCTGACCCGATTTTTGGGGACAGTGCATCATTATCCAGATGCCTTATTACAACAAATAAACTAAAATTTAGCCTAATTGTCTGTCTATATATTAATGTTGATTATTATTCTGTATTATAAAAAATATAACATTTAACTAGGCAGTTGAAATATCATTATCATTATGTATTACACATAATACCATTTCCTATGTAGAAAATGCATATAAAACAATTTGTATAGGCTTAACACTCTTGCATAAAAAAAACATGTTTGGAATGTTTTATGACTTAAAATGGCCTTAATAATCGATATATTAAAATATAGTTGATGATAGTCATAGTTTATGCTATGTAAGTCAATAGGTTTTATGCATTAGGAATTATCTATATATTTACAATAACTCTACACACACATCCTGCACCTTAAGTATGCATTAGTTATGTATGTGTGTATGTGTGTATGTGCGTATATATATATGCAAATATGTAAATATGTGTGTATGTGTATGTATGTAGGTATGTACGTGCATGTATGTATGTATATATGCTTTGCTTATGCATACTTTAAAAAAAATTTTTATTGCTATTTATTAATTTTTTTTCTCCATTCTATGTCCATAATGCATACTGTGTATGCGGATCAACAAATTCTACGAATTTTGTGCAGTGTTGTGTGTATTTTTATTTTTTATAGCTTTTATCTTCTTTAGCTTTTATTTTCTTTCTTTACTCTGTACACTGCAATAACAGACAAATTTCCCCGTTGAGGGATCAATAAAGTCTTATGTTATCTTATGTTATCTTATCTTATTTATTCAGTATTTGTATTTATGTTGTAGTTATTATGGATTTGTGTCATTCATTTCATTTTGTGTAAAGATTGGGATGGCAAGAGGGTGGATTTGGGGGTGAAAATATATACCATTAATTACCAAATAAGAGGATTTTTTTCAGTTTTGCAGAGCAAGATTTTTGTCAGAAAGGAATTCTCCTGGTCACAAATAAACACCTTATCTGATAAGTGATTAAAACAAACACCCTGACTATTATTTGGTAATTTATGGTTAGCACGGATTCTAGCACGGATGCTAACAGGTTAGCACGGATTCTAGCACAGATGCTAACAGGTTAGCACGGATTCTAGCACAGATGCTAACACGTTAGCACGGATGCTAACAAGTTAGCATGGATTTTAGCACGGAAGCTAACAGATTAGCACGGATGCTAACAGGTTAGCGCGGATGCTCACAAGTTAGCACGAATGCTAACAGGTTAGCACGAATGCTAACAGGTTAGCACGAATGCTAACAGGTTGGCACGGATGCTAACAGGTTAGATGCTAACAGGTTAGCACGAATGCTAACAGGTTAGCACGAATGCTAACAAGTTAGCACGGATGCTAACAGGTTAGCACGAATGCTTACAAGTTAGCACGGATGCTAACAAGTTAGCACGAATGCTAACAGGTTAGCACGAATGCTAACAGGTTAGCACGAATGCTAAGAAGTTAGCACGGATGCTAACTAGTTAGCATGGATGCTAACAAGTTAGCATGGATGCTAACACGTTAGCACGGATGCTAACAAGTTAGCATGGATTTTAGCACGGATGCTAACAGGTTAGCACGGATGCTAACAGATTAGCGCGGATGCTCACAAGTTAGCACGAATGCTAACAGGTTGGCACGGATGCTAACAGGTTAGATGCTAACAGGTTAGCACGAATGCTAACAGGTTAGCACGAATGCTAACATGTTAGCACGAATGCTAACAGGTTAGCACGAATGCTAACAAGTTAGCATGGATGCTAACAGGTTAGATGCTAACAGGTTAGCACGAATGCTAACAGGTTAGCACGCATGCTAACAGGTTAGCACGAATGCTAACACGTTAGCACGAATGCTAACACGTTAGCATGGATGCTAACAGGTTAGATGCTAACAGGTTAGCACGAATGCTAACAGGTTAGCACGAATGCTAACAGGTTAGCACGAATGCTAACAGGTTAGCATGGATGCTTACAAGTTAGCATGGATGCTAACAAGTTAGCACAGGTGTTAGGTGCATGGATATGTATGTGTGTGTATACATGCAAATATGTAAATATGTGTGTATGTGTATGTATGTAGGTATGTACGTGCATGTATGTATGTGTATATACTTTGCTTATGCATACTTTTTTCTTGCTATTTATTAGTGTTTTTCTCCATTCTTATGTCCATAATGCATACTGTGTATGCTGATCAACTAATTCTACGAATAGTGTGTATTTTTATTTTTTATAGCTTTTATTTTCTTTAGCTTTTATCTTCTTTTTCTTTACTCTGTACTCTCTCACACCTGTGCTTAGCCGCAATAACAAGCAAATTTCCCCGTTGTGGGATCAATAAAGTCCTATCTTATATTATCTTATCTTATAATCTATATTTATATATTTAAGCATATTAAAAAATAACAAAAATTTAATTAAATTTAAAAAAAGTAAGTTTAAAAAGTTTACTATAAATTTAAAAAGTTTAAAAATAATGATAATAATAAGAAAGTTTGCTTACCCCAGATAGTAAGTTTATTTTTAGCATTTGTTGAAAATGTTCCCAAATTCGGAATAAAAGACAAAGTTTGGGTGTGAGACCAGGTCATGTGACCTCGTAGATTGTATGTCCTTCAAAATAAAAGCCCCCTTTTCACACCTGAGTGTAAAAACATATATGTCACATCACAGAAAATAAAATGCATCCTGCTCAGACACATGAATTAATGCTGGGGGAACACAATTGAATTTATTATTTATTTGTCTGTACTAATTGATATTTCGACTGTGTAATCACCCAGAATCTGATCGGGATATCGTTTGAACACTGTAAATTAATAATTAGGCTGAATGTTTTCAGAGAAAATGTAAATTATCTCAGTCATATCAAAATCGACGCTTGAGGGGTTTTTCAGCCTCGCATTAGAAATGATAATGAATTATGTAAAATATAAATTCGTTTAAAGCACGTTTCTCGCTGACACACACACACACACACACACACACTGACTTTATTTGTATCCACAATAAAAGATGAAGGCAGAGTAAATATTTTACCAGGCTAAATCTTTCTGATCCCTTTGTAGCAGCAGCGTTGGATTAGTCAAAGCTCCCTGAAACCGATGAAGACAGCACATCTGCACAGACACATAACATCTGGATGCCCCCAGCTTTTAATATTACATTATATTCTAAAACTCCTGGAATCATAATTTGATCTCACTTAAAAGAATCTGGAAATGAGCCGCACTAAATAAGGTAAGTGATACAACTGATGTCCTAATTTAAATTGACCTACAACTTAATTGGATTGTTTTAATTGATAACACCTTAAAAGATCATGGAACGCCAACTTGTTAACTATTTTCTCCTTTTTTCAGTGGAACTTTTGTCTTTTTTCATCAACCACTGAAGTAGGAGTTGCTGTCACCTTTCAGAGTGTGTCGTAGAATGTCGTCCTTTGAGGATTTTCAATGTGTTTTTTTGATGTTTTCTACACTAAAATGTACGATACACAGTAAATGTAGATGTACTGATTTAACGTGAACATTCTGAGCCATGCTGCTTCCTTTCTCTTTTCCACAGGTGGAAAAATCCTTTTCCTTTTCTTGTTTTTTTTCCTCCTTTCTTCCTGATTTGTTTTCCAATTCCACCTGTTTTTTTTCCATCATTGTCTTCTCCAGGCTGCTCAGAGTCACTGATTCCTCAACCCAATTACTTCAGGCATCCTGCATGTTACATGGTCGCACGGATTTCAGATCTTTGTCTCCCTTTTTCTCTCTAATTCACACACACACACACACACACACACACACACACACACACACACACACACACTCAAAGCCTCTGTCTGACAGGGATCTCATGCACACACACACACCAGAAGAACATATCAAGCAGGCGTGCTCACCATTAATATTTTGCTAATATAAGAGTTGGATATGATGTGATCTGATTTGTGTGTGTGTGTGTGTGTGTGTGATGCGCACCCATCACTTTTAATGAGGGCAGACAAAGCATATGGAGACAGGCAGGGAGGCACGGCGTTTTCCACCGCCTTTTATTTTCCCTTTGAGTGCAAGTGTGTGTATTTTCCTGTCGTGTTATACAGTGTGTGTGTGTGTGTGTGTGTGTGTTTCAACAGTCGAAAATAAATTTGTTTTCGTGCGTACGAGCCACGCAGAACGGGCCACGACTGAAACAAACAATAGTAGCGAGAGATGAGCAAGTGTGTGTGTGTGTGTGTGTGACAGATTGAGCAGTGAATGCACGGTGTCAAAAAGACAGATGGGTAATGCCGAGCATTTCTTAACTATGATGTTCAAACTTTTTAAAGAATCTCATTTAACCAGGTGCGCCGACTGAAAAACAGATTATCGTGTATAGTAGGAGTCTATAGGGAGTAATTGCTGTGGGGTGATGAGGCTGCACACACACACACACACACACGCACACTCAATGCATCACTGGACCTACTCTCAACCACTGAAAGACTGAAAACTACTGATGTGTCGTTGCTGAACATTTTTGTTCAAAAAGGCACAAATAATCTGGGCAGACGAACCGAATCGCTCACTCAAACGATTCGTTCTCTATGAAACAAAACAGCTTCAGTCACTCACAGAGGAAACACACACACACACACACTCGCTCAGCGAATCAGGCGAGTGTGTGCGTCGACGTATCTCTGGAGCGAAGTTCGGGGTTTTGCAGGTTTTCCAGCTGTGGTTCAGTAGAAGCTCCAGTCAAACAGTGAACGCGTCTTTTGAACAAATCTGAACCCATAAGGACCAACAGTGTTGTTACACCGGTGTAACAAGAACGTTGGTTCCCCCAGACTCTTCCTGATGAGGTTTTATGTCTGAACTTAACTCATTAAGTCCCAAAGTGACATTTACTAATCATCCTGATATGGAATATGTTTACCACTAAAAAATAAAAAGTTTTATTTTGAAAAAACTTTATAATGTGTTCTATGTGGTTCACTTGGTCTATGGTATAACACACACCATTTTCCTTTAAGGATAAATGGGTCTAGGTTCTTAAGGAAGGGTTAAGGAAACAAGAATACCATTTTCTTGAAAAAAAAATGAAGGTAATAATGAATTGAAATAAGCTAAATCATCTGCCAGTGGATGGGTTAATATCTTAGTCAATCACAACTAGATTTTACAAGATGTAATATTCAACTGTGGGGAATTTTAACAGATAAATGTCAAAATACAAATATTTGGAAATAAAAAGTATTATTCTGAAAACAAACCTGTGTTCTATGTGGTCCACTTGGTCTATGTAATAACACATCATTTTCCTTTTAGAATAAATGGGTGTGGGTTCTAGTGATTCAGGAACTGCTGCTGAAAACGTTCTCCAGGTTTTGTTGCTAAAGCTCAGTGGAAATAAAAAAAATCTAAAAGACATCAACATTTATTTTGAGTCTTTAAAAAGGCTTAAAATTATTAAAATGACCTTTCACATTTGTGCATTGTACATAAGAATAATTACTTCTAATTATAATTGTAAATTCATTGATTGAAAATACCAATTATACTTTATTATGGTATGCTACACACTACTATTTTAAAAACTTTTTTTTTGAAAACTGTTTTTTTATCCTGATATTTGACTAAAAATGTAAAAACACTGACTGACATTTCTACCTGGCTATGATATTAGTCACTGTTAAAGAATCAACTAAACCAGGTAAGTCCTGTGTAATATTCATCATCACAGTAGTGGTAGTTAGTAACTAACTAACCTAACTTTGGAGTATTTTCATGTGATGCTGCTTTATATGGATAGGAAGAGTTAAATCTGTATTATCTCCACCAAAAACGAGAAATGTGGCGCTCCGTCGTTGAAGGTTTTCTGTTCTTGCGGCGGACATTTATTCATCAGAGGTTCGTCCAACCTGGCGAAGACGTGTTTTTCTGCTGCTGCTGAAACTCATCTGTGATCTGATCCTTCAGAACTGGAGCAAACGCCTGAAGTCTATCACAGAGTTTTCCTTGGCATGGTCGACGTGTCACTGAGGTACACCGGTTTACTTCACAGGTCGTCTTCAGTTATTTTTGCCGCTAGAGGAAAGGAGTGTTTTATGAGGAGGAAAAGAGTAAAGTTAAGTAAAAGAAAATGTTCATTTACAAGATGGTTTGTCTGATGGTTTTAAATTTGTGTTTTTTTATGTTTCCTGCCACGTTGAAGGTAGAATCTAAGGGAGGAAGGAGAGGAGAGGAAATAAAGGGAAGCAAAAGGACATTTTTTTTTTTTTTTACATTATTTCTACATTATTTTATATTTAAATTTGTGTGCATGTATGGCCATGCTTGTAATAGAATAGTATATTAATAACATTATGTAATGTATTTTCATCTTGTTTTCTTCAATTAGAAATTTACCTGAAAGTCTTTTAATGTTACGTGGAGGTGTGATTGATAATTTGTGCAAAATTTAATGCAGTATAGTTTATTCCCCAGAAATACGTGTGTTGAGGCAACTTTAAGGCTTTTTGTCTTTAAAGTAGAATGAACGCTGTCATATTTCTTTATAGGAACTCATAAAAAACCAAGTTGAGTTAAACCAATACGACTGATGTGTTGTTGAATAAACTTATGAAAAGGTTTATTTAACAAGGCATTATCAGTATTATTAGTTTAACTCAGTGCTACTCAATTATTTTCTGTTGTCCCCCAAATGGAAAAAGAAAACATCAACACACAACTATAAATAGAATCATTTGTCTATAGAATTGTTATAAGTAATTCTGCATAACACTGTATCCTTATTAACGTATAAGAGAATAAAAAAAGAAAGAAATATGGACCAACTTACAACAAAGAATAGCTTTATTAACTAACAGAAAAGATTTAAAGTGCATCTGAAATTAAAAATAAAATTAAATCCTTAATTAAACATTTTTGACTGACCATGTCAAACCATATGATACTGAAAAATAAAACTACATAAATGGTCTTATCAGTGATTGTGGTGTAATGTCTTTAATGTCTTTGTCTCCAACATTTCAGACTCAGTAACACACCGGTCTTTCACAGTGAACCAAGCGCTACAGACGCTTCGTCATATTTCCTCGTCTTAGCTTTGGGAGACTTTCGTTTGTCTCTTTATCTCCGTCTCTCTCCGCCTGTCTTCTCATCCCTGTTAAATATGTTTTCATGGTGTCACTTGGTGTCTACACTTCATACTCATACTCTGTGCTGTATGCTCCCTGTGAACACTCTGCTGCCCCCTAACGGAGTGGAGGTGCAACTGCACTCTATTCAAGGACGTAAAAAAAATAAATAAAATAAAAAAGCATGTTCCCTGAGGTCAAACAGGCCCCCCTTGCGGAGCCTTACTATTTGAGATTCACTGGTTTAACTCAATTTGATTTTTAATGAGATAACATAATATAGTGATAATGTTCATTCTATTTAAAAAAAAACTTTAAAGTTGTCTCAACTCAAAAGGTCCATTTTTTAAATAGATGAAGGTATTACATTTTTACAGTGTAGGTTTGTTAATAGTCTAAAGAATTATCTGTTATTTATAAATCATCAGACGACAGGAAGTTTTGATCATCAGATCTTGCGAGACCAGAATATAAAAAAAACACCAAAAAAGGCTTTTTTTTTAATTGGCTGCATTTCTCTGTTACTTAATTGTTATCCAGCTTGCATGTCTGTATTTCAACAGATATGTCTATAACAGTGATCTAAAGGAAGGTAAAAAAAAAAAAAAATCAGTTCAGTGGGAAAAGCGAAGAGAGAACATTAAAGAGGAGGGAAACTTGAAGAGAAAAAAACAGCCGAGCGAAAGCAACGATTACACAAAATGTGCATGAGTGGGAATTAAAAATCAAAGGTAAAGAAGAGTGTGTGTGTCTGTGTGTGTGTGTGTGTGTGTGTGTGTGCAAAAGAGAGAATTAGGACTGAATCTGAAGGCCAGGGACTGAAACAAAATTAAAGTCTATGGTTCTGCTAAATGTCACTGTTGAGTGTGTGTGTGTGTGTGTGTGTGTGTGTGTCCTGTAGACATCCAAGCCCTAAACTCCTCTTAGACACACACACACACGCACACACACTCAGACACACCTCATTAGCAGGGCGACATGACATTTCTGGACCATTGTCCAGTAACAGTGTGGTAGAGGGGGGGTCAGGGATGACAGGATCCTATTTGACTAGAATTCACTCCCCTTTAAAAGCAGGAAAATGAACATAAAAGAAAAGCGTAGTCATTTTCAGCTGAAAAGAGGTTACAGGGGGGGAGGAAGGCACACCGCAGCGATGCATTATGGGAATATTCAGTGTGTTTCACTTACACAAGAGTCGGATACAGTAAGATGAGAGCACATGGGTGTTTTAACTAAAAGGAACCCACTGTGACACTCGTGTCGCCGTCGCTTTAAATGTAAATGACCACCTGGTGTGGTCATGTGACGGCGTGTGACAGGTGTGGTTTCAAACCTCTGGATTTTTGTTACTGAACCTAACAATTGTAATGGTTTAAAAACATTTTCCATATTACTTTTCCTTCAATAAATTGCTATAAAACAAGTCAGGATTTTATCCTGGTGACATATACAGTCTGTCACATCAGGCTTTTAACTTCAAAAATAGCCATGGAAAACATCATGTGATGTAAATGTCACAATAAGAGAAATCACAATGAGCTGCTTAATTTTCTTTTCTTATTTCTGAATTAATATAGTTTCTGTTGTTCAAATAACGTGTTGTTAAACCGAAACCAGCAAAGTTGGAATATGTCTGATTCTGACTCTTATATCACAGATCTCTTATAATGGGAGTTAGTATTTACACTGTTCTGATAGTTTTTCCTTTAGGTAGAAATGGGCCTGGGTTCTTAAATATTATTGGTAATAGTTACCTTTCTTTTTTACAGAGTAGTCTGCAGGTTTATCAATGTTTGCACCTCCTTCTGCATCTGTGTGACCAAGAAAAAAACACACACAAACTAAAGGCAGGTATGCAGGCACACACGCACACACACACACACACACACACACACACACACACACACACACACACACACCCAGCAGAATGCACCCTTGGGAGGGAGATAGAGCAGTCTGTCCTGCCGTCAGGGTCATAATAGCACGCCTGCTTAACCATCCAACCACACACACACACACACACACACACACACTGCTGCCTCCAGAAACGTTCCACAGATGTGGCCAGATGGGACCTCTGAAAATCTTGGGTGGCACACACCACGATTTGAAAGCCATAACTTTTAAATGGACGGTCAAAAGCAGCTTTGTTGGATTGCAAAAGGAGAAATAATCTTGAGTTATCTGCTCAGCTCAAGGACTTTGTATTCACTAAATAAATAAATGGTACATACTCTATTACAGCTTGCAGCATAATATGTGTATGTGACTTGTGTAATGTATAAAGGTGGCCGTGGCCCCCCCCACGGCTGCTCTGCTAGTCAAAAATTAAGGAAAAAACACGCTTCTCTGCTCAATAACCTTATGCTTTTCTGTGCATCTCTTGAACATGAGCACAGCCATAGTTAATGTCACTAAACTGATCGGCCAGTGAGTTTATTTAGCTGTTTGTTAGGGAAAAACCAGGAGGCGAGATGACTAACTCGTATGACATTATGCATAAAGGCTGGGGTTGTATGAAGGCTTATATTCTTTTGGATTTTTTTAAAATATATAATGCCTGCAAAGCTGCATACATCCTCCACAAATCACTATAAATTAATTCACTAAAAAGCAAAAAAAAACTAGGCAAATTCCACAAAAAAAAAAATCAGAGTAGCTTAGTGTTTTTTCCAATGTTATATCAAAATTTTAAGGAGTCTATAGTGTTTTATGTAGTCATCCAATGGTAATTTAACAGTTTAACTCAAATATAAATAAATAGGAGAGGATAAAACATAAAATTTATTTATGAAATATTCTATAGCAGTTGGTCTAAAAAAATAAATAATAATAAATAAGTATATAAAATAATAATAAATAAATAAAAGTGCAAATAATACATAATCAAACCTACAGAATAGTTATTGAGCAGGTTATTTCAGCCAATCAGCAACTCGCTGACAGAAGTAAGCCCCGCCCACCTGCTCACGGGTGAAAAGTTTGTCTGACTTTAAGCACACGAGCGCTTTTTTCTTTTATAAGAAGATAAATAAAGAAAACGACGGAAAATGAGAGTCCGGAGATGATAACGGAGAAGAGGAGGACATGATGAAGACTTCACAGCGTGGGAAAAGTCGGTGTTTGCTCGTTAAAAGTCAAAAAAGGTGAATTATTTTAGCTCTGTTGCTGCCGTTTAGCCGTTAGCTCCGGATGCTAACGGTAGCTCTAAATATATATATTTACATATATTAACAAACAAGTTAAATTAAAACAACTGTAAACTCACCGTTTTTTTGACTAAAAGAAGGGGAAAAACATTGAAATTATTGCTTAAAAATCTGAGAATTTAACCTTTCATTCATTTTGAATAACTGCTTTTATTTTGAAAGTGTACTGGCTGCTTTTATTTTGTAATTGATTACATGCAGGGCTATTCAGTGATTGTATTTTGTTTTGCATTTTGCATTTTGTTTACTAATTTAGGTCAAATTATTTTGCCAGGATAATTCTTGACACTTTATCAAGTTTAATGATGGAAAGAAGAAACATGAAGAAGCTGGAAACAGGATTCCTGAATCAACTTCTACTGGTGAGTGATGAGGTTTATTGTCATAAATATATATAGGCTATAAAGTTTTATAGGAATTTAGTCTACATTTAATAAAGTTATTCTTAAATAAATTACTATAAAGTGCTGTGCGTATCAATAAATCCAATAAATATGCAGCCAAATATGAAGAAAGAAAGTTCCAGATTATCAGTCCATTGAACATGTGATTTAGTGTCATTTCAGTGAAATCTCACGTTTCAATGAGTCGCCAAACCAGATGTTGGAATTTGGTTGAAGTTAATAAAAAAACTGCAAAGTAGTTTTGGAAAATTGATGAAAAAGGGAACTACATAATGACCTGATATTAATTTAATTTAACAAAGGTGAGTGTTGAGTTTTCACTATGGAATGAACTGACAGCCAGGTTAGAATTCATGAAAAAAAAAAAGTTTGGTTCCAGTTTCCAAACAGAATTGTTAATATTTATTTATTTTTATGTAAATCTGCATAGTTTGATTAAAAATAAAGACCCAGACATCAGGTTCCCTCCATGCCAATATACAGTGGTTATACAATGATCAATAAACCAGCAAAAATATTTTAGAACAGCTTTCAAGACGTCATTTTTGTCCTTTACTGTAGAAAAAATGAAGGTCCATGATGTTGAAAATCACTTGATACCTAAAATTGAATATCTCTCATTTTTAGTTTGGATAGTTAAATACCCTTTTTGTACCATTTAAATGTTCCATATTATGCAACTTCCTGTTTTTATTTTAAATGTTGACTTCCTCACAAGACACATTTGAACAGGATCGTCATAATATAGTTTTACCTCCTTTCTCAGGCTCTTTTCTGAGCCTCTCGTTCTGATTGGCTGCTTTGAATGGCTGTGACTGTATAGTTGTGACATCACAACGTCACATATGTCTGACTGCTTGTTTTAAGGCACAGTTTCTGAATACAGGCTGTGTTTGTTTCTATGTGGATGGAGTGGTTTTAACACGAGTTTTAGGATTTGTTCACTGTGTCCTGTCATATATACAGTCACATATCTAAATGGGTCTAAAGAATTCTAGAAAGTTGGACTTATTGGACCTAAGATTTAAAAAAAATGTGGAAAAAAAAAGTGTGTTCTAAAACTTTTGTGAGACAAAATTATTTTATGAGCTAGAGAAATCGTCCTAAAAATCTTGGCCACTTACCAATTTTTGCAATTCTCTGAAAATATAGATTATATCACATATCATGTGATTACTGGATCCTGCTGGATTTTATAATCTTGACTTATTATGGTGATAAAGTGCAGTGTTAAATGTGCTCTATGTGTTTTATTTGAACATTCATGTCAATACAGATCACATGAAAATAGATAGTTGATATTCTTCTGATTCTGATTTTTCATTGGCCCTGTTTGTAGACATATTTGTTATTTATTATTTACTAGTTTAACTCTCTTTAAATTAAATAAATTAAAAAACATGCTATCAATTAGCTTTATATTCTAGGTGGATTAAATATATTCATTTAGTTTGTCAGCACAAAATCTTGATCTTTGTAAAAAAAAAAAAAAAAATAAAAAGTACAAATGGACTTTTAAATGATATGAGAATGAATGAGAAAATAACATGAACACAAAAATGTACATTCTGAGAGATGTGATGAATCCTTTATAAACTGTATTTTATTTTATTTATTTTTTTACTTTCTCATCTTGCCAAACATCAGTTTTTCTTGTCCTGTTTTGACCCACCCATCTGAACTTTGTTCAGAGTCATAGGATTTCCTCCTTTCAGTCAATAGTTTTTATAGTTAAATTAATTTATATATATTTTTTATATTGTGGAATATTGGATTAAAACACATCTGAATTCAATTATGACACAAATACTTTGGGTAACAGTGGTGCAACCCTGATTTTAGAATGTGTGTGTGTTCCAACACAAAGTGTGTGTGTTTCTATATGACAAAGATGATTATTCCTGTTGAAGCCATTCTAAATATTAGGGCTAAACGTTTTTAAATCCAAACAAATTCAGATCATTATAAACATATATATTTTTAAATGAGCAGAGAGTTAAAGTCAATATTACTCTTATTATTTAAAAACATGTTTTAAATTATATTGATTTGAAATGTTCATTGCTGGTATATTTTATCTACTATAGCTGTCGTTTTTATATTTAAAACCCTTGTCTCTCCATCTTATTAAACATCCCGTTGTGCTCCAGGATTGAAACCTACTACTCGTCCGCCTCATATCTCATGTTGTAATTTTAATTGTCAATAGCTCATAAATATTACAGCTGCATTTGTACAGCACTTTAACACTACACGTGTTCATTCACCCATTCATACATATTATGTATGATGGTGTAATTGGGGTTAAGTATCCGGCCTGAGGACACGACCACAGGAGGACTGGTGGACGGAAACCACAGCTACAGTAAAGCTCACATCCCTGGTTTGAAACCAGATTATACATATACAGCAGAAGCCCGGTTTTCCAACAAATCGGAGTTCGCGGTCGAACCCTGCAAGATTCTTAACGCAAAAACTGACTGTGTTTTCGTTACTCTGAGGATTGTATTAACCCCTAATCATGCCTCCAGAGGAAGCAAGTGGAGGCGGTGAAGCTGCCGATAGTGAAAAGAGGACAGCGGTGTGCAAAAATGTCAAGTTTAAGAAAGAAATTAATAGCAAAATATGAATCTGGAGTTTGCAAGTGGTCGACGGTGCTTAGCAAACAAAGGCCACAGGTAATGGAAGAAGTGGAGAGCAACAGTTAGCGGGGGATAATGTTAGCGAGGAAGGCATTTGTGGCAAAGTGAGACATCACAAAAAAAAAAAAGACCCTAGTCTGGTTCCTGAAGGGTTTTTATTTCAAGGCGAGCTAGGAGATGGTTGGATAAATTTAGAAAGAGAAGTGGGATACATTCCATGGTTCATCATGGGGAGGCTGCAAGTTCGTAAAATGATGAAAAAAAAAGATAAGATAAGATAACTTTATTTATCCCACAACGGGTAAATTTGTCTGTTACTGCAGCGTGCAGAATAAAGAAAAGAAAATAAAAGCTGAAGAAGATAAAAACTATAAAAAAAAATAAAAATACACAACACTATGTACAAATTCGTAGAATTTGTTGATCCGCATACACAGTATGCATTATGGACATAGAATGGAGAGAAAATGCTAATAAATAGCAAGAAAAAAGTATGCATAAGCAAAGCATATATACATACATACATGCACGTACATCCCTACATACATACACATACACACATATTTGCATATATATATATGGACATACATATCCACGCACATACCCACATGTACACATACATAGCCAATGCACACTTAAGGTGCAGGGTGTGTGTGAAGAGAAAAAGTGACCAGTGAAAAAGTGACCAGTGGGGGAAAAGTGACTACAGTAGATTCATGTTTATGTTATGTTATGTTATAAAGTCTTATTGCTGTCGGATGAATGATCTGCGAAAGCGCTCCTTCTTGCAGCGAGGGTGTTTGAGTCTCTGGCTGAAGGAGCTGCTCAGCGCACCCACCACCCCATGCAGAGGGTGATGGGGGTTGTCCATGATGGATGTCAGCTTTGCCAACATCCTCCTCTCTCCCACCACCACCACCGACTCCAGAGGACATCCCAGTACAGAGCTAGACCTCTGCACCAGTTTGTCGATTTTCCTTCTGTCCCCGTCTGAGCATCCGCCCCCCCAGCAGACTACTGCGTAGAACAGGGCAGACGCTACGACGGAGTCGTAGAAGGTCTTTAACAGGGTCCTGCACACACCAAAGGACCTTAGTCTCCTCAGCAGGTGAAGTCGACTCTGGCCCTTCTTGTACAGGACATTAATGTTTGACATTAAAAAGGTGTTTTTTTTGTTTGTTTTTTTTTGTCTTGGAACGGATTAAAATTTGTTCCATTATTTGTAATGGGGGAAAAATAGATTCAGAATTTAAACAAATCACTTCTCGCACCGCCTTCTGGAACGGATTGTGGTCGAGACCCGAGTGATGTGATGAGATTGGCTGGGTGTGAAAATAATTATTAGTTATTTACAGCACGTTTCTTATTTTCATATATTAAGCCATCATTCAAATGTGCAAAATAACACACCTTTATCCAGTTATCAAGTCATTTTTGCATCAGTGAATATGCACGACAGGGTGTTTTCACACCAGAGCGAGGACACGGTGTAAATAGATCCATGCAGCAGTTTCTCTGGGATCCACTGAACCGGGAACAAAATTTCTGTGATGAAGACTGTGTCTTGAATTTTGCAAATGTCCCCTGACAGATATGAACATTTTTATGTTTTTGTTTTGTGTTCCAGATATAACCTGAAGAAAAGTTCATATTGCACATTTAAAACACAAAACTAGCGCCTGTGTAAACTATGGAAAATAAAATACCAATTGTGTGTTAGCATCAGTTTTGGGATCATTATATTAAAAAAATAATTTTATAGTTACAAGTTACTTCTCCAAAAAATAGGTGTATAACTTAATTACTTCACTATAAAATTAAGTAGTTACCAGGGGAAGTAACTATAGTGTTATCTTTATCAGTGTGTGTATTTACATACATATATACCGTATTTTCATGACTATAAGGCGCACATAAAAGTCTCATATTTTCTTCAAAATGTTGGTGCGCCCTATGTCTGTATGTAGGGGAAGTGTTGGCATGGATTGTAGATAAAATAACGGGGATGTGCGTTATGCAGAACATCGTTGTTTTAACAACCTGAAAATGGTAAAGAGACACGCTGATAAAGCACAGTTTAAACTGAAGGAAATCAGCTACACAGCTGAGTTTAAGACATAAGACAGGTGGTACGAGTTGGAGGAAAGACTGGATCAGTGGATCACAGAGCAGAGACTGGATCAGTGGATCACAGAGCAAAGACTGGATCAGTGGATCACAGAACAAAGACTGGATCAGTGGATCACAGAGCAGAGACTGGATCAGTGGATCACAGAACAAAGACTGGATCAGTGGATCACAGAGCAGAGACTGGATCAGTGGATCACAGAGCACAGACTGGATCAGTGGATCACAGAGCACAGACTGGATCAGTGGATCACAGAGCAAAGACTGGATCAGTGGATCACAGAGCAGAGACTGGATCAGTGGATCACAGAGCAAAGAACTTGTAGGAGAAGTGATTTAGCGGTCACCATTCGACTAAAAGCAGTAAAGCAGCAGAAGAAATGAAAATTGAACATTTTCAAGGAGGTCCGTCTTGGTGCTTCCATTTCGGTGCCATTTTTCCATCCGGACCAGGACTATGGTAGTGCAGCAACTTACAGCGGATTATAACGCATCATTTAGAGGAGCCGCACGGAAAGTGACTCTGACGGTGTTTGATGCAGATTTAGCTGCTGTTGGAATCAGAAACAGAGGATGAGGACTTTGATGGTTTGATTGATGACATTATCTCGCTCTATTTTTAAATACACACACTTGTGTGCTTGTTTTATCCGTGTGTTTTACCATGTCCACGACTTTTACAAAATATTTTACCAATAAGTTACCCACAAATGTATTTATTTACAATCCTGGATTCAAAAAACATTTTCTATATATTTCAGCATGGCGACCGTACTGATTTTGACTCCTACTCAAAAAGGCATTCTCTCATCAAAGTAAATATTTTGATATATATATATATATATATATATATGTGTGTGTGCGTGCAGCAACATAACGATGAAACAGAGAGGGCTGACAATGAGTTAATCTCTTCCTCTATCACTCTCTGACACACATGCTCGCTCTGTGTACTCATACATACATGCAATTCAGTATCAATGGGAGCTCCCACAGTTGATAGTGTAATTCTGTCAAAGCCCCAACACCTGCGGTAACAGATACAGCTGTGTGTGTGTGTGTGTGTGTGTGTGTGTGTGTGTGTGTGTGTTTCTATTCTACATGGCAAAGATGATTATTCTTGTCACTGTGGCCTCATCACGAAATGGAAGATAGAATGTAAAAGGAGGCCATTCTAAATATTAGGGCTGAACGTTTTTTAATCTATTCAAATTCAGATCATTATAAACATTTATTTTTAAATTACCAGGGAGTTTTCTAGAATTAGAATTTGACTCTATTCCTATTAAAAGATATGTTTAAAATGATGATTTCATTGCATTAAAAAAGTTCATCATTCAATGTTTTTATGGCTGGTTTCTTACAATGAATTACACTAGTTGTGGCCTATAAATAAAGAAATGCAAACAATGAAGGTTCCAAATGTGACTACAACAGCTGGACTAACCCAATATTCATTTTTTTTTCCAATCTGACCAGTTTATCCAGATAACACCTTTTTGGAAATTCTGTCCAATGGGTTCGGAGAAGTTTTGAAGCACAGTCGAAACCGCCTCGTCAAAGCATTTTTTTAAATAAACAAACTCCTTAAACGACGACATTCAATCATTTCCATTCTGCGTTGCAGTTTTCAGACAAAGAAACGCCTCCTGATGCCGCTCTTGACAGTCGGTTTGCCGTAGCTGCAGGAGCTAACGTTAACGTTGGTGTCACAGAGTGACAAGATAAGCCGTTTCACCCCCTGAATCCTGCAGCTCCCAGACCTCGACTCAAATGTTTTTAAGGTGATAAGCTCAAAATGATATTTTGTGATGTGATTTTTTTTTTAAGTTTATACGGAAGCCTGTCCTGCAGCCGTGGTACCAGATTAGCCGCTAGCTGCTCTAAAAACGATAAAATGGAAAAATGTGAGTGTGGATCAGTACCGAACACATCCTGGTTTAAAATAAACTGATGTCCTACAATTTATAAAGACAGCGTTGATATTGGAATCACTGGGATCAAAAGATTTCATTAATAAAATGCATTGTATTACTGGCTTTTTTTGTTTTTGCATAGTATTTTTCAGTAAAATTTGTATCTATTTCAAGATAAAGATTGCGCGTGGCACGATGGTTTGCATCATTTTCTGTGAAATTATTTGGATGGATAGTCAAAACAATAATATATTTTTATCATTAAAACTTATAGCCCATAAGTGTTCTGTGGTGTAGGGGGTAGTGTTCTTGCGTCATATGCAGCAGACCCATATTTGAGTCATAGCTGTTGAAATATATTCAATTTTGTTAAAATTGGAACACGTAAACAAGGTTTCTCTGTTTTGGGGGCAGGTAACTAACTCATAGTGTGTTTTCCTGTGATTAATTTCAAAATTCAGTTTTTGTGTTAAACAGAAAATCAACAGCTTAACTTGTAACCAGAGGTGAATTATCATTGCAGAGAGACTAGATCTGTTGTTGTGGTCTACTTCTTGTGTGGGTTCAAAGAGTTCCTTTAGTTTTGTTATCACCATGAACACACCAGACAACCAACAGAGACACTAAAAAATTCACTACAATAGTTCCAGCATGTGTAGTTTATTATAGAAGTACAGTATTTATCATATCATCTATCTATATGTTTCTCAGATCTACCTCAACTTTCAGGTAAATCTTGCACATGGCACGATGGTCGAAACGTCACGAACCCATAAGTGTTCTCTGGGGGTGTAGGGGGTAGTGTTCTTGCCTCATAAGCAGCAGACCCGTGTTTGAGTCCGAGCTGAAGCATTTCTTTGCGTCTAGGCCACAAAATATATTAAAGAAAAAATAAAAAGTTAAACCCAGTGGTATATCCACTTGGTATACCACTGCTATCCTGCAGTGTTCCAGCTCTTGATGAATTCAGAGGAAGAATATTTGTTATTGACCAACTCGTGTGAAGGATTGGTACAGGTTATATCTCAGATATCAGAGCATTGTCGCGTGTTATCACCTGTATCATCTGTCTCTTATACTCTATAGCAGTCTCTGATGAAGACATGAAGTAGAAACTCCCCTTGAATATATTGCCATTATATATGATATTCTTCGTAAATCATCATCATCCGCGCTTTTCATTCCTCTGTAGGTCTCCTTGGTGAGACGTGTTTTTCTCTCCACGTCAAAGTGCCTTCAATTAAAGTGCGTGTAACTAAATATTGAGTTGTGCTGAATTGAATTGTAACCCCCACCAAAGAACCCTGTGGTATGCTGCAATCTTTCATCCTCAAGGTCACTCGGAGAGGTGTGTTTTTCATTACTCTCTGCTGCTTCAAGAAAGGATGTTTCGGTTTGAAAGGGCGAGGGAAATAAGACAAGGGGGGGGGGGGGGCGGGGAGGGGAGGAGGAATATGTTGGCTAGACAGAATGCAGTTTTTTGATGAGACAACAGATGTTCCACCTTTTTATAAACCTTGACCTAGGCAAAAAAAAATGGAAGGGAAGAGAACAACGGAGTGAAGAAAGAGGCGGCGAAACATAAATTAGAGGACGGTGGGGGAAAAATGAGTAGAGGAAGAAGTGTTGAGACAGAAAGTCAGTAAGCATTTTTTGTCTCCTCCATATCTTTTATTTTATTTTTTGTAGGCTGTCTTTTTATGTTAATCAGGTTCTCCATATGAACACAGGCATGATGTAGTCGGCTTTGTCCGCACAAAGGTAGGAAAAATAAGAGGTTTCTTCTGCCGATGCCCCGGAATTTTTCAATTTGGCATTTATAAAAGACTCATTGAATCTCTCCTTGTAAACTCTCATGTGTATAAACCCCTTTATTTGTCCTTAGAATGAAGAAAACAAACGCTCCCTAATCTATTTATGAAAGATTTTACACCCATGACATGATGATTACATGAAATTCACATTTCAGACACAAACAAATGGTGAACCACCACCACACGGCTTGATCCTCTGTATTCACCTGCTGGGATTTAGACAGATTTAGTGATTTTTGTCACTTTTAGACAAAGTTTTCAGAGGAATAAATTAAGTGGAGAATGTCACCGGTGGGCCACACTTGTAGAAGTGCTTGTTAGTCAAATTACAAGATGAGTTCCCCGCTCTGAGCTGTTACCAAATATATTAAAATATGTCTCAATTGGAACACGAAAACAAGGTTTCTCTTTTTTGGGGGCAGGTAACTAACTTGAATATGGACAAATAAGACTTTTTCTTTCTGTTTCATAATGTGTTTTTTCCTGTGATTAATTGCAAAATTCAGTTAGTTTTTGTGTTAAACAGAAGATCAACAGCTTAACTTGAACCAGAAGTTAATTATCATTGCAGAGAGACTAGATTTGTTAGTGTGGACGATTTCTTGTGTGGGTGCAGAGAGTTCCTTTAGTTTTATCACCATGAACGCACCAAACCAACAGACTCTAGAAATTCACCACAATAGTTGGAGCATGTGTAGTATTATAGAAGTACAATATTTATCCTCTAATCTATCTATAAAGCAAGAAGCATCTGTCATTCTGTGCCTCTAATATCTAAATCTTGCACGTGGCACTATGGTTTGCATCATTTTTTTATGAAATTGTTTGGATAGTCAAAACGTCATGATTATAAGTTTTTCATTAGAAACTTATAGCCCAAAAAGTTTCCATGGTGGTGTAGGGGGTAGTGTTCTTGCCTCATAAGCAGCATCCCTGTGTTTGAGTCCAAGCTGAAGCATTTCTTTGCGTCTATGACACGAAATATAGCTCTGGATCACCACAACAATTGTCGTTACCATTCATGCAGCTACCTCTTATCAATCCAAGGGGGGGAAAAATGAATATACAGGAATATCCAAATGCATTTTAGCCATTTGATTACCATGGCAACCAGTGATGATTTGCAGCATTCGGTTTGTAGCCCTAGAGATGGATAACGTGATAATGCGACTGTAGCGGCCACAAGTCTATCAGGGATGGGATTTGTCCATAGGTTTATTAGATTCGACTCTTGGACCTGCATAGATTTGCAGATTTTGCAAATACACCTGGCACCATAAAGAGAGTTCAGGGGGAAACAGAAAAACTGCAGCCACAGAATGTTGAGCATCTTTTACTGATTGATCGTATAATGGACCAACCGTTGCAGCTATAGTATAATTACTTAATCCCAGGAAAATTTAATCTATCTATAAACAAGAAGCATCTGTGGCTCACATATTTGTCTTTTTATTGGATCGCCCTCAACTTTTGGATAGAGTGTGTATTTTCTTTGATGAAATCTTTCAAATGGGTAGTTGAGGCGTCATTATTATGTTATAATCATCTGTGGTGGTGTAGGGAGTAGTGTTCTTGCCTCATAAGCAGCAAACCCGTGTTTGAGTCCTAGCTGAAGCATTTCTTTGCGTCTAAATATATTTTACAAATTGAAAAGTTGAACCCATCCACTTGTGTATCCCACCACTATCCTGCACGTGACGCGTTCACAGACCCTCAGGAAATGCAGACACTATTGTTTTATGGATAAGTTGTTAAAACTGGATCTGAAAACACAAAAAAGGTTTTATCATTTCACAATTTACTTCACATACTGTGGTGAGCAGTAAAATTGCATAAATCCAATCTTATCTACTTTTATAGAGGAACACATACTTTCTATTCTAGGGGCACTGCACTAGTAGAATCATTGTACAGTACGAGGAAGGTAAATTAAATTGTGCTGAGTGTATGTATAATATTTTCCTTTATTTAAATTAATACATTTAAAGAAATCCCCCACATTTGCCAGGTTCCTCATGCAGTGGTTGCACTATTTTCCTATTGTCCATGCAACCCCTGCTTAGGGATTCTTCACCATTCCTGAAACCTGCCTCTTTCAAACTAGCCAGTAATGAAAATGTGCAGGTTGGTCTGTAGATTGAAGATCTCAGCAACAGTTCTTCTCTTATTAAAACTCTTTAGGAGTGTAATATATCTTATTTTGTTTTTTTGTTCTTTTTACACACGCTCGTGTTGGTTCCAGTCTAATCCTTATGCGTGTTCGCGTGTCTTCATGTCATGTCATATGTTCCTAAAACGTGCATATGTATCTTGAGCATGTGTGTACACACAAAGGCGACACGTGGTTTGACCCCTTCTCATTAATCTCCTCTGGAGAAGAAACGAGCTCCATCCATCAAGTGGCCGTCCCAGAGGAAAGAGCCCGCCGCACGATCGACTTTTCTCTGCCTCTCTCTTCACACAACACTTGCCAAAATTACCTGGCAGCAAGATCTCTGTCACCTACCCCTACGCTGCCCCCCCCCTATTTCCTTTCTGCCAGTACACAATATTCTGCCAATCCCATAAACAAAAGGACATGGAGAATCGCCCCCCCACCAACCAGCCAAATGTACCACCCAATGCCAGAACAGACTACTACGTTTTACTGTTATGCCAAAAAAAAAAAAAATCTGTTTGGCTGACCCCTCCCAACCAAACATCATGTAACGGAGACTCTTCCAAAAAGGTGTTTAGTGGCTTTTAGATGTCTTTATTATGCTGTGTATGTGTTATATCCAGTACCTCTAGTAACCAGGAAGCTAGCTAGAATCCTGTCCCCCCCACTCCCCCATTAAACACTTCTTAAAATACACTTCTATTTTTGTTTAACTGTTTCTACTGTTTTTAGGTAATGGTTCTTATTTATTATCTCACTCTGCAACAATGTTAATACACAGACACACGGAACGTTTTAAGCTTAGATTTTAAACTGTTGTATTTTTTATGCTAAAATGCACTATTTTTATGTCAGCATCTTAATATATGTCACTCTAATGCAGTGGTTCTCATAGCGAGGCTCCATCAAGGGGGACGTGTTTGACCTCAGGGAACATGCTTTTTAAAAAAAAAAAATTGCAATTGCACCTCCACTACATTAGGGGGCAGTGGCGCCTCCATTTGTTATACATTCCCCATATTCTAACATTACAGAATTTACAATAAGAACGATTTTTCCATCAACGTATACCACATATATTTAATTTATTTTGCCTGTGTGTGATATACTGTACAACTGTTCGACCTCGGGGAACATGCTTTTTTATTTAGAATCTTTTTACTGTCCTCTGTTCTTGAAGGTTTTCAATCCTGTTGCACCTCATTCAGTGTTTGCAGAGGGTTCATTCAATGCACATGTCGCCACACCCTTCAGTAAAACCTCAGTATAGTATATATCAAAGCGTTGAAGCTTTAATTATTTTCTTTTTTAATAGTTTGCTTGCAATATGGATGAAGTTGAGTGTCTGTCAAACAATTTTAATTTAGTTCAACTTTACAGCAGTGGTTCTTCAAATAGTGAGGCCACGTCAAGGGGGGCGTGTTTGACCTCAGGGAACATGCTTTTTTATTTTTATTTATTTATGTTTTATACATCCTAGAATAAAGTGCAATTGCACCTCCACTACATTAGGGGGCAGTGGTGCTCTCATTGGCAGAGTGTGCAGGGAGCATACAGCACAGAGTATGAGTATGAAGTGTAGACACCAAGTGACACCATGAAAACATATTTAACAGGGATGAGAAGACAGGCGGAGAGAGACGGAGATTAAGAGACAAACGAATGTCTCCCAAAGCTAAGACGAGGAAATATGACGAAGCGTCTGTAGCACTTGGTTCACTGTGAAAGACCGGTGTGTTACTGAGTCTGAAATGTTGGAGACAAAGAAATTAAAGACATTACACCACAATCACGCTGAGAACACGATTTATTTTATGTAGTTTTATTTTTCAGTATCATATGGTTTGACATGGTCAGTCAGAAAATATTTAATTAAGGATTTAATTTAATTTTTTAATTTCAGATTCACTTTAAATCTCTTCTGTTAGTTAATAAAGCTATTCTTTGTTGTAAGTTGGTCCATATTTCTTTATTTTTTATTCTCTTATACTTTAACAAGGATACAGTGTTATGCAGAGGTACTTATAACAATTTTATAGATAAATGATTCTATTCATTGTTGCACGGGGGCGCGAGATGTTTTCTTCTTCCATAGGGGGGCGACAAAAAATAGAGACGCACCGCTCTAACGTCTATATGTTTTACTGTCCATGTCTTGTCTAAAGTGCGTCTGCAGGAGATAAGCAAGAAACGTGATTTCAATTCTTTGTATGTTTACTTCATGTAAGGAACTTGACCATAAACTTGACTTGACTTTAAGACACACACACACATTTATAGTCCTTATAAACATAATCAGATCTCCTGCATAGCAAGAATTCAAGTATTTATTATTAAAAAACAGTGTTTATGTTTGCCCATCTCACCATCGTTTTATTTGTATAGCCCAGAATCACAAATCAGAGATTTGTGCCAATGGGATTTAGTTTGTACAAAAGCAACACAGCAGCCTGTCCTTAGACCCTCACATCATACGAGGTAAAACTCCCCGAAAAAACCCTTTAATGGGGGGAAAAAAGGAAAAATCTCGACTTAATGACTGCAGTAGAGTGGCCTGTAAGTCTATTGTCCTCTCAAATCAATCTTTGTTGGCTATTATCTGCTCACATCCAGTATAAATCACATTACACATGATGTGCAGGATAAGATTGACCCATGGAGGTGACATTTTGCGATATATTGATGACACACTACTTCCTGAATCTGTGCATAATGTTGTCTGTGGAAGATTTCATCGACCAATTCAGCAATTTTTTCATTATTTTTTTCACTTTTAAAAGCTGCCTCTACACTATTGTCCTCACCTCAACATGTTTTCTCTCCTTATTTATTTTTTTTTTTTTAAAAGACCTTGGCTCTCTCCCACTACCAAACGCCTCAATGGAACGAAATGGAGAAAGCGCGCTGAGCGGCGAGAGAAAAAGAAAAAAGAAAAATCCGAGGGAAGTGTGATGACAATTGGCCGCACTCGCCGCCGAAACCATGGCAACCCATCAGCGTTACCTTGAACCGGACGAGACGGGCGCCGCGTTCTTCCCGCCAACCAGGTATGCTAAAACGGCAAATAGATAAAGCAACGACCGCGGTCGTAACACTCCTGAACGTCTAGAATTATTGATGATGGCCATTTCTCTCTAAGTGAAAGAGGTGCCGCGTCACATAAATATGTTTTAAAGACGTTGCCGCCCCAAACGCGACACAAAAGAGGACGGGAGAGTAAATCACGCCTATGGGTGTCGACTCAGCAGGGATAACGTTAGATGAGAAAAGTTGATCTACAGGAGAGAATAAACACTTGAAAGCAATGCGGAACGTCTGAGAGCCTCACTGCATTATATCCCATTATATTTTAAATTGTCACCTGGTTGCATGAATTTTGTGTTTGCTCAAATATAAAAAGACACTACTACCACAATAGTGCCAATAGGAATGAAGTCTTTTTCTACAGGAGAGTGCAAACACACTACGTTTCTGTACTGCTGTTCTGTATTGCTAAGGAAACATAATGCATATTAATGCTTTTATTGCACTGTAGTTTGCGTGTTGTTGAATTTTATATTTTTTTCAAGGAGTGGGACATTAATGTGTTAATTCTGATTAATTACACATTCAAAATATTAATGCATTTTATAGCAGTTTGCATGCCAAACGGCACAGAATGTTTCTCACCATGTCATGGTTCATGATGATTATACTGGTGGTCCGACTACAATGATGAAAGTTCTGCTGGATGGTGAATTTTCTTTATAATAAAAAAGCAATGCGGAAGTGTTGGCAACGGGGCAGTAAAAAGAGTTTGCATTTCACAGACACATCGACCCGACACTATTAATTTAAATGTAAATGTTAGTTGGTTCTGGTTCTGGTCCCGGCCCAAACCCGAATAAATATCTCGGTTCATAAAGAATAAAATGAGTCAACATGGGGAAAAACTGAAGGGTTTCCCAGGACTGTAGAGCACTATCAGTGGCTGAAGATCAGGGTTTAGATGAATCTGCTTTATCATTCATTCACATAAAATAAATGTTGATTTTGGGGGCGAAACCTTTAATTAATTAGATAAGTCCCAGCCCTAATTATTTTTTAATATACCACATATGCTGGATCATTACTTGCACTGTGAAATCAAGCTCACTGCAACAGGACTGCTGTAAATGACTTGGAATCTCCTCCCTTTATAATTTGTATAGCCCAGAATCACAAATCACAGATTTGCTCCAATGGGCTTTACAGTTTGTACAAAAGCAACACAACATCCCCTGTCCTTAGAGCCTCACATCCTACAAGGTAAAACTCCCTAAAAACCCTTTAATGGGGAAAAAAATAAACAGAAGAACCCTCAGGAAGAGAAACAGAGGAGGATCCCTCTTCCAGGACGGACAGGCTGCAGTAGATGATGTGTGCAGGTGGAAACTTTACAGGGAAAATTGGACATTACAAACAGACAAACAGAAATGTAATGAATGTTGGTGTAAGTGGAGGATGAGGAGCAGGATCCATCACAGCTTCCAGGTTTCACCAGGACAGCATCAGACCCTCCAACATCCGTAGATCCCTCAGTGGCTGCACTGCAGCATGCTCTGTGGATGAGGAAACACAGAAAACACAGCAGATTTAAAAGTACAATAGTGGATCATCAGTAGAAAAAGAAGCTCAGAGCATCTCATGATCATCTCACACTTCTTCAACAGGAACGTTTTAACCTGTTCTTAAATATAGGAAGGGTGTCTGCCCCCTGGACTGAAACTGGAAGACGATTCCACAGGAGAGGAGCCTGATAGTTGAAGGCTCTGCCTCCTGTTTTAATTCTAGAAATTCTGGGAACCTCCAATAAGCTGCATATTGGGAGCGTAATGTTCTGGATGGTGATATGGGACGAAGAGATCCCTGAGGGAGGATGGAGCCTGACTGCTTTATAGGTGAGGAGCAGGATTTAGAATTCTATTGGAGATTTCACAGGAAGCCTGTGTAGAGCGGCTAATACAGGTGAGATATGCTCTCTTCTTCTAGTGCCAGTTAATAAACGTGCAGCTGCATTCTGGATCAGCTGCAGAGTCCTTAGAGACTTTTTGGTGCAACCCGACAGTCAAGAGTTGCAGTAGTCAAGCCTGGAAGTAATAAATGCATGGATACGTTTTTCCGCATCTTTCAGAGACAGGAAGTGTCTGACCTTTGCTATGTTGCATACAGTGCTTTTTATTACACAGATCCATAAAGCTACTTATATTCCTGATTAATAACAGATAAGGCCAATATTTTTCAATTTTCATTATTTTGTCAACATTTTTTCTGTGGTGTGACATATTCAGACACATTAATTATTGCTTTACACAGATTTTAAATTAAGTATTTAATTTACAGTACAGTAGTTGCATTAGCATGCAATGCTAAATGAGATTTATTTAAATGATAAATATAGTTTTTTTTGCATCTTAAAACTATTGCAATTTTGCAAAAAATGCAATTTTCTGTAAGTTGTTCTTTAATAATAACGGCCAGTCATGGTTCGACATTGGGGGTTTGTGCCCCAACCGCAAGAAAATTCGAGGTGAACAGTGAGTATAAGGCATTAGGATTAGTCCAGGACAGCCCACAATGTCCCAGCATCAAAATAGTCCTTCACCTCAGACGCCACATACAGTCTGAAGCAGATAAACAAACTAGTTAATAAATGGGTATAATTAGCCGCGCTGATCAATAAGACACTAAATGAAACACACTTATCACTGTAACTCGGCCTGCGAACCCACCTTCAGTCCTAGCAGGAGTGTGTCAGACGTCGTTTAGTGTGTGTGTGTGTGTGTGTGTGTGTGTGTGTGTGTGTGTGTGTGTGTGTGTGTGTGTGTGTGTGTGTGTGTGTGTGTGTGTGTGTGTGTGTGTGTGTGTGTGTGTGTGTGTGTGTGTGTGTGTTTTTCCCCAGTGGAGACGTAAGGGGGGAACTGGAACACTATTAGCCGGGGTCACAGGGAGCACTTAACACTGACAGATATAAAGAGAGGAGAACAAGAGCGTCGTGTTTGTTGGCTCAAGTCATGGGTTTAATGTATTTGTGCTGCTGTGATTATACCTCAACCTGCCTGGAGGGGGGTTGTATTTGTGTGTATGTATATATATATGTGTATGTATATATGTATGTGTATATATGTATGTGTATATATGTATGTGTATATATATGTGTATATATGTATGCATATATATGTCTGTGTATATATGTCTGTGTATATATTGGTATATATATATGTCTGTGTATATATTGGTATATATATATGTCTGTGTATATATGTGTATATATATATATATATATATATATATATATATATATATATATATATATATATATATATATATATATATATATATATATATATATGTGTGCATATATATATGTGTGCATATATATGTGTGCATATATATATGTGTGCATATATATGTGTATATATATGTCTGTGTATATATGTGTATATATATATATATATATGTATGCATATATATGTGTATATATATGCCTGTGTATATATTAGATTAGATTAGATAGCTCCTTTATTGTCCCACAGTGGGGAAATTCACAGTGCTACAGCAGCAGTATACAATATATATGTCTGTGTATATATTGGTATATGTATGTATATATGTGTGTGTATGTGTGTGTATATATGTGTATATATATATATATATATGTGTGTGTGTGTGTACATATATATATATATATGTGTGTGTGTGTACGCTCAAGCCCAAAATTATTTATACCTCTACCAAATACAAGGGATTTCTTGAATTTTTTACTTAAAAATGACTATATCACCTCAGTTTTTACTTAAATAGGACACAAAATAAAGTCTTCCACTATAAAGTGTGTATATATATATATATATATATATATATATATATATATATATATATATATAAAGACAGATTTCCCAGCATGCCCTGCCAGGAGCTTTCTATATCATAGTCATTTGTTGATGTGATTTTTGGTTTTCACTCTGTTTATTTACACATTCTAGCGAAACACAAATCGATTATGGCTTCAGTCTTCTTTTGTGTCCTATTTAAATAAAAACTAAAGTGAAATACCAATTTCTAAGTGAAAAAATAATGTGTATATATGTATACGAGTGTGTGTGTTGTAAATTAGCTTTATTTTTCATTGTTTAGTTGCTGCCTCATATAATCAATGAATGCATCCAATAAATATTATAATTGCAGCCTCATACATTCAAAACTAGATAATTAGGAAGAAAATGTAAAGTGTTATGAAATAATGGATAACACACACACAATTATTCTGACTCTGGATGATGTGCGCACACATGCATCAGCATCTCTTCAGCCACTTTATTAAGATGGAGGATCTGCCATTTTTTTTTATTTACCTGTTGCCATGGCGACGCATAGTAACAGAGCATTGACGACGCCTTGTTTTCATTCATCATCACGCGAGCTTGACTCGAACATACTCAAGACTTGATTGAACTAAGTCGTGTCATGTCACAAATGTCTGAAAAAGCGTGTGTGTGTGTGTGTGTGTGTGTGTGTGTGTGTGTGTGTTTGTGTGTTTGTGTTAGTGTGTTTGTGTGTGTGTTGAGATCTTTTTCAAACCATCCGGGTTCCATCCAAGAACA
Organism: Eupleurogrammus muticus; assembly: GCA_036785175.1. NCBI lineage: Eukaryota > Metazoa > Chordata > Actinopteri > Scombriformes > Trichiuridae > Eupleurogrammus > Eupleurogrammus muticus. The sequence continues at coordinate 422,556 of JAYKQN010000010.1, read as the reverse complement.
GCACTGGTGTTTTAACATTCTCTGCTGCAAGAAAAAGAGGAACTTGCAGTGTTTTAACAACAGGAAATAAATAGTTCTGCTGTCATATTATTTTTTTAAATTTATTTTAATGACATTTATAAGCTTTTGCTAACAAACTCTTCGTCTGACTGTCGAGGGGTTGTCACCTACATGTGTTTGATTCTCTGTGGTAATTAAGGAGCCGCATCTGGATCTGCTCTCGTTAACTCAACGCGTGATTGACACTGGAAGTCAATACGCGGTATCCTTGGCATCGTGCTTGTTTTAAGTCGTGGGAAGACTGTTGCCGGGCAACTGACGAGCATCAACAGATGACAGCTTGCACCATTATTACAGACTGTGAGAAGGTGACTACACTTTTTTCACTATTTGGTTAAGTTTTGTTTGATGGTAATTGTTACAGTAATTATTGGGATAGTGGTTTTCCCCCCATTAATAGTTTGATCCAATTAAGCCTAAAAAGGCTACCGTTTACCATTTACACTGGCTTTGTCCAACCTGCTGAGAGCTGGATAATAGTGTTGTGCTGGTGTCTGACCATTTACGGTTTTTCTTTTTGTGTGAGACTATTAGTAAATCACCTTTTTTTTGGCGAAATTGAACTCTGCTGCCTCCTGTCTCCACTTCGCCTGGTTGCCCCAATCCCTTTTGTTGGGACACCACGGCACATTAGTATTTCACCTCAGTTTTTACCTGAATTGGACATAAAAGAAAGTCTGAAACCATAATCAATTTTGTGTTTTGATAGAATGTGTGAATAAACATCTTTAACAGAGTGAAAACAAAAAAGTGACACTGTCCAAAGTTATTCATATCCTGTCTCAATAATCAGTTGCATACCCCTTATTTTTTCTTATTCCAGCCTCCAAACAATTTTTATAATTTCTCACTGGCTTCTTGCAAGTATCTGCAGGAATTCTGGACCATTCCTCCTTTGCAAACCTTTCCAGATTCTTGAGGTTTAGATGGTTTCCTGTGCTGTCACCCATTTCTTGAGCTCCCTCAATAGGTTTTATATCAGGACTTTGACTTGACCACTTCATAACGTTAATATCATTGTCCTCAAACTATTTCTTCACCACCTTGGCTGATTGCTTCAGATCAGGGGTCACCATCTCCGGTCCTGGAGGGCCTGGAGATCATTGTCCTGACCTGTAGGTCCAAAACTTCTCCCAGGTCCCAGGTTCAGGTTCTCTGCTTCTTGTTTGATGTTTTCTTCAAGAATCTTGCTGCACTGCTCTTTTCTCATGATTCCTTCCACTTTAACCAAGTTACCAGGCCCATTTGACACTTTCACCTCTATATTTAACACAAGGTACCTTTTTCCTTCTTCAGGAAGATATCATCTGACATTCATCTAACCACAGAACAGACAACCAGAAGCTTTCATCTTTCTTTAATAAGGTTGGTCGACGTCCATGCTGCAGTATCCACCGGATCAGGATCTTCAGGACAGCCGTGGTAGTCGTCCTTGGATTGTTTTCAACATCCCGCTTGATCTTTCAAGCCGAGATGACGCTATTGACATCCGGCCACGTCTTTTTGAGGTTTTTTACGGTGTGAAATTCTTCGGTACTTTTGGATGATGCTTTGCAATGTTGCTACTGGCACCTGGAATCGTTTTTTTGTGCCCTTTCGCCTTCCTCTTTGGCATTCGCTATGCATGTTCTCACGACCTCGCTGAGCTCTTTGGTCTTTGCCGTGGCAAGTTTTGTGTCGACTCGAAAAATGACTGAAATGTCACGAGCAAGTCAACTTTTATGGTCTGAAAACTGGTTAAAAGACAAAACACAGCAACTCAGCAGCATTAAGAACAATATTAAGACTGTCTTTTGTGTCATATTTAAGTAGAAATGAGATGAAATACTAATTTGTAGGTGGAAAAAATGAATAAGTCCCTTGTATTTGAATCATTTTGGGCTTAAGTGTAGATGTTTTCAGCATAATTTTGATGCTGAACAAGACACGTTATTTAGAATTTAAATAGTTTTTTGCATTTCATCAGCAAACTGTCTATACATGTAACACACATCTTATATTGATATCCATGTTTTTTTGTCAACACATTAACTGATATGTAAAGATAAACCTGTAAAGTCATTTATAATCACCATCTTAGTTAAAAAAGAAAATGTATTCGTAGTTTACACCAATGAATCAATCAAAAACTGTTAATATAGTGTTGTGCCCTCATTGACTATTTAAAAAAATAATAATAATAATCAGTTTGTTTGTTAGTTCTTTTTGTTCATTAAAAACTGCCTGAGGAGAAAACAAACAAATACTTTTCCCTTCTTGTTTTCCAGCGTGCAACCTCAACGAATCACACCCTGACACCAGATTTAACACTTTCACTGGCTCTTTGTTAGTAAGCGATTCAGTCATAGAAACTGTTTGGTGGAGAAATGTTCAGAAACTTTTAACATTTCATTTAATATTCTAAAAATATTTATATAATATTTTATATAGACTACTGTTCAGAAGTGTGAGGTCGCTTAAAAATGTCATTTTATTTTTCTTTTTAAAGAAAAACACTGCTTTTTCAATAAAGATAACCTCAAACTAATCAGAATGGTACTAATGGTACATTGTGTTTGATAATTACATTAAAAGCTAAAGGATGATTAGAAAACCCTTGTTGTAATGATGTTGGCACATATGAAAACAGTTCAGCTGCTTCGATGGAGCAAAGTTTAAAGGGATTATTTCTAACGTTATCAATGTCTTGACTATATTTTCTCTTCATTTTGCAACTCATTAGAAAAATAAAAGTGACTTTTTAAAGGAAAACACCAAACTTTCAAACAGTAGTGTGATATTTATTTTAAAAAATGTGGGCGGCACCATTTTATTGACTAGTTTAATACAGCCATAGACCATAATAATGAATGTGTTACCTGTACGGCCTAATCAGCTGATATGGAGCATGTCTTTTCTGACATAACAGAAGCTTAGTTTTTATTCAGAATAAAACTTTTTATTCCCAAAGATCTGTATTTTAACATCTCTGTAACATCAGTGGTGAACATATTCCATATCAGGATGATTAGTAAATGTCACTTTGGGACTTAATGAGTTAAGTTCAGACATAAAACCTCATCATGAAGAGTCTGGGGGAACCAACGTTCTTGTTACACCTATGTTAAAACACTGTTGGTCCTTATGGGTTAAATAATACAATCTCCCTTTTTATATAATATATATAATATTAGGAACTTTCTAATTCATTTTTGTTCTGGCTGAGATGAACCTCCAACATGTGATTACATTCTTTGGCAGTTTCCCGTGTCTACCTGTGTGTGTTCTCACGCTAGTGCCAGTAACACTGAGCCGGGTTCAGAACTCAGCATGGGCGACGCCGGGCATGGAAGCTTTTTTTTTTTTTTTTTTTTTTTTTTTGGAGTGGATTGAAATGCCGTGTGTGTACCGTTTCCATTGTGATGTACAGGCCCGGGCTGCTTATCTGGAAAGCCTGAAATGTCAGCAGTCAGAGGTTGGAGAGGCCTGACTGACACTGATGAACAGCACAATCCAGTCATGTTGTGCACACACGAGCCACTTTGCACGGAGTATTACTGAACCTGTCTGCTGCAACCTGAATTAAAAACCCCCAAAGAAACAAAATGAGAACCAGACAGTGATGACGCCGCCACACACAGACCTGTATGTGTAATGTTAGGGCTACATTAATACGGTGTTTCCCACCTTATTTTTGGGAAAAATTGAACATAAAAAACATAGGCTTTCTCTCTCTTTTTTATTTTTTTTTTAACTTTTTAACTAATTCTGTTGTTGGGAAACACTGCCTTAACCCATCAGATCCCAGACCCATTTATCCTTAAAGGAAAATGATGTGGGTTACAGCATAGACCAAGTGGTGCCATATAAAACACATTTTTTCTTCCCAAAAACCTCTATTCTGACATCTATGTAACATTAGTGGTAAACATATTCCATATCAGGATGATTGGTAAATGTCACTTTGGGACTTAATGAGTTAAGTTCAGACATAAAACCTCATTAGTAAGATTCTGGGGGAACCAAAGTTCTTCTTACACCGGTGTGACAACAGTGTTGGTCCTTATGTGTTAAGATGTGAGCATTTCTACACACTATTGCACTGCCAGTACAAAGTGTGTATTCCTATAGAAAAGTAGATAAATTAGATTTACACATTTCACATTGTATTAACAACTTGTACAACATCCATAAAATGATAGTGTTGGGATTTCCTGAGGGTCTGTGAATGTGTCTTGGGGTTTCGGTGTGGTTTATGCTTGTAGTTTATATTAAAGATGCTGTGGCTTGTGTGTGTAGACGGTTGTTCTCCTCTGAAATAATAAAAGGACGGCAGCACGTGAAGATTTCTCAGGAAGTTTGTAGTTTTGTGGTTGTCTACTGCGACAGTAGCCTGTGTTAGTGAGGAATAAAGTAGAAGATAAACCAGGAAACTTACTTTCACTACGGTGATCCAGAGCTGGACCATTGGAACAAAAGAACTGCTGCAGGATAGTGACGGGATTTAATATATTTCGTGGCATAGACCAATAGAAATGCTTCAGCTACGACTTGAACCCACATCTGTTGTTTGAGGCCAGCACAGGACCCCGTACATCCCCAAAGACTTTAAGCTTTAACAATAGTGATATAATAATGATGTTTTGCCAAACAATTTTACAAAAAAGAAGACGCACCATTGGGCCAAGCTACATCCGAAAGTTGAGGTCAATCTTGACAAATAGTCAGAGAGCCAGAGTCTTTATAGAGAGAGACACAGCAGAATCACTGTTGAACAACAGTAACTGGGTTTCCATCCAAATCTATCGATAATTTACTGGAGAGCCTGTCCTGGCTCGGGGAGAACATTAGCCGCAATTTTGTTAGCGTTTACAGCTATGAAACCACGCTGAAGAGGAGAAGGAAAAGGATTTTTTTATGGCTTAGAGTTCTCAATGGATTTGGAAGTCAATCAATCAAATTTATTTATTTTTATGAGTACATTTAAAAAAAAAAAAACAATTGAAATTGTTAGAAATGTTTGACAAGTACAAATGAAATCAAACGTCCAATCCACCAATGACCCACCATGATCTACCATGATTTACTATGACCCACCATGCCCCACTGACATACCATGACCACCCATAATGTACCAAGACGTACCAAGACGTACCATGACCCACCATTACCTACAATGACCCACCATGACCCACCATGATGTACCATGACATACCATGACCCACCATGACCCACCATGATGTACCATGACATACCATGACCCACCATGATGTACCATGACATACAATGACATACCATGACCCACCATGATGTACCATGACATACATTGACATACCATGACCTACCATGACCATCATGATGTACCATGACATACAATGACATACCATGACCCACCATGATGTACCATGTCCTAATATGACCCGCCATGACATACCATGATGTACCATGATATACAATGACATACCATGACCTACAATGACCCACCCTGATGTACCATGTCTTAATATGACCCACCATGACATACCATCACCCACTGTGACCCACCATGATGTACCATGACCCAACATGACGTAACATGTCGCACCATGATGCACCATATCGCACCATGACATACCATGACCCACCATGACGTACTATGACCCACCACGACCCACCGTGATGTACCATGACGTACCATGACCCAACATGACGTAGCATGATCCAACATGACCTACCATGACCATTTCACTTTAATGGAAACGCCACCCCGTCCAAGTGTAAGCGTTTCCGTTAAAATATTTTTTTGCAATTTTTGAAAATGTGAAGAAGAAAAGTTTGATGAAAACACAACTAGTGCAACGTAAGATGCTTCCTTTGCATGATGGAGACATCACTTACTTTGAGCCTGTGATGTGCTGCAGAACTGTAGAAAACCATGAGTCTACTGATGGGAAGTTGGCAGAGTTTTATTTGGGTTATTGAGATTTAAGTTTTAAATGTGCATGTGCACATACACACAGGCTTCTTTTGTTTCTGAAGACAAAATCAAAAATGTTGACAGCGATGGTTATAGCGGCAACAATAACATGAACAGAAAGGTTCTCTTCAATCTGAAAGAAATAAAGGAAACGTGTCTCTTGTCTTTCTGGCAGAGTGTCAGATGTTCAGATTGATTCCTCAGATTATAAAATAACAGCAGATGATTAACTTGGTTTAGCAAAAAAACTGAAAACTGTTTTGTTATCAGATTGAGACAGTTGAATAATCACCGAGATAGAGTTGAGTTGAGATGAAGGTGGTTCAATTAAAAAACAAAAATGGCTTTCATGCAGTTATACTACTTTTGCCATTTGCCTTCAGCTTAACTTGCTTACATTTCTCAGGGAGAAATTTTCTTCATTGGATGGAGAGTAACTACTGTCGTTTCTTGATGTGCCGAAGAAAGAAATCACTGTGCCAAATAAATGCAGAAGCTGAGAGCATCTCTGGAGGCCAAATTGTAGATCTCTCTTCATTATGCTGAATTCTGGAGAGCCTCTTGTGTCAATTTGCGATCTCTCCCTATTCATTTCAAAAGGTCTTCCTTGTATACCGGTGTTAAGTCCACTCCTCCAAACATTCTGGAGTGTCTATAGCCGGTCAAACAAATCTTTATTTGGCCAAGATGACTCACCATTATCACAAATTTTTTGTCTTGAAACAATTCAAAGAAAGTACAACATATGGCTCTCAACCTCTGACATAGGCTACAGGCATTTTAACCCCCATATGCGCCGCATCCATTCTCACAGGAGTTAAATTCATTTGTTCTCTCATTTTACGAAACTGAAACAGGCAATACACTATGAGACATGTAAAGTCTCGAACAAATAAGAAGAAAATGCACACGTTTGTTATCGTGGCAAAATGCCAATCCCTCCTATATGTGCATAATACAGCACACCCTACAAATGTAAAGCAAATATCATGAAGTGTGCCTTAAAATTTCCCTCAACCTCTCACATTTCCTCTGTCCGAGGCTACCGCATTTACATTTCAGTACCCACGAGCCAATTAAAAAAGGAGGATTTTCCAATGTTTTAAATATATAAATGTATATCAGTCGAATACATGTGAAAAACTCAGACAAAAATAAATCAAACAATGCCCAATGTCAGGCTGGTCAATCTGTCAGAACCTCCATTGGACCTTAACCTGCCTGGTAGCACTGGTCTCCTTAAACAACAGAAAAGAATATATCTGAGGTTCCAATGCATTCCAATGCAAAATCATGTCTTTAAATGGTCCAAAGAAAGTACAACATAGTCTACAGGCCTTGTGTAACCTCCTTTTTACCATTTTTACCCTTCACATGCTTCCATTTTCATTCTTACAAGAGTAAAATTGACATGTTCTTTCATTCTACAAGACAGAAACGGGCAATACACCAAACTGGAAGCTGGTTTTCCAAACACGGGACACTGAGTAGTGTCTGATCCGGTGGGCAGGGAGTTCCAGAGCTAAGGAGGTTTTAAGGTGAAAATACGCCTGTTGATGTGATCTGAGGAACCACAAGGGTCAGCAGGAGCCTCCTGGTGACCCCTCATCCCCCAGAATACCCGTGAGATACAGGAGGGGCCAGATGGCGGGAAAAGCTTTGTAGGCGTCGACGAGTGTGTTGTATTTGATCCAGTAAAAGACCAGGATGCCAGCGGACCGGCCAATCTCTTAGAAACCGGGGAGTGAGGCGGTGCCAGGATCCGATGCGTTTGATGTGTGTTTTGAAGTCCGGCGGCCGAGTTCTGAACCAGTCGGAGTCTGTGGATGAGGCCAGCTCTGACGCCATGGAGGACTGGAGGTTATGAGTGGCAATATGGTGGATAAGGGTGGGACTGGAGATTATGCAGTTTCACCTGATCAGTTTGTTGGTTACAGCACCGTGAGGATTACATCTTTTAGTAAAACATCGATAATATTCAATGCACTGCAGGCATAAAAAGTTTATATTTATAATCATGGTGCCCAGATGGTGAATTTATGTCAACTAGTGCCACCTACAGGCCAAAAATTCATTTCATCCATGCAACAATGACAATAAAAACTACACAGGTTAAAATAAAAGCATTTATTTAGGTGCAGGAAAGGGTTCAGTTGGATGAATTGGTGGATGTCAGAGAAGAGTACACTGAAAATATGGTGTATATGGTGCAGCTATCTTTTATTATATCCTATATTATATTGTATATATTTTATTTATTTTATATTCTGCATGCAAACTTTCTTTTCTTGCGAGTCTCGGTCCCTGCTGTTTGCTAATGCAATTTCCCCACTCTGGGACAAATAAAGGAATATCTCATCTTATCTTAAAACATGACATTAAGTGACTTTCAGACCCTCCAATATCCATAGATCCCTCAGTGGCTGCACTGCAGCATGCTCTGTGAATGAGGAAACACAGAAAACACAGCAGATTTTAAAGTACAATAGTGGATCATCCGTAGAAAAAGACCCGGCAGACTAACCTATCGCAGCATCACTATGACTAGGCCCTAACTATACGCTTCTTCAACAGGAACGTTTTAACCTGTTCTTAAATATAGGAAGGGTGTCTGCCCCCTGGACTGAAACTGGAAGACGATTCCACAGGAGAGGAGCCTGATAGTTGAAGGCTCTGCCTCCTGTTTGAATTCTAGAAATTCTGGGAACCTCCAATAAGCTGCATATTGGGAGCGTAATGTTCTGGATGGGTGATATGGGACTAAGAGATCCCTAAGGGAGGATGGAGCCTGACTGCTTTGTAGGTGAGGAGCAGGATTTAGAATTCTATTGGAGATTTCACAGGAAGTCAGTGTAGAGAGGCTGATACAGGTGAGATATGCTCCCTTCTAGTGCCAGTTAATAAACATGCAGCTGCATTCTGGATCAGCTGCAGAGTCCTGGATACTACTGGATATTATTTCTCCTAGTGCCACCATGAAGTTGACGATTTATTTGTAAATTGCTTGATATTGACAGGAAAGTTTCTATTTGGGCAATTTTTTCTTTTTTGTAAATGCAATTTGTGCAAGTTCTTTAGCGTGAAAACAACTTGTTTCTTCAGCATCCAGTCATTATGGATTGTGTGTAGGTCAAGCAGAAGAGGGGGGGGGGGGGGGTGAAAGCGTGGAAGAAGAGTGTGTGTGTGTGTGTGTGTGTGTGTGTTCAGGTTTTTTTTTTGAAGAGGATGAGGAAGAGAGGTGGCGGTGTTAGGCTTTGGCTGAGGGGGGGAAGGAGGGGGGGGAGCTGTGGAGGCCAGAAAAACAAGCGGAGAATAAACAGATCGAAGGATAGGGGGGAGAAAAACAGGCTGAGAGGGAGAGGCAGGCACGGAGGGCTGGAGGCAAACCCAGCGTGAGCCGGAGAGAGGAGACAGTGACAGACACGGGAGGAAATAAAAGCGAGAAAAGCAGCGAAAACAGGAGGAGGGTAAACAAAACAGAAAAGAGAAGGAGACGAGATATATATTTACGTAGGAAGCCATAACTGAGTTATTTGAACACCTGCTTGTCCGCTAATTTCTCGTCAGTGTATGCGTGTTCTGTTAAGGAGAAAATGAGGAGGCAAAAGTGAGAGAAAGACGTACAGAGACAGAGGAAACTAAAAGAAATGAGCGGGGACGAAGGGGAACGAACTCCACGTAAATCTGAGATAGGAGACAAGCGGGGATGCAGGGAATCAGAGACGGAGAGACCTAAAGGACGGAGGTGACGAGCAGAGAGGGAGAAACATGGGCGATGGGAGCAAAGAAGAGGAGAAAAGAATGAAATAAGCAGGAAGGATGGTTGATGGTTGAATCGGCTGTCAGAGCTCTCCTGTCTTTATTACTTTTCTATAAAGCTGTTTGGACGGAACAAAGGGAGCATGTGTCTTCAATATGTGCCCAAGGCTGCTGCCGCCGTGTGTGTGTGTGTGTGTGTGTGTGACACATGTACACACACACACACACACACACACACACACACACAGATATGAACAGGGTGGCCACTGCTTGCCAATGGGGTCTTTTCATTGGAGCCCAAGGCTCAACCTTCAGCTAACATAAGAAAAGCACAAGGCCACAAGAACTGAATAGAAGACACACACACACACACACACACACACAAATGAACACGTTCCTCCCACGCCTCCTCCCTATTTCTCTCTTTCTCCCTTCCTCTCCATCTCTCCTCCTCCAGACTTTTTTTTTTTTGCTCCTCGTGTTTTTCTGTCCTGTCATTCTTCTGCAGTAGATGAGAAGGGAGAAGGTCACAGGGAGGAGGTGCTGCATGCTAGCAGCGCGCACGTGTGTGTGTGTGTGTGTGTGTGTGTGTGTGTGTGTGTGTGTGTGTGTGTCCTAGCCCAAATGAACAAAGAAAGAAAGCAAAATGATTTTAAAAAATGATCGGTTTTGGTGAAACTTTGCCCTTAATTGAAAGGTTTGACTTTTTTTTTTTTTTTTTTTTTTTTTGCACGGTTCTGCTGGAGTTTCACGTGCAACCTCAACGGAGACATTGAAACTCCAGTAAAACCACAACTTTTCCGTTTTTCCGTTTGTGTGCAGACTAGAAAAAATGTGATTTAAACAGGGAGCTTCGGCGGTTGCCTCTTGATGGATTTCTTTAAACTTTACACAGAGACGGGCGAGCTGTTTCATCCACTCTAAAAGTTCTCCCGTTATAGTTTGCCATTTTCCCCAGTTTGGTAGTGAACATATTGGTAGAAGGATGCTGAGTTTTTTAAATGCCACGTAGAGGTTTATGGACAGTGAGAGTAGAGGACACAGAAGACAGGGTTAGATGGAGGTAAAAGAGTCGCTGAAAGGAGAAGAAGGTAGTCTATAACAATTAGGAATACTTGTTAGAATGCTGTTAGAATAATGTTATAATACTTGTTAGCATTCTAACAAGTATTATAACATTATTCTAGCAGCATTCTGTTAGAATAATGTTATAATACCTGTTAGAATGCTGTTAGAATAACATAATTATTGTTAGAATTCTGTTATATTAATATTATAATAATATTAGAATACTTGTTATAATATGTTATAATATTGTTAGAATGCTGTAAGAATAATATTAGAATACTTGTTAGAATAATATAATTATTTTTAGAATTCTGCTAGAATAATATTAGAATACTTGTTAGAATATGTTAGAATAATATTAGAGTGCTGTTAGAATAATGTTATAATAACTGTTAGAAAGCTGTTAGAATAATGTTATAATAACTGTTAGAAAGCTGTTAGAATATTGTTATAATAACTGTTAGAAAGCTGTTAGAATAATGTTATAATAACTGTTAGAAAGCTGTTAGAATAACGTTATAATAATTGTTAGAATGCTGTTATAATAATGTTATAATTGTTAGAATGATGTTAGAATAATGTTATAATAGTTGTTAGAAAGCTGTTAGAATATTATAATCATTGTTAGAAAAGCTTCTACAGATCAAACGAAACAAACCTCACTTCCAGAACACCAACTCTGTTGTGATTGGTCAGAAACTGTTAACTAGTGTAGTAGAAAGTTTATATTCCTATAGAAAAGTAGATGGAATAGATGAATGACTTTTTTTTTGCATGTACCACACAATGTGAAACGATATTAAATCATGTGTTTACATAACACCTTCCATGCATGCATCCATAAAACGATGATGTCGTGATTTCCTGAGCGTCTGTGAACGCGTCTTGGAGTTTCAGCGTAGTTTATACATACTTGTAGTTTATATTTAAGATGCTGCAGCTACTCTGCAGAGAGCGAAAGACAACAGCAAGTGAAGGTTTTTTTTTAATCTATGTATACTCAGAGGTAACTTAATTAACTTTTACTTTGTACTGTACAATAATTTACTTATTGTTTTTTTGTATTTTTTTTGCAGTGCCCGTAGAAATTATGTATTCCTATATAAACGTAGATTGGTTATATGCAATAGAAGTATCTGAAGTTGATAGTGAAATAATATATTTTTTTGTGTTTTCACATTGTTTTCCATCCATCTATCCATAAGTACAATTAAAGGTGTTGGGTTTTCCTGAGGGTCTGTGAACGCACCTTTGCTTTATAGATAGCGGCGACTCCTGTTGTGACATCACAATCAGAGCCATTTCTATATAAATTGTGTTTAGCCAGGTTTCAGAAACAGTACTGAAGACGCCAGATCACAACAGAATGAGTGGGTGGTCTTATATAATTTGTCTATAAATTGTTATAAGTACCTCTGCATAACACTGTATCCTTATTAACATATAAGAGAATAAAAAAGTAAATATGGACCAACTTACAACCAAGAATAGCTTTATTAACTGTAACAAAAGATTCAAAGTGCCTCTGAAATTCTCAAATAAAATGTTTTCATGGCGTCACTTGAGGCTCTGCTACACTTGGTGTCTACACTTCATACTCATACTCTGTGCTGTATGCTCCTTGCACACACTCTGCCAATGAGAGCACTACCGCCCCCTAATGTAGTGGAGGTGCAATTGCACTTTATTCTAGGACAGTAAAAAAAAAAATTCTAAATAAAAAAATAAAAAAAGCATGTTCCCCGAGGTCTGTTTGGACGTTCTCCATCAATACCTCATTCATACAGTTTTAGCTCCTTCCATATTTGTCTCTAAATCTGTTATTTATTTCTAGTAAATTCTCCACCTGGTTCTGTTTAGTGTCACCGTGAAGAAATCCGTTGTTTGTTGTGTTGAATTTATCAAAAGTGACGTCGCACTGCTAGTTTATTAGTTAGTAGGATCCTCTGATTCAGCTTGACGCATAAAATAACAGCAGCAAATATATATTTTAGATATACGTAGTTTAGGTGTCCAAAATTATAGAACATATTCAACCACTAACAACCTGTCACACACAGGCAAATTAAATTAAATATATGTGGTATATGTTGATGGAAAAATCATTCTTATTGTAAGTTCTGTAACGTTAGAATATGGGGCTTGTATAACAGAGTTTGAGCACGTTTTTAGTGAGAATTTGGTTATTAGGTTATTTACTGGCTAGTTGGTGCAAAATCCTGATGAGATGAGATTGGTGGGAAAAAAAATAAAATTAGTTAAATATCTAAGAGAAATGCTGAATCAGTGAAATCATTCCCATTCAATAATAATGCAATTTTTGGATAGAAGTTTTTATATTGTGATTATATCCTTTTATGGTTCTAGCTACACTAACAAACTCTACCTGATCTCTCAGGTGAGTTTTTTTTTTTTTCAGGGAAACATAAATGAATTAATTTATAAAATTCACACACACTTTTACACAGTAGAACTTACAATCAAGACAGGAAATTTCCCCCCTTCTGTCTCTGTCTTAGTAAAACGGACTCATTTCTCGGTACATTTGTCCACTCTGTGCACGGGCGTCTTACCGAACGGCTCGTGGATAAAAAGACGTAGAGCAGGACTTCTGGAGCTGTAAAAAACGAGCTGCTAATGTCTTCAACAGCTCATTCTTTCATTTCCAGCAGACGCCCTGCTGGGTTCTAAAATTGCTCAAAATCCATCCTCTGCGTGTGTGTGTGTGTGTGTGTGTGTGTGTGAGTGATAGAGAGAAGAAGATAAATAAATGGAGACAGACGGACAAATAGAGCAGTTTTTATATCTCCGCCCAGCTGGTAATCAGACTTCAAAAACACAGCGAGAGGGTTGTGTTCCACTAAGTGGTGATTGATCGTGTGTGTGTGTGTGTGTGTGTGTGTGCATGAAGGGAAAACATAGGTGATAGTTTGGCTGATCCTACCTGATAAATACCCACTCACACACACACACACACACACACCTGTCGCACTTTTGTTTCATCTCTCCAGCGTTATCTCTCGTGTTCTTCATCACCCCTCCTCCTCCTCCTCCTCCTCCTCCATGTCCCTGGCTCGGGAGGAGTGGGTGTGCTCTCCGCTGTCTTTCTCCAATCTTCCTCCTCAGTATGTGTCCGCCGCTACCATGGACACAGCACACACACACACACACACACACACACACACACACTCTTCCATCCCTCCGACTTCCTTCCTTCCTCCTCTGTTCTGCTCCCTCTTCTCCTCATTAAGCCGCCGCCGTCTCCTCTTTTTTGCCTCCTGCCTCGACTCTCACTTATAAAGAAAAAAAAAAAGCCGCATTCAAAGCGCAGGAGGAGATCGGGGGGGTCGGATAAGACGGACGAAGCGTGTGTGGGCAGGAAAACAAGCGTGCGTTTTCATCCGTGTGTGTGTGTGTGTGTGTGTGTGTGTGTGTGTGTGTGTGTTTATACGTTTTTGAACGTGTTCTCACCTACGGCTGTGCAGTTGGTGTGTGTGTGTGTGTTTTTTTCTCTTCTCGCCTGGAGTGATGTGGAGTGGACACACACACGGCCCAGAAGCCGCCGCTCCACCATCTCTTATCTCCCATCAAAAACAAAGCAATTACAGGCACGGACGTGAAGGTGCCACCTCCTGACGGCCCACACATGTGAAGCCAAACGCCCTTAAGACTCGCATATGATACTCGTATGATCTGCCACGGTGGAGTCGACACGGTGTGTAACACAGGAACGATCACACGTCGCCAGCTGTGAGATTATTAACGTGAAACGTACGAAGAACTGGCAGAAACCAGGTCTTTAGTCGAGCTAAAAAAACCTGAACTGTGAGGGAAAACAGTCTGATCTTTGTGTGCACACCTGCGCAGGGTGGGTTTTCCCACTTTTTGTTTTACCTCTTTGGGGAAAAAAAAAAGTGGTAGCTAATGTGCCTTGATTGTTAGCTTGTATAGAACCTGTATGACTATCTAAAAACCCGCTGGACTGTATTCTAATGATAGTTGGCTTGTTCTGAAGTCCGTCAAGTTTTATTTGTACAGCTCGAAATCACAAATCGTACAAAAGCAACACAACTTCCTAAAAAAACCTCGTTAATGGGGAAAACAAAGTGAGGTGGAGCATATTCTTCCTTATGTGGGAAGGAGTCACATTATGTCTGATGGCTTCATGAAAAGGCTAAAAACCATGAGAGTTTTGGATTTACCTGTAATGTCTCAAATAGGCAAAATGTTCTGTGAAACGTCTGGATTATATCGTCAGGGTGTTCATCTCCTCTCAATCAGGAGAGGCAGGCGAATGCGAAACGACGTCGATTTGACAAACGAACGTTAAATAATCCTGTTATCACGTTATGAGTCTTTTTTTCGGTTGTTGGGAGTCTCTGCGGGGGGGGATTTAAGATCGAGGGCGTAATCCCCGAACAGCTGCGACATAACCCCCCCCCTTCTCCTAGCCCCCCCGTGGAGTCCAAACACCGGCGGTGGCGGCTGATGACGGCCTGATGAGGCTGAAGAACGATGATTGATGAACTGATCAAACTGTGAGGACTGGGCGGTGATGACACAGAGGAGGGGTGCACTCACAGCAGGAGAAGACACTAGAAAAAAAAAACGGCAACCGGGGGGGCGATGTGTGTGTGTGTGTGTGTGGGGGGGGGTGCTATTGGATAGCGACGACCAGCTGCTGAGACAGCTGTTATACCACAGCCTGGGAAATGATGGTGATTATGAAAGTTTCTGAATGAAATAGGTGAAATAATATAGTTTTAGAATTAAAAAAAAAAGGCTTTTCTTAGTGTTAATATATATAAGCCAGGTCCATAAAGACCTGGATGACGGTCTAATGTGGATTAAACTGGACTGATGAGTGGAGCTCAAACTGGGGGGCGCGCCCCCTAGAGGGGACACGGCGACGTTGATTTAAGATTTGTTTTATTTTAAGATTTTTGGTTGTTTGTCGTTTATATTGTTGTTGCTGCTGTTTGTTGTTATCTCCGTTAGCAGATTTAAATTATATTATTACACAGATGGAATATTAAGCACATATATTAAAATAAGTGCGAAAAGTTTGGGATCCACTGAATTAGAGCCAAAAAACATCCCGTGAACACACTCCATTACCTTGTGGTGACGACCCTTTTAATGAGATATTCTTTTTGAATGGAGTGAACCATTATTAGAGTAGAGTTACTGTAGAGAGGTTATAATCGTCTAGCCCCAAAAGTGTGAAGTGAGTTTATTTAACAAAAAAATATTATTACTATTAGTTATAATATTATTTAACTGAAAAAACATGCTTGTCTTAGTGTTAACTGGCCGATAATAGATCAGCAAACTGGCTGCTGCACCATAACAATTCTAAGTATCGTCTCACCCATCTGAATCCACAAAGCAACGTCCATAAAGACCTGGATGACTAATGTGGATTAAACTGGACTGATGGAGACTGTCGGGATGTTGGAGCCCAAACTGGGGGGCGCGCCCCCTCGGGGGGATGTGGCGAGGTTGGAAGGTAGAAGAAGATTTTTGTTTTGATATTTTATATTTTGTGTTGCTGCTGTTTGTTTTTATCTCAGTTAGCTGCTCACATTTAAAATATATTATTATAGAGACGGAATCTTTTAGCACATATATGTTCAATATATTAAAATAAATAATTCAATTCAATGTATTTGTTTTTAATTTTGCTGATTAGGGAAAAAAAATTAAATTCAAAAAGTCAGAAAATTGGAATATTGCTTAAAATCAATGAAAAATGCAATATTTTTTTTAAATATAAATCTTGCATCTGTACTTAGTTTTTGTTTTTTAAAGATTTTTCTTTCATTTAAAGATTTTGATAAAATCGGATTTGCATTTCAGCGTCAAAAAATCTGTTGTATACCAACGGGGGGGGGGCTAGCAAAAAAGGTTCTGGAACCACTTAATTAGAGCCCAAAAAAATCCCATGAACACACTTCTGTACAACGTGGACGGCCTTTATACAGACGAGCTACTTAAATTCATATATGAGCTATAACAACACATAGGCCATAAAGACAGACATTTATATTCACTATATAAGATAGTCTTTTTGAATGGAGTGTACCAATATTAGTGTTGAGTTATTGTAGAGTTTATCATCTTCTAGCGTTAGACTGCCTCCAAAAGTGTGATGTTATCTTATTTAACATACAAGCGTTTTATTTTTTAGATCAGCAGCATGATAGGAGTGTGTGTGTGTGTGTGTGTGTGTGTAGTTGCACATTACGAATTTAACCATTTTTATATCTAATAGTATTTTTTTGGGGCCGCTAAAAGTTCACATGCTGCTTTTTGCTCTGTGGGATATCGGCTAATAATTCTTTTGGGAAAGGGATTAAGTTGGTAGGAAGATTATTATGGAGATTAGCCTTTTTGATAATGTCCAGCAAGGTGATACAGACAGGGTGAGTCCCCCTCAGGTAAAATGTAAAAGGTTAGCCGAGGCCATGAAGTGGCCAATAATCTATATTCCTGTCCCTGTGTGTCATCTGACCAGCTTTAATAGGACAAAATGTACTTTTGTTTTTTGCATATTTAGCAATCTCCGCTATCATAACCATCCACTGCTATACAACATGGAGAACAAAGAGCATTCAGTAAAAAATATTCATCTAAATATCCATGTTTTACCATGCATTTAATATCAGAAGCTATGCTGCATGTACAGAGTGCACCTTTAGTCTCAATAATTCACTGTCACATGTATGTAATATCAAGTATTATTCATTTTTAGGTCATTTTACTTGCATTGGGATGGTAGTTTCGCTCCAATGTTATGTTGTGGTCTATAAAAATAACGTTGCATATATATATATTTTTTTATAGAAGTGGTGGTAATTTGGTTTTTATAACATGATATCTTGAAATTTTCCAGTATGTGAATGCAAACTAACCAAGCAAACTTGATGAAGGTGAGGATGTTTTGTAAAAAAATAAAGAAATAAAAGAAAGGGTCTGACTCAAAGGAGATTTCATACTTTTTTGGATCTAAATATGTTCCCATTATAACCATTTAATTCCTTTGGGAAAATGTTTAATGCTTAAGTTGAACAATTTGATGATTTTATACATTTTACAAAGCGTATCTACGCATACGTCTGCTTAGAAACACTCACTACTACCATCTCAGCTCAGTATAACACTGATTCAAGGTTGTGACAGTGCATTGACCCCCGCCTCCACCCCCCGACCCTAAACTCACTACAGCATGGTGCACGATGTTCACTCAGCTGGCAAATAGCTGATGAAGGAATAAAACGTATGAACATCAGCCCGCTGTGGACACCGGTTGCTTTCACAACAGTGTTTTACAGCGTATTAACCCGCACGGATTCAACACTCTAGAAATGCAGAAATTAATTCAAAGTTAATGCTGCAATGTGAAAAGTATGGTTGGGGGCCCTTTTCCCACAATATCCTTTTTTCCCAGTAGTACCTGTAGTAGAAGGAACAGTTAAACAGTGAGTTGTTTTCTATACATACTTATTCCCTATAAGGGTCAAGGGGGGTCTGATGCACCACATTACAGGCAAGAACCAGCCTATTAGGGGGCGCACATACTACATTTGCACCTCTAGGCAATTTAGGAGTTCTCCATCCACCTACAAATGTCTTTAGACTGCATGAGGAAGCTAAAGAATCTGAAAAGAACATGCAAACTCCACACAGAAAGGTCCCAGCCCAAGGATTTAAACCTGTGACCCCACATTTCACCATTTTTTAAATCAATTTAGATGCAATTCTTTATTTTTTTTGTGTGTATATATATATTATTATGGCTCCAGAATCAATAATGGAAGTAGCCATGCCAGCAGCGTAGCACTAAGGAGGATAATGTCAGTAAAAAAAATAAAATAGAAGTCCCTGGATGTCCCCTAAAGGTCCCTGCAAATGTCACAATAGTCTCTTGAATGTCTGGGGGGGCGTCCCCCCGTTTCCCTGTTTGCAGGGATATATCGATAAATATTGGATGGACTGGATTACCATAGGTACGGATACCCGCGGTATCCCAGAAGATCAATCCCCGTTTACTTATGTGATCCCCTGACTAAGCCGCGAGCAGGGTCGCTTATCCGCTGAAAAATGAAACTGTTCCCTTAATGAGTCAATTTACATGAGTTAAACGGGTCATGAAAAGCAGGAGGTGACACACCACACTAATCACGCTTTAAAAAGCAATTCTGCAAAAAGGGGAGTTTGGATTAGTGTTTGGAGCAATCGCTGCAAACGGCATCTTTATGGAAAAAAAAAAAAAAAACTCCACACACTGCAGACATACATGTTGCATGCATGCACATGCTTAAAGTGCCAAATTTATCAGATGAAATCAGTAGAAATATTCATATCGCAGCCACTATTGTATTATAACTAGTGATAGACGATATATCGGCCAACCGATATATATCGGCCGATATGTCACGTTTTTCAACTTATCGGTATCGGTCCGATATCAACAAATTCTGGCCGATATGTCAACAATGTGCAGAGTAAAACCGCTACAGTTAGTTGGGTCACTGTCTGCGTGTCTCTCGGCGACGCGCTAAGCTAGCTGGTCCTAGCGGCTCCTCCGTTACATCGCATCGCCCGAAAAGACAAAAAAAATGCGCGGAACGTTGCTCCAGGGTGTCGGACGCCGTCCTGCCGCCTTCTCATCGCCGGCCGCCGCATCCTCCGCCTCCACCGCGGCCGCCGACGTCGCCTCCTTCGCGGAGCTCCATCGGGTCCACTCTGCCGTACTTCCTCTAACCACATGACAGTTTTACAGTGAGCCTTCCTTTAAATAAAGAGCACTGTTGTGCTTTTCAAATGTACAGTGTTTTTTCTGGTCTGTACTAAATTTGTGACACTACAGAAAACTTTTTTTCTCTACATATATCGATATCGGCAAATATCGATATCGGCAGTGACTGCAGATATGTATATCAGATATTGATATCGGCCGAAATTTTCACATCGGTGCATCCCTAATTTTAACCCATAAAAACCCAGAACCATTTATCCTCATAGGAAAATTCTGTGGGTTATACCATAGACCAACACAATTGTTGTTTGTTGTTTGTTGTTTTTTTTTCAGAATAAAACTTTTTATTCCCAAAGATCTGTATTTTAACATCTCTGTAACATCAGTGGTAAACATATTCCATATCAGGATGATTAGTAAATGTCACTTTGGGACTTAATGAGTTAAGTTCAGACATAAAACCTCATCAGGAAGAGTCTGGGGGAACCAACGTTCTTGTTACAGCAGTGTAACAACACTGTTGGTTCTTATGGGTTAATACAGTTCTGACATAATTGATCATTGACACAAAAAATGTGCTAAACCTCAGCTCAATAGAGGCTTATAAATTTGTAATACTGCCCATTATTGGCTTGTTTTTTATTGCTATTTACAGAACTTTACATTCTTGTTTTATGTTAAAGAAAGTTAAATATTGTATTTAAAAAGGGTACAAAATAAATAAATAAAAAAAATATTGCTGAATTGGTTAAAGCTATTGCTGATAAGAGCAGAAAGAGGAAATGTATAGATTTCAGCTTTCCTGTGAAGCCACTCGTCAAACATTTCTCAGTTTCCCTGTTCAGTGTTCCCTGCAGAAACACACCAACCACCACCAATGAAATATTGAGGTGTTTACAAAAATCCCAGCCTCCTTCTCGTGTCCGGCTCTTCCTTTCGCTCCCCGTTCTCCTCTATTTATTTATTTTTTTTTCCTCCGCGCCCTCTCCCGTCAATCATGTGCCGGGAAATTATGCAGATTTTCCACCCTTCTTAAAAACACACACATGCTGCATTCGGAATTTACATCCCTCCTTCCTCGCCTCCATCCCTCCATCCCTGCCTAAAAATGGATGACCTCAACTTCATTGGGAGAAGCGATATTTCAAAACCGTCTCTTTCTCTCTTTCTCTCTCTCTGCCTCTCATCATTAAAGGTTGACCTGACAGAGAAGGCGTGGTGTGCAAGGTTGAAGGGTATGTTTTTGGTGTCCTTGCGTGCTTGTGTTTATTTATGTCAGTGTGAGTACTGGAATGCATGTGTAAGAGTGTTCACACACTTCTGTGTGCGTGCATGTGTGCGTGCATGTGTGCGTGCACGTGTGTGTGTGTGTGTGTGTGTGTGTGCGCCTACAGAGGACAAGATATGTGTAAAATAATGCAGAGGGGAGGATATGGTTTCTGTATAATGGACTGACATTAACTTTCCTTTTCAACCCCTCAACCTTGAACTGAGCTGTAGTTGTGTGTGTGTGTGTGTGTGTGTGTGTGTGTGTGTGTGTGCTCACCTATTCCCCGTGACGGAGCAACATTCTAATGCAGTGATTCTCAAATAGTCGGGCGTGCCCCCCTGGGGGGTGCGAGGCTCCGTCAAGGGGGGGCGCGTTTGATGTCGCAGAACATGCTTTTATAATTGTTATGCCCTAAAATAAAGTGCAACTGCACCTCCACTACATTAGGGGGCAGCAGAGTGTGAGCAGGGAGCATACAGCACAGAGTATGAGTATGAAGTGTAGACACCAAGTGTAGCAGACCCTCAAGTGACACCATGAAAAAATATTTAACAGGGATGAGAAGACAGGCGGAGAGAGACGGAGATAAAGAGACAAACGAATGGATCGATACGGAGAAAACATAATCTGACAAAACATGGATCAATACTTCATGGTGTTGTTTTTTTCCCCATTAATGGGTTTTTAGGGAGTTTTGAGACTCTAAGAACAGAGGATGTTGTGTTGCTTTTGTACAAACTGGACTAGATTGAATTGAACTTTATTGTCATTGCACATGTCACAAGTATAAAGCAACAAAATGCAGACAGCATCTAACCAGAAGTGATTTTGTAGTAATTTAAATAGCTATGGTACATTATGTAAAGGCAATATATAAGTAGATTATGAAACATTTATGGGTTATATAATTTTTTTTTTTACTGTCCTAGAATAAAGTGCAATTGTAGTGCACCTCCACTACATTAGGGGGCAGTGGCGCTCTCATTGGCAGAGTGTGTGCAGGGAGCATACAGCACAGAGTATGAGTATGAAGTGTAGACACCAAGTGTAGCAGAGCCTCAAGATTTAATTTTATTTTTGAATTTCAGATGCACTTTAAATCTTTTCTGTTAGTTAATAAAACTATTCTTTGTTGTAAGTTGGTCCATATTTCTTTCTTTTTTTATTCTCTTATACGTTAATAAGGATACAGTGTTATGCAGAGGTACTTATAACAATTTTATAGACAAATGATTCTTTTTAGTTGCGCGTGGGGGGATGTTTTCCTCCATCAAATCATTGAGTAACACTGCTCTAATAGGAAACAATCTCCTCTGCACGGTTATTGTGATACGCGTGTGGTGGACGATTTCCTCACCGTATCGTTTGTCGTTTTTTCTCTTGTTCTCAAACGTGTTCAGGACGAGAGGACGTCGACAGGACGTTTAATCTCTTTTGACGTCCGCTGACAAGCGGGCGCTGCGAGAAAGCGATGAGTCAGGATGCAGCGGGAGAAAGTGTAAATGACACATCACAGAACGTGGCTGTCACGAGGATTACCACAGTTTGTGTGTTAGTGTGTTACAGCTTTTTTTTAATATACGTGTGTGTGTGTGTGTGTGTGTGTGTGTGTGTATGTATATGTATGTGTATTTGTATATATATGTATGTATTTATGTATATATATATGTGTATGTATGTATATATATATATATGTATGTGTGTATATATATGTGTATGTATATATATGTACACTATGTAAAATCCACAGAAGCATCCATTACAATCGCTAATAGGGCTTTTTTTCTTTGCTGTTTCTTCTTCTTCTTACTGCTGCTGTGAGACTTCATGACAAATATTGCTAAAAACCAAATACATGTTGCAGCTATCCTATATTCTATTGTATATATTATTTATATATTCTGTGTACAATCTTTCTTTTCTTGCATTTCTCTGTCCCTGCTGTTGCCAATGCAATTTCCCCATTGTGGGACAATCATTATCTTATGTTATTCTATTGTTATTCTTAATTTTGGATTAGACTTTATCAGCAAAATGGAGAAAAAAAAGACTAAGGAAATTATCAGTTTATTGCATATACAGTCTATTAATACAGTAGACGTCAATGAGAGAATAAGACAAAAAACATTTCTAGTATGAACCTGGACCTGTTACTAATGTATTTTCTTTAAAATATACCATTTAAATTACTAAGTTAAACTCCAAGAAACAGTAGTTGTCCCCTCACAATGATGCAAAAGTTGTTCTTTTTGTAAATAACAGGATTTCAAGAGCATCTCTGACTAAACCAAACTTTTGCTAAAATGATTACAGGTATAAAAAAAATAGAAGGTAATAATCAAACTGATTCTCTAAGGGAAAACACAAGATGTGTGATCTTTCTATGTGGCATTCATTGTTAGAAAATATTAAAATATGTCAAAAATATTTTCCTTTAGTTAAAAATAAAACCAGAAACTGCATAGCGACATCTAAATGGCAGTTTGGTGTATATTTAACTGTCAAGCCGTCCCTTATTCACCAAACAGCAAACACAAGCAAAACAGCCTCTAATCCTGAAGTTTCGAGCCTAACTACAGTAAATCACACGATTTAGGACCACACAGGGGCTGGAAAATCAATAATGCGTTTGTCTGAAGCCGTTTGGCGTCCTGGTTTCTGCACTTTAATGCAACAGAGACATGGGTCTGTGAGCGAAGCATCTGCATGCTGGAAGGAGTTTATAATGCCTTCTGTTCTTGAAGGTTTTCAATCCTGTTGCACCTCATTCAGTGTTTGCACATGTAGCCACACCCTTCAGTAAAACCTCAGTATGGAGATTATACAGATTAAGGCTGATCTGGAAAAATAAAAAAATCCAAGCATTGAAGATTGTCTTTTTTAATAGTTTGCTTGAAATATAAATGAGTGTCTGTCGAACAATTTCAACTTAATTTAACTTCACAGCAGTGGTTCTCAAATAGTGAGGCTACATCAATGGGGGCGTGTTTGACCTCAGGGAACATGCTTTCTTATTTTTTTTATTTTTTTTTATGTCCTAGAATCTAGTGCAATTGCACCTCCACTACATTAGGGGGCAGTGGCACTCTTATTGGCAGAGTGTGTGCAGGGAGCATACAGCATACAGTATTTTTTTTTTGTGTTGCTTTTGTACATTAGGGCAAATCTGTGATTTATGATTGTATTAGATTGAATTAAACTTTATTGTCATTGCACATGTCACATGTCATAAGTATTAAGCAACAAAATGCAGACAGCATCTAACCAGAAGTGATTTAGTAGTAATTTAAATAGCTATGGTACATTATGTAAAGACGATATATACGTGTATTATGAAACATTTATGGGTTATATAATACATTTTTTTACTGTCTTAGAATAAAGTGCAATTGCACCTCCACTACATTAGGGGGCAGCAGAGTGTGAGTGGGGAGCATACAGCACAGAGTATGAGTATGAAGTGTAGACACCAAGTGACACCATGAAAACATATTTAACAGGGATGAGAAGACAGGCGGAGAGAGACGGAGATAAAATGTTGGAGACAAAGAAATTAAAGACATTACACCACAATCACTGATAAGACCATTTTATGAAGTTTTATTTTTCAGTATCATATTTTTTGACATGGTCAATCAAAAAATGTTTATAGTTTAATTAAGGATTAAATTTTATTTTTTAATTTCAGATGCACTTTAAATCTTTTCTGTTAGTTAATAAAGCTATTCTTTGTAAGTATATATAAGTCTATATTGGTTCATTTTTATATTATCTTATACGTTATAGTGTTATGGAGAGGTACTTATAACAATTTTATAGTCACGCCCCCCCCACCTTTCTCCGTGAATATAAATAGTATAATTTATCTATAAAATCATTACTTACATTGAAAAATAAAATAAGGGTCAGCCATGATACAGACACTTTGTCTAACTCACTGCATCCTGGTCACCAACCACAATTTATAGAGATGGTGGTAGGTTGCTTTACTGCAGAGGTGTCTGGTCCTGGAGGACCGGTGTGGGTGCAGGTTTTTTATTCCAACCAGGCAGTAACACACCTGGTAGGAACGAAAACCTGCACCCACATTAGCCTTCCAGGACCAGGACTGGACATCCTCGCTCTATTGAATCCAGTAAAAATACTCATGCTGGCATTAGAAAGACAAGGAGAGGAACTGAGATGGTGTAATTATGTACTTTAACTTAAAGATATATAAACAAAATAAATGATAAATACAAAAAGAATCCCTCCTAATCATCACATATGAAACACTAGATAAGTGTGATGGTCTGTTTTGTCTTTTTTTTGTATTTCTGTGCAGGGTTGTGGGCAATTGCTTTAAAAAAAAAAATGAATTCACACATAAAAAAACGACAAAGGGTGTTCGCAGTTTTTTTTTTCCTGCAGTTTTTTTGCAGAGCCGCTAAATTTTAATTTCGCTTGTAAGTGGTGCTCCTGTGAATGTGAACGTATGTGTTGTTGCAAACAGCTGATGCTCGTTTCCAAATATCCACACTGGATAATAAAGTTTTTGTGCTCGTATGAAAAATTCACGTCTCAAGAAGGACAACCACTGAGGTGGATACCTTGGCAGCTCGCCACCATCCGTAGGTAGCACGGGCACACACACACACACACACACACACACACACACACACACACACACGTAGGAGTGATGCGTCAACACAGCCATCATCATACTGCAACAGGGAAGCTGCACAACCTAATGCATGCAAGTCTGTGTGTCGTCAGCGGGTCGATGCACAATTAAAATCAACACACTTCCTGAATTAAAGTTTAGCTGTTGAGCTCATTATTAGTAATTAGTGTTTCAGTCTACTGGGATGTTTATTACACGTGTTAATTTGAAACCCTTTTTGTTTTTTTTTGTGTGAAATTGGACTCCTTAACCGTACAAGTGAGTTTTTTCCCCCCATACATCTCCCTAGAATTCTATCACATCTCTCTCTCTCGGTAGCTTTCAGTGCCCTGTAGCCATTGTGACATCATGATTAGAATGTTTAGTTCACAGTATATTAATCACATGGGCGTCGGTAACATCAAACGGTTTTGGATTACGTGTTGCTCAAAAAGCCCTGAAAAGTCGGCCAAACAAACTTAATTGGTCATCGTGCTCCCGTTGGACTATCAAAGCCTAAGAAATGCACTGTGAAAATAAAGTTGCATTCCCTTACTACTCCTCAAAGAACTTTCACTCAAAACAAACATCCTATTTTCTGTCGTAGCTAACCAAAGAAATGCTTGTGTGCGGTACAGATTGTTGACTTTTAAGCACAGACCTCAGCATCATCAGAAGAGATGAATTATCAGAACTAAAGAGTAAGAAGCAGCACAGCGAGAGAAAGAGAGAGAGGATTCAAAACTCTGTTTCCTGGAATTAGAAAACATTTCATGTGGGCAGAAGCCAAGACAAAAGAGGCGATGCAGTAAAAGCAAGTTTTTACATACCAGAAAAGATGATTCGGATGAACTGAGACTCAAAACAAGGACACACTACAAAAGTGCAAAAGTGCCTTGAGTTCTAGTGAAATTCTAGGTTTCAGGTGAATCAATGACTCAAAATGAAGACCTGGCTATGCAGATAGAACCTTGTAAAGAAGAAGGATGTTGATTTTCTGAGGGCTTTGTGGGTGGCCTGAGGGTAATATAAGTCCTAATCCTCAGAAATAGGGCCTGACTGTGCAGTTTCGTCACTCAGCCGTTCAAACTACGCACTCAGGATGACAGCTGAGAATAAGAGAAAACACTTCAGACCGCAATCTTGGAACATCTATATTGACGACTGCCCGAAATCCGTGTCTAGGGGATGGATGTTGTGATACCGCTCATCAAAGAGCTCACAACTGCATGTCAGAGGGGAGATTTACGCCTCTCCAAATGGATAACCAACAAGCCAAAAAAAAGGTACTATCAATTACCAAAATAGAACTTGAGGCAGTGAAAGAGCTTGATCTGGACTGAAAGAGCACTCGGTGCCCAATGGAGCATGGACGATTCATTCAATGTCACCATCAGGCCACACATGTGAGAGGAAGAACCCTAGTCCTGGACCACTACTATGGGTACAGGTTACTGTTCCAACCAGGCAGGAACAAGCCTGATTCTACTAATAAACCACTAGAATCCTTGCTGAGGGCCTTCATTAGTAGAATCAGGTGTTACTGCTTGGTTGGAACAAAAAACCTGTTATTGTAATACCTGGGATGATGAATTAACAAAGATTTTCTGAGTATTGGATTAAATGGACTTGGGCATCAAGGAGCCTGCAGAACAGATCAGGGGTCACCAACCCTGGTCCTGGAGGGCCATCGTGGGTGCAGGTTTTTGCTCCAACTAAGCAGTAACACACCTGAATCTACTAATAGACCACTAAACCATTGCTAAGGATCTTTATTAGTAGAATTAGGTGTGTTACTGCTTGGTTGGAACAAAAACCTGGACCCACAGTACCCCTCCAGGACCAGGGTTGGTGACCCCTGCTTTAGGGCTTCTTACATCCTTCACTTGCTTGCTAAACTGGTATTGTAATACCTGGGATGAGGAATTAACCATCAGGGGTCACCAACCCTGGTCCTGGAGGGCTACTGTGGGTCCAGGTTTCTGTTCCAACCAGGCAGTAACACACCTGATTCTACTAATCGACCACTAGAACCCTTGCTAAGGACCTTCATTAGTAGATTCAGTCAAATCTACAACTTCACTAGAATTCAAACACTTGTTTTGAGTCTTAGTTCACCTGGATCATCTTCTCTGGTACATAAACGTGCTCCCTGTCTTGGCTCCTGCCCATCTAAGACTTATATTACCCTCAGGCCTCCACAAAGCCCTCAGGAAATCAAGGTCCTCTTTGTAAAACTTCGCTTGATGAAACACTGCCTGAAAGTCCCCCCCATCTGTCTGTTTCAGGTTCTATGCATAGCCAGGTCTTCATTTTCTTGCTCTTTAGTTCACCAGTAGAATCTGGTGTGTTACTGCCTGGTTGGAACAAAAACCTGCACCCACAGTAGTCCTCCAGGACCAGGACTGGTGACTCCTGATTGAGGGTTTCTCACATCCTTCACTTTGCCTGCTGAACTGCTTTTGTACATGCTATGTAGCATTAGCAATACCTGGGATGAGGAATTAACTAAAATGTTTATAACAAGTGGATTAAATGGACGTTTGACCCACAGAAATGTGGCCTGCAGACATTATAGACCACGTGTCAAACTCCAGTCCTGGGGGGCCAGGGTGGGACCAGGTTTTTGTTCCAGCCAAGGACCTACACACCTGATTCTACTAATCAACCACTAGAGCCTTTCTAAGGAGCTTCATTAGTAGAATCAGGTGTGTTACTGCATTGTTGGAATATAGTCTTGCACCCACAGCGGCCTTTCTAGACCAGAGTTTGACACCCCTGTATCTAGATGGAGCAGCCCTGACTTCGGTTGTATCTCTTTATGTATATGTATATATATATATATGTGTGTATGTGTGTATGTATGTATATATATGTATATATATGTGTGTGTATGTGTATATGTATGTGTGTATATATATGTGTATATATATGTGTTTATATATATATATATATATATATATATATATATATATATATATATATATATATATATATATATATATGCAATAGGTCCTTGGGGGAAGTTGGCGTGGGGGCGTGGATTTACCCATCCATCCACTCATCTCAGGCTATGGTAGGTGACTGTACTATAATACCAACCTGATATCAACCTGCCAAACAGCGAGCCTCCATGAGTGTGTGTAAGGAAAAAGGCATCTGGCAAAAACAGGGGGTTAAGGCTTGAGATGGAAACTCAAAACAAAAAAAAACCCTGGGGTCTAGGGCAGGGAAACAGGGTTGATGAAACAAGGGGACACGGAGACGGAGCAGTCGGAACTACCGCGGAACCGGAACCGGAGCAGACAAGACTGCGAGAGACGGGATGGGGGAAAAAAAAAAAATCAGGCAACAACAAGAAAACAGGATAATTGCAGGAAAACAGGCTTGAAGCGTAGTAACAGTGACAGCTAGCACAGTCTGGGATCTGGCAGGAGTGGAAGTGGCAGGGCTGAGTATTTGCAGAGAGCTTGATTACTGAGATGAGGTGCAGCTGGTGTGACTCCGCTCTGACTTCCAGCACACCTGTCTCCACTCGCACGCACACACACACACACACACAGGAGAGCGCCACACAGGGAGCGGGCGGCGGGTTACGGAGAAACAGGATTGTATCAGGAAAAAAAAAAAGGAGCCGAGCGAAAATGCAGAGACAAATAAATTGATGCAGACGCGCCGAGGCTGCCGTGAACCCGATTCACCAAACGGCGGAGTGTGTGAAGGGTTTCGCTAAAAACCACCAGCAACACTTGCTATAAACATCAGAAGCTGAGATTTAGGTGTTGCCGTTGCTATCGGGAATCCTATGAGAATGAATGAGATGCGAGAAACAATCTGAAATTAAAAGTCTGTTTAAGGCAGGGCTTGTTTTGTGGTCCCAACAACCAGCCAGGACAGGGGTTAGACATTTCATGGTGAATGTTATTTGTGCAGCCAGCTTCTCTTACATTCATGATGGGTATATATCACACTAGGTGCCAACCTGTTGCTTCACAGGTTAGGTTTCTGATTCTGAAATGACAGTATGCGAGATAAGGAGAGGATCCGTGTGTAAACATAGCATAGACTGACAGATTGAAGGCACCAGAGTGGTTTTCATATCTCTGACTGTTTGCTTGAGTGTTGCTTGTGCACAGCATGATGGTGTATATCCCTTTTTTGTGGATTTTTTTGATAGTTATTCATAACAGAATCATTAAAAGGCAGCAGACCTGGGCTGGAGCATTCCATTCATTCCTTTTGCTGCATGTCACCCCCCCCCCCCCCCACTTCTCTCTCCCCATTATCCCCTGTCTGACTACTGTAAAATAAAGGAGTACGTGCCACATAACGTCTTTTAAAGTTAAAATCCCATAGACTTACTCTCCTGCAGCAGCACTGTAATTGCAGTGTAAAGCTCCATTTCACACCACTCCTCCCCATGTTGCTTCCTCGTGTTTTAATTACATTCCAAAGCTCTGTTTTCCCAATTCTTTCTACATCAAACATAAAAGTATTGTAAAAAAAAAAAAAACACAAGCTTTAGCAAGTTTTGCTGCTAAGTTATTCCCACATTTATTTATAAACACATATTAAACAGTGACATGCACAGGTCGTTACACTATACAGGAATGCACCTTTTTTTTTTTTTGTATTTGCATGTCTCTCCTTATCCCAATGTTTTAGGTCTTACCCAATTTACAATTTGCCTATTAAGACTATAGAACTGTCCATTTTCCGTATTTCCATTCTTCCATTTTTCTATAGGAATACATACTAGCCTAGTAGAGCAAAATAAGGAATGCAACTATGATCAATCTGATAAATTTTAAAGGCAGCAGCTCACACTGAACTCACAACGCTGTTCTTGGGATGGATATTACCAACTCAACCTCTCCCCGAGACAAGAAACACAGCAAAATGGAAGGTTAGTCAGGTTATGTTTAATGAAAATGTGGCCGGACCAAACATGGACAGCAGTTTCTTTTTTTTTTATGTTTACACGTTACATAAGAAACTCTGGGACTGCTTTATAAACCCTGGGGGCATGTGCACACAGTTGTTGTGAATATATATTGTGCAGGGCAGAGTCCTCCTTGGTCCCATGAGTTTCCATATATATAGATATATATTTTTTTAAACAGAGTGAAGCGAGCAGCCATCTGATCTCTCAACATGTTTGTACTGCAGCAATCAGCGGCGTGTGTGTGTGTGTGTGTGTGTGTGTTTTCCATCACCGGTCCTTGACAGTGGGGTGTCAGAACTCACTGACAGCTGACCCACGCCGCCCGCATGACTAATGAACGCACACAAACACACACATTCCTAAAATTTCTCCTCCCATATGCACAAATGCACGTCTCTCTCTCTCTTTCTATTCTCCCTTTTTTCCCTCAATCACTGCACTATACGTCTCCTTCCTGTGTGTGTGTGTGTGTGTGTGTGTGTGTGTGTGTGTGTGTGTGGACAGCTGTGCACTACCGATCTTCCGTTCTCCCCTGTGGACAGTTCACACTGTGCAGGTGTGCGCCAGCTCTCCTCTACATGTCCTACACACACACACACACACACACACACACACACACACACACTCTCACATGCGCGTGCACGTTTTCGTACACATGCACCGCTGATGGAAAGGAAGGTGACAGCTGAGAAGAAGAGAAAATCGTGTCGAAAAAGAGTGTGAAGAGGAGAAAATAGGAGTGGTAAACACACAATAGTCCGACTCCTCCCTCTTCATCGATGCTGTCATCACGGTAGCGCTTCACAACAGGAACGCAGCGAAATCCACCTTCACCCGAGCTTGTACTTGTTTGATTTTACGTTATTTCGTGTGGCGCGACGCGAGTGAGAAGAGCTGTGAGGTTGCGCTATAACGTCTATTCTGGTAATTTGTGATACATAACGTTTTAAAGGGACTTGACTTATTTCATTTGACAAACTTGACAATCATCGTTAGGTAGGAAAATCCAGTTTAATCAACGCTTACAGTTGATTGAATGCATCAAAACTCTATCCACAATTCATTGTATTTCTATTATTCTTCAAACAAAGGTATTGTTTCCATCCGCACGTCATCTATTGCATGCAAGGTTCTTTTTTTTTTTTTTCCCTGTTAAAGTGTTTTTTATGGAGTTTTACCTTGAGCAAGTTAACATGGAAGCCAATATACTTAAGCTTCAACATATAAGCATAATTATACTGTTATTATAATGGACGCCAGCGTTTAGCTCAAAGCAAACCTGTGGCGTATGTAGAGCTGCTATAGTAGCATTGCCGTCTGCAACTGGAGGCCTTGTTAACAAATACATTTCAAGCCATGTCCATCATGGTATGACGCTCTAGATTTTGGGGTGTTTTCCATGTTTTTTGAGCATCTTTCTAAAACAAATTAAGTTCTGTTGGTCTCGTGAATACGCGGCTACTTCTGTAGCGGCGAGACGCTGGCGACGCGTTTATATTTGAGTTTATCAGCAATCCGATTTTTGTGCCAAATTCCTGAGCTGAGCCTCATTCCTCACGAACCCCGTTAATTTTTTTTTTTCTTTAGGGAGTTTTACCCTGTAGGACATGAGGGTCTAATGCAGGGGTGTCACATTCATTTTAGTTCATGGACCAGTAAAACTGATCCAATATAACCTCCAGTTGTTCTTCCTTTCAAGTAAAGAGTAAAAAAACTACAATCTGAATACTTTCATGTGAACAGTTCATCTATATGAGGGGTGACAAACTCATCTCACATTGTTGGACACATACAGCCTCAGTAGATGTCAACCAGTCCAATAAAAATATACTATACTGCTATAAATAACAGAAATATCATGTCTTACCTTCAAGAACATTTTGAAAATGTTAGAATTTAATGAACATGTCTTTTACAATTATATTTCATGGAACACCTTAGATGTTCTTAGGCAAATGTGCAGTTTACTTTAATCATGCACGTACATGCATTGAAACAATAATTGGTATAGAAAAATATAGTAATGCACTTTAAGATTAAACAAGATTTATAATTTACACATGTGCGTATAAAATCTAAATTTAATCCCTGCCTACACCTTACAAATTGAGGAGAGTGCTATTAAATGTGTAAAGAAGAGAGTATTCACATGTCATGATACATGAAACACACATTCTCAGCAGTTGTGTTTGCTTTTGTACAATCTGTAAAGCCCATCGGGGCAAATCTGTGATTTCTGATCCTGGGCGGAACAAATTAGATAAAATTGAATTGAATCTTACATCATGTTAGGGGACATTTGGTGGATAACCAGCGGAATCGCGACAGTGAGACGGTGAAAACTTGTAGCAGCACTGCAGAGAAAAGCAGAGAGACACTCGCCACTCTCCTGTCGTCCTCTCTCCACTCTCTCACACACACACACACACACACACACACACACACACGTCGACGCCTGTCTTCCCTGCGAGGGCAGAGTCAAGTGTTCCGTTGATGTTTTTCTCCAAACATGAATATTCATGATTCGCTCTCTCCATCAAAACACAACTGGTACTCAATTTAACGCAGAGACCTGTATGCAAACACACGCGCGCACACACACACACACAAAAAACACACACACATGGTGAAATGCATTTTTGCACACTCTAAGAGAGCATGTATGCATGCACGTTAACATTGATGCTAAAAATATGTAATAAATCTCATAAAGCTTTCATTCACATTCATTGAAGTCATTTCACTACTTTAAGTGATGAATAAGCAATGTGTGTGTGTGTGTGTGTGTGTGTGTGTGTCACTCAACATATTTTATATTTTAGAGTAGACACCAGTCTTGAGCAACAGGAAAACGGTAAAGACGGAGAAAAGGAGGAAAAACTAAAACAACAGATCAGCTTCCACAGAGAAAGGGGGAGACAGATTAAGTGTTTAGTGCAGGTAGGAGGAGTGGGAGGTAAATTGGTGCGCTGGGGCCGAGGAGTTCTGTACCTAGATTTGCAGTCAATTAAGCTGGATTTACTGGGCCCATGATGAGATCCTCGCTGGCCGTGCATTTTCATATTGGACCTGGGGTACAGGTAAGCCCCGATGCTTTCTGCTCTCCTCTTCTCCTCCTCTCTTATCTTTGGTCTTCCTCACTCCCCCTCAGCTGCGATGCGTCCCGGCTGTGCAGCCACCGGCAGAGCAGTAATCAAGAATAAACCTCCCCGAGGACCAGCAGGAGATGCCTCACAAACAAAACGCTTTATGAACAGAAGGGAGTGACACACACATTTTAATAGTAGGTGACTAGAAGCTATATGTAGTGTACACTATCAATCAAAAACAGTACAGTACAGTTGGTTTGGTTGGGTTACCAGTTTTTTGTGGCCGTGGTTTTCGGTTCAGTATGCATTAATCGTTGGGGAAAATCTTGTCTTTATCTTAAAAATAGAATTTTCTTACAGTCTGGGGCTTTAAAAACAGATGAGATTCCAGGCTGCAAGAGAGAAAACATTGATAGTTCCATAGTGCAAACAAAGTTATCTTTACCAAAGAAGCACAGGTTCTATCAGCACTAGACTTAGGTCCCTGTGTCTGGAATTCTATCTCTTCATACAGTGCAGGAATCACCATGTTGCTGTTTGCAGGAAGGAGATTTTTTATATATATATCGTGGTTTCATGGTTTTAATGTATATATGTATATGTATGTGTATATATGTATGTGTATATATATGTATGCATGTATGTATATATATGTGTATATGTATATGTATGTATATACCGTAATTGTCGGACAATAGAGCGCACCTGATTATAAGCCGCACCCACTACATTTTTGGAGGAAAAACGATTTTGTACATACACAAGCCGCACCTGTATATAAGCCGCATGTGCCCACATTAAAACATGTAAACATATTTACAAAGAAAGACGGTACACAGAGAGAGTTTTCAAAGTTTTAATAATATAACTTAATAATAATAATAATATAACTTTCTTCCCAAATGGTGCCTGTGACAGCGCAGTAAAACGGTAGCAACATGGTAGCAACACGCTAGCAACACAGTACAACAGGTCTGGTAAAACAGGTCTGGTAAAAGAACATACTGGTAAAAATCACGGTAAGCGTCTTCATCTTCCTCAGTGTGGGAATGAAACAGCGTCATATAGACGTCGTCACACACTCCCTCAGCCTCTCTCTCATCCTGAGACAAAGTTTACGCGTTGTTTCCTTCTTTATCGGACAGCTCCATTGCTTTTAGCTTGAAAGCTGCGTCATATGCCTTTCTTTTTGCATTTTCCATGATGAGGGTATGTTCACGCTAATTTAATTTATGCACAAGACAAGAAGTTGCAGTCTTCCTCGACGCATATATTCCACCGGTCTTAATCGTACCTTTTCTACTTGAGCGCCCCTGGGGGCCGTTAGAAAAATTAAATAAATTGGCCGCATCACTGAATAAGCCGCAGGGTTGAAAGTTTGGGAAAAAAGTAGTGGCTTATAGTCCGGAATTTACGGTATGTTTATATGCATATATATATATGTATATGTGTATATATATATATGTATATGTGTATATATGTATAAGGTGGCTGCATCAAAATCGTGACTTCCATACATACATCTGGTCAATCCCATTCTCTCTCTCACATATCTCACATTTTCATTCAAGAAATCAGCCCCAACAAAGCAAATGCTCCTCCTTTCCCCCCAGAGTTACGTCATTCACTAAATGGCAGCATGGCGTTGCACTATGTGAGGAACGAGCCAGTATGCACAGCAGGTCTGGACCAGACCAGCCGAGACCTGGCAGCTTAGAAAGTGAACTCGGCGAGAGACAAAGTTGTGAAAGGAGAATGGAAAAACAGCAGTAAGATTGAGGTAGAAACATGATGGCATCTCTATCGCTCAGCTAGAGAGACCCCATAGTGCTTGAAATTGTATAAAATATGTATTTTACATTTAAGATAGTTGTCCAAGGGTACTGCATCATTATAGTTAGTTAGTTTTTGTCAGATTTTTGTCAAATTTTCAGCAAACGTTGGGAATGGTACCATAAACCCATGTTGCAGTTTTGGTATTGATCTGGAAGAAATCCTAGTTTCGGGATGACTTTGAATTTATTTTTGCTTCATAACAAACGGTACCATCAATCGGGGCCCCCTGGTGGTGATATTTTCCGCCTGCACAGCTTGTTTTCTTGGTACATTAAGCACCAGGAGACGACTTTGCCTTTGTCTTCTTTCCACGATTTATTCAACAATGTTGAGTGGGAGTCGCAATATGCCGGGTGGAAGTCTAAGAGTGCTCTTCTATTTCTTGTTGTCTTCTTTAGTAGCAAGTAAATGAGTACAATAAATATTTTTAGTGGAGAAAAAATGAGTTTAGAGAGTGATTTATGTGTCAACTAAGTATAATACATGCCCTCCAGGCATGTATTTTACTCTGCTTGGAACAATATACATAATGTGTGTTTATGAGATGCTACTCTAACAAAAAAAAGTATAATATGTATGAATATATAACATATTTTTTCTGGGTCACTTCAGGGCACAGCACATAACAAGCTGTAAACACAACATTGACATATCATCACCTGGGTTGTTATGGAGAATGTGTGAGCAAGCAGTCGCCTAATTAGCATCACAGATGGAAGGAGGCATGCGCCGACATTAGCATTCAGATTTAGAGTCATAATGTTACTGGCCACCTACTGCATGCTACGTCCAATATTCACTTTCCCTGAGCTTTTTTTTGGTCCCAAACTGTGTCTAAAATATGTGTTTCTTTAGCTGCTGAATGGGCCGGGTAGCAGCTTTTTCTGGAGGCTATGTGTGGACAGTGGTTACCTGCTTTGGCACAGCAGCTGACCCCTTTGACATTGATATAAAAATATTGATTAGTGCAGCTATACCAGTGCTTCTCAATTATTTTATGTAACATTGCCCCCCCCTATGGAAGAAGAAAACATCTCGCGCCCACTCGCAACTATAAATAGAATCATTTGTCTATAAAACAATTATAAGTACCTCTGCATAACACTGTATCCTTATTAACGTATAAGAGAATAAAAACAAAGAATAGTTTTATTAACTGTACCAGAAAAGATTTAAAATGATGATACTATCTACATAAATGGTCTTATCAGTGATTGTGGTGTAATGTCTTTAATTTCTCTGTCTCCAACATTTCAGACTCAGTAACACACCAGTCTTTCACAGTGAACCAAGCGCTACAGACGCTTCGTCATATTTCCTCGTCTTAGCTTTGGGAGACTTTCGTTTGTCTCTTTATCTCCGTCTCTCTCCGCCTGTCTTCTCATCCCTGTTAAATATGTTTTCATGGTGTCACTTGGTGTCTACACTTCATACTCATACTCTGTGCTGTATGCTCCCTGCACACACTGCCAATGAGAGCGCCACTGCCCCCTAATGTAGTGGAGGTGCAATTGCACTTCTTGTACAGAAAAAAAAATCTAAATTAAAAAAAAGAAAAAAGCATGTTCCCCGAGGTCTAATGCGCCCCCCACTATTTAAGAACCACTGAGTTAATAAGAAAGCTAATGACATATAAGGAGGACAACAGGACATTGGAAAAAAAACATTGAGAGAATTCAGAATTATAAATGTAGAGGAGACGAGGGGATTCATTAGAATGTCGGCCATTAGCTGCTGTTTCCTGAATGCTATGTTAGCAGTTTACACACACACACACAGTTTACTCTGCATGTTATTTCTCCCATAAACAACGAGTAAAAGCCCCGCTTGTTCTCAGCACAGACGTTTATCAAGATAGGAAAACCCTCGACGGCTGTCTGGGGTGGCTGTATACACACACTAATCTCTTTCAATCTTACTTTATGCCTGTTAGCGTTACGGTTATTGCCGTAAACTATGTTCATGGCGGGGACATCATCGCGCCGCAGTATGTAAATCTGAGCCCACAAACGACGTGAGATAGTCGAGCAGAAAGCACCGAAGGGGTTCGTTTCAATGACAATCGAGACCGTTTGTTAATTTGAATACAGGGATGAAATAAGAGAGTGAAGATGCCTTTGTGCGTTCTCTTTTTCTCTTTGCATTTTTTACTACAAAAGATTTGTGACTCCGTCTCCGTGTAAGTTACTTAAAACCTTATGTTGTGCGTGTGGGGGCTATTTCAGGACATGAGCAAAGCAAGCCTTAAATGAGACAAACTGAAACCCCACATATTTAGAACCAATGGTAACGGATACAACATGGTTTTAGAACAGAAATTGCTTGAACCATAGCTATAATATTGGTTTTATTTGCAATCGTTTTGAATTATCTATCTAAAATAAGCGAAATAAATGAAACTTTCTGTATATCCAGATACAACTGGGTTGAGTAATATAATATATATTGTTGGATTGGATTTTGTTGGATATGACATAATTAAATGTTAAGACCATTAGGATCCTGGTCTTAACATCTGGGGTGTCCAGGTCATTTGCTAATTACATGAAATTCATAGTGGGTGAAAAGCAAAGTAAACGGCACAAAGGCTTTTTTTTGGTGTGTTTAAGATATAACATGGCAGTGTCTTCTTTAAAGTGTATTTGCACATTGGTGCAATGTCAGATTCTGATGAAGTTGAAGAGATGTCATGGCCATACTGTGAAATACGAATACCAGAGATTAGTTCTGGTGGTAGGTTAACTCACATTCATTGATTGAAGCGACCAAACGTTATTTAGAACCAGGGGTCACTGCATGATTTTACAGCACTCTGAAATAAAACTGGAAAAACGGGAAAAAAGAGCTAAAATGTCCAATTAACCAATTTGTCTTTCTGATCTGGCATAGAGAATAATCAGTCTCTCACGATAATCAACGCTTGGTAGCAGCGGGTATCATGGAAAATGATAATTCAACCATTTAATGGCACTTGACGGCCGGTGCACAAAATCATGCATAATACTAATGGATTTCCGTTGATGCAAACTGCTCTTAAATCCACAATTTTCAACCAATTTCTCTGATTCTCTTTCTTTGGCAACCACACATCGCTCAGCCAACGCAATAGTGTCATATTTAATAATAGGAAATAAGCTGTAAGGCTACACAAGAAAGGGATGAGATATATAATGGTGAGATTTGGCCAGTAAATCATGTTTTTTTATGCACTATTCCTGCTTTTTTTCAAAACTTTTTCTTGAAAATGCGTTTGAAAGGCTAAATTACAAAACAGCTTGATGTTTCATATGGTAAAATAATGTGAATTTGAGATGTGGTCGTGTCTGTGATTATTCACTAAATCTTCACCAAACCTACTACCAAGTTAGTTTATAAATAATGTACATACGTTTTATAGGGGAGACGCACTCTTCTAATTTGTAGATAATTGTGCATGGAACTGTAATCTGCACATCTTTACAATTTGGAGCCTTCGACCCTCCAAAAAAAATGCATGCATAGTACTGTAATGTTTTTCAAAAACTATATGCTAAGACTTTATCAGGGATTAGCTGCTACTTTATTTCTCACATTACCACAACCAACTCCAGAACAAGTAATGTCATAGGAAGAGTTCACGATTGCTGTTTTTCCATCCTTCAGAGAAGAATCATTTGTGACATCCTTGCTGCAGCTTCTCCAAGAAGCGTTCAAAGACCCTCAGGAAATCCCAGTACTATCACTTAACAAAACTGAATCAAAGCCTAAATCTATTTATTTATTCATGAATCAGGTCACCACCTCTCCTGACTATTTTTTTTGTGGGAGATCCTGAATACTCACCATTTACTGCTCTACATTTTTAGGTTTTGGGCATCTTTGCTCTGCTTTGCTCTTCCCTCTGTGTGGAGTGACTGCATGTTGTACATTCGCCTTAAATAGTACAAGTAGTTGGGTTGCACCTGAGACCTACTGCAACACACCCATTAGCAAAACATAAAAAAATAAGTAATAAGTAACTAATTTCATAAGAAAAGATCAGGGGTGCGCTTTCTTCTCTTAATTCAGAGATGAATCACTTGCATCATGCTCACTGCAGCGTCTCCAAGACGCGTTCAAAGACCCTGTGAGAAGGTGATGACCCCTTCCCATTCTCACCTGCTTATAAGGACGGATGTGAATGGCAGTGGGAGAGTTTCCCTGGTGGCATGGCGACATGTGGAACTGTCTGTTTGGTCCACCTTCGGAGAGGTGGACCATCATGCTAGTGTAAGCATGTGCGGTTGTTGTTTGTTTTTGTACCGTCAATAAACCGCCTAGTTTTGACTACAACTGAGTTTCACTGCCCTCTGTCTCCACTTCATCTGGTTGCCACGTTGGTCGCTCACATTTGGTGGCAGCGGTGGGATCGGTGGCGCCACCTGAGAAGCTGGAGAGAGGAGGTGGATACCGAGGAGTGTCGACGGAAATGTCGGCGGAAATGTCGGCGGAGTGTCGGCGGAGAGGTGGACCATCATGCTAGTGTAAGCATGTGCAGTTGTTTTTTTGTTGGGAGGCCACGTTGGTCACTCACAGACCCTCA
This sequence comes from Eupleurogrammus muticus, assembly GCA_036785175.1. Classification (NCBI taxonomy): domain Eukaryota; kingdom Metazoa; phylum Chordata; class Actinopteri; order Scombriformes; family Trichiuridae; genus Eupleurogrammus; species Eupleurogrammus muticus. The sequence goes on along the minus strand of JAYKQN010000010.1, from coordinate 382,630 downwards.
AGAAATCCAAGTACTATTACCTAACAGAACAGAATCAAAGTCTAAACATATTAATATATAACATAACGAAATATATGAATATATACTTTTACATTTTTAGGTTTTGGGCATGTTTCTGCTCTTCTCTGTGTGTGGAGTGATGGGGTATTGTGCATTCACTTTAAATAGTACTAGTAGTTATCCACTTGTGTTATTAACAATGCCTGCAACACATCTATTAGTAAATAATGAATGTGACGATGCAAATCCAAATTAAAAATTAAGTTGGTCATGCATGCTGAAACAACACAGAAACATTTGCTAGACCCACATATACATAGACGAGAGGAGTGTTTGAGAGAACAGAACACGCAGGGCAAAGAGGAAACGGAGGAACGTGTGATCCCTTTTGATAATCCAACTCTACAGGATGGTCGGATGAACAGATGGATGGGAGCGCGAGAGGCGGCGAGTGAATAAAGGAATTAACTGAACTGGGCATACAATTATCACTTTCAAGTGCACACAAAAGTGTGGAGCACAGGGAGGGGATGCAAACAGACACAGAAAAAACCCGGCGAGAAGGCGCATGCACACACACACACACACACACACACACACACACACACACACTCGCTGTGAGAGCTAGCTGTGTGCGGAGTGTGTACTAATTGTTCTGCTAAGCGGCGTAATTGTAGCTCTCCTTGGCGTCTCCAAATGTCAGCGCTTTCCCGCTGCCATATACGCATACTTAGTGAAGTATTTAAACACAGAAAGTACCGTGTGCACGACTACAAACATTGAAGCTTGAGAGAGAAGCAGATTTAGCAGAGGAGTAAATTTAGGATGCAGTGGTGGAGAGGGCTGGATTACTTGGAGTAGAATGGATGAACAAAGGCTAAAAGAGGACAGAAAACACCAAAATATCATTTCTAATTAAAGCGTACTACGTGTCGGTGTCACTTCAGAGAAGCAGTTGATGCTACAGAAATCAAACTGTGATTTCTTTCGGGGCTTTGAAGATGGCACAGGAGTCTTGTGTGTCCTCAAGTTAAAATGCAAACTCCTCGTTTATTTTATTTGCATCGCTATTAGCATCTAAAAAAATGAATTCCTGTATGAGTGAAACCCTATACCAAACATGGCTGGCTGCGCACATGAGAGAGTAAACATTAAAGCAAATACGCATATTAAGATGCAATAAGAGTTAAAGATAAAGACAAATATGGGTTGTCTAACACCAGCAATGACTTACTATACTTACTATTTTTATTCAGTACTTGAGGCAGTTAGTGTCAATAAACATGAAGAGTAAAAGCAGCTGGAAAGAACAAGCCTCATTAAGTTTAGAAAATACCTACCAGCACTTCTGAAGCTATTAAATGTGCTTCATCACATTTCTTAGACAGATAGAAAATGTAAAAACAGTTACGTGTTCTGATAAATTCTGAATTGCTGGGCAGACATAAAATTAGGAACCAACTCATTTTTACTTTTATACCATTCTTCTCATTTCTCTGCAAGATAGCAAAATGCATATTCATCAAAATGTCAAAGTATTTCTTTAAAAGAGATGTATATATGCAGTAATAGCAATAATAATAGTGGAAGGCAAACACTAATCAACATTGCTCACCAAAGACGCATCACATGTACTATTCAAATCGTAAACAGCCAAATCAACAGTGGAGAACATGCTGGACTCTCGACGCTGTAATCCGATATATAAACATTTCAGCAGCCCACGCCACCTTGGACCAAAGGGCTGAATGCCATAGCTGACCACAGGGATTGGCTCCGCGTGGCCTTACTCAGACCGAATGACAGTGCAGATAGACATTGCTGAGTCTGGGTTTAGAGCTAAATGGGAAAAGTCATCCAGGATTATGCTGTTCTTTTGACACGTAACCCGCAGCACTGATATCAACGCATGTCAGCAGGTCTATAGGGCGGTGTGTACGCGGGACGACGAGGAATTTAAATAATTACACACACTGCTGAGTGCGTCTTTTGGTATAGATCTGGCAGCGAATAATCGTCATTGAAAGTGCATCAAGTTGTATGAGAAACTTAAGATACCTGCAGCGCATTGGCCCTTTACTGAGTGGCGGTGCATGTACTTAACCATCCCTGCTGAGTGGCTGGAAAAAAAAATAGCATTTAGGAAAGATTGCTGGAAAAGGTGCTACCCTGCAGGCTAGACAAAACCTTCCCCCGTATTGCTGAACGCGGTTTAAAAAAGCCAGTTAGTGACGAAGCACATATGGATGAATATTGCTGAATGGACTGACTGAATGGAAGTGGGGAGCGGAATCCGCGAAGTCACTCACAGAGTTTTGAAGATGACACGGAGCTCCGGCGTAATCGCATCGACAGACTGCTGGTTCCCTGCCAAGAGCTTCCCCACATAAATAGCAAGTGATGCCGTGCCAGTAGAACATGTAGACACTCTGAATGTTAAAAAAACACCACACACACACAGGAGGACCAACCTGAGATTATAATGATGGCGGCAATCTGGACAATAACACCTTGAGGTTTTTTCCTTCCTTATATCATGACTGTGGATATTCCAACAATCTTCAATGTTGAAGCCAAGATTAAAAAAAAAATCACATTGCCTGAGAAAATGCAAATATCCTCCTTATCAAAGACAGGTTAAGTCTGTTTCTCATATTTACTACAATACCTAGTATTCAGTGCCAGTACAGGCCAATTATGGATGCTAGCATTCTGTGTCAGAGCGAACGGTTTGGCTGACAAACGGACCCGAACAGACACGAGCAGGAGGTTTAGGCCAGTTGGCATGGACGAGGTGAAACATTTTCTTTCAGTTGATGTAGAACTCTAACACATGGCCACACAGATCATGTGTGTGTAAAAAAAACAAAAACAAACCTAAAGCAGCACTGTGGTCACATACACACCGTGTGCTTTAAGGTACTTTCATTTTATTTCCTGGAAATATCCTAGAAGTCAAAACACAGGATTATTTCCAGTTGGTTTTTGTGGGGGGTAAAAAAATCAGTGTAATTAATGCATTAGATGTGAAATAAAATAATCTTAGATTTTAACACTAGAACGACCACGGAGGGGTCAATTGACCTTTTTACCTAAAAAGCCCACAAGAGGGTCATTTGACCCTTTGGACCCCCTGTGGACACTCCTTTTGTTGTGGAAATGTGGCTGTTAGCGGCTCAGAGAAGTCACTTGAGTCACAGAGTCGCTTGAGCCTGTGTGGGGGAGGGGAACCCAAGGCAAGCTTTTAGTACTCAGGTAGGTTAGTGTGTTTTTGCATGTGTGTGTGTGTGTGTGTGTGTGTGTGTGTATGTGTGTATGTGTGTGTGTGTGTATGTGCCCATATGGTGGATTTATAAACATATGGTGGATTTTTATGCAGTAAATCATCAGGATGAACGAGAATTTGGGATCAAAACTCTTGACATTTATTGTTAAAAAAAATCAAAACAAAACATATTTACAATGATTAAAAAAGCAACTGTTTTCCCAGTTTTCGTGTGGAAGGTTTTTGCAGAAGTAACTGCTATTTTTTTGCCAAAAATAGAAAAAATATATTTACAAAAAAGCATATTTACAAAGAATGCAAATGAGTCAAATACATTTGAGCAGTCACTCACAATTCTGGCACTGCCATTGCTCCTTTCTGCATTTCCCACATGTATATTTGTAACAGTCAACACAGCGCACAGTTGCACGATTGTCCTTGCATTTGATTTTAGCCTGACACTTGGCTCTTTGTCCGAATTCTGGTGTGGAGGGTTGTTGCCGAAGCAATTGCTCCTTTTGGAGCAACATACCCGCCGCCATGGGCGGGCCTTGGGGGGAATGTGCCCACCCAACAAGATGCGTTAGCCCGCCTGCCCCACCCACCCAAGCCAGATCACATCACTGATATTCCTTATATAAATAATTTCAATGTATATAATTTAATTTCGCGGGCGACACGGTGGAGCAGTGGGTAGCACTGTTGCCTCACAGCAAGAAGGTCGCAGGTTCAAGACCGCCTTGGGGCCTGGGTCTGGGACCTTTCTGTGTGGAGTTTGCATGTTCTCCCCGTGTCTGCGTGGGTTTTCACCGGGTACTCCGGCTTCCTCCCACAATACAAAACATGCTCAGGTTAATTGGCAAATCTAAATTGCCCATAGGTGTGAGTGTGTGTGTGAATGGTGTGTGAATGGTGTGTGTGCCCCACGATTGGCTGGCGACCATCTGGGGTGTATCCCCCTGCCTCTCGCCATAAAATGCGCTGGGATAGGCTCCAGCAGACCCCTGCGACCCCGAAAGGGAATAAGCGGGATAGAAAATGGATGGATGGATGGATAATTTAATTTCAGTTTATTGTACTTGCTATTTTGTTAGGGTTAGGGTTTGTTTAGATCTGATCACAATGTGTCCTGCTAGGATTCTTGTGATAGGATTTTGTTGCCAATCCACCACGTTAAAAAAAAAAAAACTGACAGGATAAGGTTAGGAATTGTTTTGATCAAAGCACAACGTGAATTGCTTTAATTCATAATATTATATGTATTATATACAGTATACTGTATCAGTTACTATTTACCTGTGGTGATTTCAGAGGCTGACAGCCCTTCGTAAGAAGCTATCTGCCCCTGTTTTTCTTGGCTGTTACCTGTAAGGTGTGACCCCCTCACCCCACACACTGCCCCTAACAGCCTCTTTACCATAACAAAATGAGTGATTAGTGTACTCGGCAAAAGCTGTGTGGGTCAAATGACCCCTCTCTGGTCCTTCTAGGTAGGCAGAAAAATTGTGGTCTTTCTAGTGTTAATAGGAGCGTGTGTAAAGATTAGTTTTAGTAATGTGTGAAGCCACCAATTGGGGCTGGTTTAAAGCCGAGAGGTGTAATTTATGGATTGTGCCATCTCTTCAGTTTGGAGCCAGGACCTTCTAAATGTGTGTGTGTGTGTGTGTTTTCAGGCTGTTGCCTTGCACATTCTGGAAACACGCCTTAGCGACTTTCGAGGCCAAAGTAAACGTTAGCTCGCCCGGGAAAACACCGACCTGTGCTAAAATTAGCTTCCTTAGCTAAATTGGGCCAAACGGGGGCAGATATCCTACACAAATAATGTGAACTTCACCAAAACACAATGAGGACCCACAAAAGGGGCAGCAGGTGGAGAAACTGTCCTAGAGGACCTGAATATAAAATTCAATTGGAGCCAGGAACTTATTAAGGCCACCGTCTATCTAAGACTTTGACTTCCGTGTAACACTTATGGTTGTCTCACCAAAGACAAATTAATACCCAGTCAATCATGTCCATCCACTGGAGAACTTAAACATGCAACGGGTCAATATTGCGTGCACAGAATTGGTATATAACACAATTGCCAAATTATAGCCTTCAATGTATTGGTATACTAGAAACCAGTCATCTAAATCAGTGGTTCTCATGGTCTTTTTTTATGTCAAGACCTCTAAACTGACAGAAATAATACCGCAGACCCCCTACTAATGAGTTATTTGCTTTTAGATATTAGACAAAGTGGATGAAACCTACTTTTGGATGGTCTTACAGTTAAAATAGAATATTCACCTATCCACCTCGTATGATTCAAGCGTTTGTAAGTCAGAGAGGAGACATTGCTAACCAAAGACACATCACATATACCATTCAAATTGTAAACAGCAGTCGAATCGATAGTGGAGAACATGATGGACTGTTATATAACACAATTACCAAATGATAGCCCTCAATGTATTGGTATATTGGAGACCAGTCATCTAAATCAGTGGTTCTCATGGTCTTTGTTTATGTGAAGACCTCTAAACTGATTAAATTATACCACGGACCCCCAGCCTACGAGATATTTGCTTTAGGATACTAAACAAAGTGGATGAAACCTACTTTTGGATGGTCTTACAATTAAAATAAATTATTCGCCTTTACCGCTGGACCCCACTTTGAGAACCCCTGACCTAAATTTAAGGGTCATCTTTCAGATGTCTGTGTAGATTCCCACTCATCCAGGTCATTGTAGTCAAAGAAGTTAAATTGTGAGCAACTTGACTTGAGTCTCCAGATGATTTTGGTCCTTAAAAACCCAAACTTAATGTACAACATGGGACCTTTAAGCAGATGAAAATCACTGTACCAACTAGAGTGGCTTTTGTTTGTATATAATACCACCTTATGAGCTTGTAGATGATTACCCACTACAGTATCTAGAGATGTTATGAGTGGTTGTCTCAGCAAAGACAAATTAATACCCAGTCAATCATGTCTTGTCAATTGAAACCTAAATATGCAATGGGTCAATATTGGGTGCACAGAATTTAACAGATCTCTCACATAACAGATATTGCCAAATTGGTATATTAGAGACCAGTTGTTGAAATCTGTGGTTCTCATGGTCTTTTTGATGTCAAGACCTCTAAACTCATTAAAATTATTTGCTCTAGGATATTAAACAAAGTGGAAAAACCTACTTTTGGATGGTCTTACAATTAAAATTAATATTTCGCCTTTCCGCTAGACCCCACTTTGAGAACCCCTGACCTAAATTTAAGGGTCATCTATCTGAGGATAGGTACAGGTCCTTCTGCAGCCACCAGATTCCCTGGTCACCAACCAATTAGGACTGAGCTCTAGATCCTAATGAAGGAGTTTCCAAAGTTTGTAGATCATTACCCACCCACCCCGTGAACTAAAGACCTCTCTGGCCAGTCTACAAATCGGCGCCCGTCTCATTTTCCCTGTTTTTTCCCCCTTGAGGGATCACACTAGTCTCGATGCATCTGTCCATCTGTCTATCAGTCCCTGTTTTCGCGCCTTGGTAACCCCGTACGTCCCCCCAGTGTCCAATCAGCTCGTCTGACCCGGGTCACACGGTGAAAGCGCCAGGAAATGTTTTGATGCTGATGTAAAAGGTTCGATTTTTAATTACCAACCAAAACAAAGGATAAATGTGACTTTTACCATGAAAGTTCAGCTCTCGTGCAGCGCGAGGCCCTCGACTGTTTATCAGAGAGTTCATCCCAAACCAGTGCCAACTTAGCCTTACGTCTCCAGACTGAATGACATCCAAAAGGACTCTGGGTAATTCGCAGTGCCAGCTCCAACCCTCTGTTCTGCTTTCATTCACTTACTCCCTGTCCCACTTACATTACTTGCTGTTTTTCTCGCTCATTGTAATTCCATCCGTCTTGCGTTTGGAGGTCTGCATGCGATTTGCCAGATGCCCTTTTCTCACCTCTTCTGTATTCTCTTAGTACATTTATCCCAACTTATACACACACACACACACACACACACACAAGGACAAAAGGGAAGAAAAGCAGCTCAATCCAACATTTCCAATCCTTCATTAGCATCTTCTGAATTACTTACTTACCGCTACTTACTTAGCAAGTTTTTAAGATCTTTTTTAAGGTAATTCAAAGCTCGACACACTGGAAACCAAGCCAAGTGAGAGTAGTCCAAGGCATTAATAAGGCATTAAACATTAATAATGGCTATTAATGAGGGAAATCTAGATGGAGGGGAAAAACACCCAATGACAAACAGGCTGCACACAACCTGTCCATATTAATCACTGTCCTATCAGACAGCAGCAAACTCACTCTGAGGGGAGAACAGCGCCTCAGGGGATGAATACTCATGAGTTGAATGCTGTTACACATGAGTGTGTCTGCCTTAATGCCAGTAAATATATGGTAGGGACTATATTCTAGTGGAGATGAGACACACAAATGTGTTGTTCTTACCTTTCAACCTTTGAAAATCTGCACAATAATTATTTTATCAATGCTTCCCGTCCAAGTGCACCAGGTTTTCCTTATTAACAGCACCAACTGGAAGTCCATTAGATTACGTCACACCACACACTTGATGAGCAATCATTGTATTTCGACAGCATGAACAATGTATAGAGTAGAATATAGACATTTTTGTCCTCTCTCTGCCAATGATGCTTCTATTAAAATATTACTTCTATATATAAATTGCCCAACAGTGCAGAAATCGCTGGGACAATCAGTATTGTCTTGTTTTGTCTTGTTGAATTTGTCTTCCATACCTACTACTTATTTTACTAGTAGTTTTTTTCATTTTTAGTTTAGCAATACTAGGCAAAAGTAGCCTTAAGCTACTGCACTTTACCATTGTTAAGAATCTAGTTTTAGGATTTTCTCCTCTTGCGCACCTCCACTTTAATGTTGTTGTACCTGTAAAACGCATAGGATAGTAATTATTCTTAATTCAGCTCAGAAGCTGAGGTGATTCATGAATTATCACATGTTTTGAATCACATTTCTGCCATTTAGTTGTCAAGAGCAACCTTATACCTCTTCAGTTCCATCCGTTTCCTTTGGTCATGAAGGTATAAACGCAGCCTGCTGCCTCTGAATGTTTTACAGGAAGCAGCCTGACATGATCCTCAAGAATGGTGAAGGTAAGGCGTATAAAACACAACAGTAAATTATTCATTGGGATCCGTAACGTTGTTTACTAAACCAAAACGTGCAGAATCTCACCTGGTATTTAATGCTCAGGGGAAGCTCTTGACACTCAGCTGTGTGTGTGTGTGTGTGTGTGTGTGTGTGTGTGTGTGTGTGTGTGTGTGTGTGGGGACCTCGGGGAACATGCTTTTTTATTTAGATTTTTTTTTACTGTCTTAGAATAAAGTGCAATTGCACCTCCACTACATTAGGGGGCAGCAGAGTGTGTGCAGGGAGCATACAGCACAGAGTATGAGTATGAAGTGTAGACACCAAGTGACACCATGAAAACATATTTAACAGGGATGAGAAGACAGGCGGAGAGAGACGGAGATAAAGAGACAAACGAAAGTCTCCCAAAGCTAAGACGAGGAAATATGACGAAGCGTCTGTAGCGCTTGTTTCACTGTGAAAGACCGGTGTGTTACTGAGTCTGAAATGTTGGAGACAGAGAAATTAAAGACATTACACCACAATCACTGATACGAGCATTTATGTAGTTTTATTTTTCAGTACCATATGGTTTGACATGGTCAGTAAAAAATTTTTTAATTATGGATTTAATTTTATTTTTGAATTTCAGATGCACTTTAAATCTTTTGTTACAGTTAATAAAACTATTCTTTGTTGTAAGTTGGCCCATATTTCTTTCTTTTTTTATTCTCTTATACGTTAGTAAGGATACAGTGTTATGCAGAGGTACTTATCGACAAATTATACTATTTATAGTCACACGGTGGGGCGACAGAAAAAAATTGAGAAGCACTGACTTATACGTGTACATATATGTATATGTGTGTGTATATATGTATGGATGCATGTATATATATGTGTGTGTATGTAAATATGTATATATATATGTATATGTTTGTGTTTGGAAGGAACAACAGGACGCGAGAGGTTGATCAGAGACAAGTTTCCATCACAGAATTGTTTCTGTCAGACAGTTCCAGTCAAATAATTACAGCAGAAAGGTGAGGAAGTGAACGGGTAGCAGGATTCCTTCTTTGGTTTCTATTTGACGTGAGGGTCAACGCCGCCGTGACACGACTGGTGTCAACCCTTCATGTGAAGGCCTCCGGCTCAGCTGCAGTCAGACAGCTGCAGTCTGCTCCCTGCCCTCCGCTGTGTTAACACAGCTTGCTATGCATGCTTCATATTTGATGTTCCACGCCCTGCACCTTTATATGAACCAACTGGGCCCCATAATGGAACATTAGCCCTTTAGAGGTGAGGGGCTAACTTATGTTAACATACAGTTCACTTACAAACTAGTGAACCAATCATTAATCTACAGATTTGTGTAGGATGACGTTCAAACTAATGCGTTTCATTTGGAAGTTTCTGTAATGCCTGCGTCGCATATAAGAGTGTGAGCATCAGTCTGGTGGGTGGAACGGAGGAATCGCTGCCAGGATGAATTAAGCCCTGTGTTAAGGTTTTCTTTTAATACATATCCTTTGCATTTCTCAATAGAAAACCACAAATGCATCTTGATTACATGAAAATATAATATATACCCATCTGTTATGTCTGTGTGAATATATGTGTATATATGTGTATATATGTATATGTATATATATATGTATATGTATATTAATATATATGTGTGTATATATGTATATATATGTGTGTATATATTAGTGATGCACGATATATCGGCCAACCGATATCTATCGGCCGATATGTCACGTTTTTTAACTTATCGGTATCGGTCCGATGTCAACAAATTCTGGCCGATATGTCAACAATGTGCAGAGTTAAACCGCTACAGTTAGTTGGATCACTGTCTGCGTGTCTCTCGGCGACGCGCTAAGCTAGCTGGTCCTAGCGGGCTCCTCCGTCACATCGAATCGCCCGAAAAGACAAAAAAAATGCGCGGAACGTTGCTCCCAGGTGTCGGACGCCGTCCTGCCGCCTTCTCGTCGGTGGCCGCGGTGGAGGCGGAGGAGGCCGCTGTCTTTTCGGGCGATGCGATGTGACGAAGGAGCCCGCTAGGACCGGCTAGCTTAGCGCGTCGCCGAGAGACACGCAGACAGTGACCCAACTAACTGTAGCGGTTTCTCCTAGCGGGCTCCTCCGTCACATCGCATCGTCCGAAAAGACAAAAAAATGCGTGGAACGTTGCTCCGGGGTGTCGGACGCCGTCCTGCCGCCTTCTCATCGCCGGCCGATGTAGTGACACTACAGAAAACTTTTTTTCTCTACATATATCGATATCGGCAAATATCGATATCGGCAGTGACTGCCGATATGTATATCGGATATCGATTTCGGCCAAAATTTTCACATCGGTGCATCCCTAGTAAATATGTATATATGTGTGTATATGTGTATATATATGTATATATGTGTGTATGTATATAGATGTATAATCCAAGAATTCTATTAGGCTGCAGTTGTGGATCGTGGTTGGTCTGATTTATTACCTAATACTAACTGATTAAGGTTTGTTTGTGTTCATAGTGTCTTTAAACACAAAAAGTGTTCAAAATATTTATATTAAACACTAGAATACACATGGAAACCTAGACCTTCTCATGTATCTATAAAGCACGAAGCATCTGTCGCTCTGTGAATGTCATCATCTCGAAATGTTTGTCAGATCAACCTCAAGTTACAGATAAAGTTTGCACATGGCATGATGGTGTGTATCCTTTCTTTGTGAAACTGTGTGGATGGATAGTCAAAACATCATTATTATCATCATTATGATTGTTAAAACTGAAAACCCTATAAGTTCTGTAGTGGTGTAGGGGGTAGTGAGCTTGCCTCATAAGCAGCAAACCTGGTTTTGAGTCCTAGCTGAAGCGTTCGCTATCGTGCAGAAGCTTTTTTCTTTCACTGTTTCAGCTCCAGATCAACGATGATTACATTAATTACATTGTTTTTGCCATTCAAACCAATGTAGTGAAAGTAAATGCTAGCATGCTAGAAATGTTCACGTGCTGCCGTCTTTTCTTCTTTCATCAATCCCCACACACTAGATGCAACAGCTTAAATCTCTACTTTTCTATAGGAACACATACTTTCTACAGGCACTGCACTAATAATCAAAAAGCAGTTAAAATATCACTTTCTATAATAAGGGGGCTTAAAGGACATGATAAATATCAGATTATTTATGACTTTTCTACCTTTCTCACCTGTGTCTACTGTTGTTCTCCCGTAGTTTCAAAGCAAACACTGAGTCACATTCTTTGTGTCTCAGCTTGGCAATTAAACATTTTTTTTCTGATTGAATGGGCATGATGACATAAAAATCCCCCAAAAATCCAAGAATCATAAAGGGTTGTGTAAATAGCCTACTGGCTAGGACGGGATAGCTCTTTATTAATCCCAGTGGGGGAATTTCAGTTTCACGGCTGCGGAAATGACACATGAGGAAATAAATAAGAATAGACAAGGGCGTTCAATAAATATTAAATACACAAACACATTAAATGTGGGCAATACATTTCAACAATTCAAAGTACAAAAGTAGAGTTTCAACTTTGAAATTCTCAAAAGTGATTTCAGTCATTGTCAATGTTTTTTCAAAGCAAAATCAAAGTTATTTAATTCATAGGAAACACAGATAATTTGCTAAATGCTTCCTGTGATTTTATTCCAATTAAGACTAAACTAATGGGCATAACTCCAAACTGCCTGCATAGGTTTGCAGATATAAGTTCATCATTCACAACCATTTCCTTGTAGACTTGGCTTTGTTGACTATTGTCATAATTTAAATCCTAAATATCAAATCATGTTTGTAATTAAATCTGCAAGCTGACTAGGACATTTAATATTGGATCCCAATACCAGGCAATCCGTGGTGAGCATTAACTTCCAAGACCAGATTCTTGCTTCCATCGTTCCATAGGAAAAGTCAACAATCTGTCAAATAGCAAATTACCGTAAATGACCAATTAATGGCTGGGAGTTTCATGTTTCAACCACTTAAGAGAGCTGTTGTTTTGAGACCAGGTGGCAATTTGTGAACAGGAGATTAATTCATTCCTGAAAAAAACTATTATTATATATTATATATCCAGCAAAACTGGAAAAAATATGGTCATTTACCCCAATTCTTGTATTAAACCTGTTTGACTACTGTATAATTTTTCATTAGTAAAAGTAAGATTACTGTACTGTTGTTAAACGTCTCGCGGCTGCTGCTTCTGAGATTTCCTCTGCATATTTCACGACAAAAAGTTAATTTCATGTCGTAATTTTTATTTTTCACTGCACTGGAGCCTATAATAGACAATTAAGCAACACCACCAGAAATTATGTTCTTTGTCATTTGAGCACAACAATGATGCGGTTCAAAACTGAAGAAGAAAAACATGCAACGTCAATGCTCACGTCTTCTTCCTCATTTTATTATTATTTTAAATCAATTAAACTCGGCATTTATTTAAAACAAGCAGTTATTTTTATTAAAAATATTCCCATGCACCCAGTGTTTTGATGTGACCCTGTGGTTAATTGAAACTCAACTATTACGTAATTTACGGTATTTTTTATTTCACATGTTGAACTGCTGGACACGAGTTGTCTCACACTCGTCTGAGAAGTTTGTTGCTTCGGGTTTCCTCATCACAGCTATTTAGGACGCGTACTGGAGCAAAACTGTCTAGTTGTGATGTCACTTTAATCATTTTTATATATACTTTATTTGCTTATTGTAGTATAAAGACGTTGCTTGTCTTAGTTTTATTTTGCAACAAGCGTTTTTCTTTACTTTCCTGCAGTCTGCTTCCACCAGCCCTGGATCTTCTCTCCATCATTTTCCCACTTCTTCCTTCATATCCCTCACATTCATCAGTGTAACTTTTCTTTTTTTTTTTTTTTTTAATTTTTGTCAAATCTGTCTTTCCTCTCATTTCCTCCTCTGAGGATTTTTTTTTTATTTTTTTATCTCCACTCTCTATCCCTTCCTCCCTTCCTCTGTGTCTATGCTAAGTATTGGTAATTACATTATCATGTGCTACGCTATGAAATATAGCTTCAGTGACACACTGTGTGTGTGTGTGTGTGTGTGTGTGTGTGCGTGTGTCTTTCTGTGTGTGTGTGTGTGTTTGTGTGTGTGTGTGTGTGTGTGTGTGTGTGTGTGTGTGTGTGGAGTTGATGATGGAGAGGCTGTCTGCGTTTTTAATAAACACAACGCTGCAACACCCGGCACGCTAACTGCCTTAGCATCGAACCTCACAAACACACACACACACGGAGGCATCTGCCAAGACTGGGCTCAAACTTGCGGGGAATTTATGTACAAATAATTACTTTTTAATAGCCAGTAATGTGATTTCCTGCCAAAGAAATATTCAAATGCATCTCAGGCAGTCCAGTATATTATCTGCCTGGAGCTACGCTGCGACTTAGGGGAGACGGCACGCCAAAGACAGATTATTGTTTGTGTGATAATAATTATTTTACCCTTGTCATCCGCGGAGGAAAACGGGAGATAATGCCTTTGTCTCTCCGTCTCCTCCCTTCACTTTTTTACTTCTTTCTTTCTTCCTCTTCTTCTCTCCCACACCGTTATATCACTTTTTAAAACTTTTTAACCTAAACGCATCCTCTATATAAGGCTGAGGCGTCTCCGATCGATCGATTGATCTCGGAAGTTTCCCCCCCCCCCCACTCTCCTTACAATCGCTCGTAAATTCCCGACGTTTCCCAAAGCGGCGCTTGAGATGCAAGTGCTCGCCATTAAGAGCTTCTGAGCTGTCCGTGGTGCTGAATCCGTTTTAAAGTGACTTTTGCATATTTAAAGCGTCTGTATATAGCCCTGCTATATATTAAGGACACAAACGTGACAAAGTGAAACAGAGAAATGCTTTATTTATATTTGAAGTGGGCTGTCTGGACGACAAACTGTCTGTTTCCAGCCAAGATCGCCATGGAAACGGGCGTCATTTCTTATAAAAAGGCCTGTTGTGGGTCAGGATTTGTTGGCAAAGTTAAAAAAAAAAAAAAAATCCAAAAGCAACTGTCTGCGTTACATCTCAAGTCAGCTTTTCTTTACATGAACTGGTCGTACAAAGAATTTGAAATCACATTTCTTCCTTTTTTCCCATGCAGACATGGATAGGATGTAGACGAGACGCAGACAATAGGACTTATAGACATTAAAGTGCAAGGACGAGACGTATACAAGAACATAAATTACATCCTCCAAGCCTGAGTTTTTCGATTATTTACTCATCTGTAATAATTAGAATGCGCCTTAAATAATAAATAAGACGTGAATTTCCCGACCCGACCTGACCCCCGGCGTCTCGTCGCGTTCCTTCAGACATTAGAGTTCATCGTGTCACGGGTAATTGACGCTAGATGCGACGCCTTGAATGAAATTTCTGCATTAACCGTTGACACCTCCCATTGCAGGTTTAAGGGCCTAACGCCGTGTGTGTGTGTGTGTGTGTGTGTGTGCAAGGACTGGTTAATGACCTCTGAAAGGATGAGCCTGATCAAACTGAACCTCAGGGAGTCTAACTGATTGCTGCACTCTGAGTGTGTGTGTGTGTGTGTGTGTGTGTGTGTGTGTGTTGAGCACTAGCTAACGCTCTGCTCCATCTAATCCGCACGAACAAATCAGAGCTAAGTGTACCATCACAGCAATATCCAGCATCCCAGAAACACACAGAGAGAGAATAGAAACCGAGGTAAAATGGAAGTGAGAGTCGTTTAAAGACAAATAGACGCAACAATGGTTGTTCACTTATTTCTACTCTTATTTTTTATTTTTTTAACAAGCTTCACTTTCCACCTCTTGTCCAGACTCTTCTTCTGTTAAGTTGTCCTACAATTTCTTTTTTCCTTCTTTTCTTCTCTTCTGTGCTCTGTATAGTGGGAAAATGTGTGTCTGACAGATTACCATTTATGTGTGTGTGTGTGTGTGTCTAGTGCTAGATGTGAGTGTGTATGACAGGCTGATAATAGGACTCACTGTGGGCCATGCCACCTACCTGAAGACAGACCTTATCTGCCTCTGGGGAACACACACACACACACACACACACACCATATTATATCTTATCACAATGGCAGTCTAGCACCACGGAGTCAGATCACTTACAGTGACAGAGCAACACACAGGTCACACACACACACACACACACACACTCTGCTGCTATTACTGGGTGATATCTGTGATGTCACTACTTCCTCACTGCTAATTCTCAGGCAGTAACAGCGTCTTGTGTCCTGTGGTTTCATGAATAACATAAACGTTTTAGTAATTCTCTGAGATTAAATAACATGCATTAAAATGTCACACCTGTTCTTTGTGTGTGTGTGTGTGTGTGTGTGTGTGTGTGTGTGTGTGCCATGTGCAAAAATAATAATGCAGCTCTCATAGTTCATTACTTCTACATTTTACTCAAAAAAAACAAACAAACTCCATGTTCTGAATTGGCCTCTGGCTGTTAGCAGTGAATAGATTGGAACATGCATTATACTCCATAGGTGTTTAAACGTTTTTTGTTGCATGAAAAGTGAAGCTTAACTTTTACTTCAATTCATATTAATATTAAATATTTAATATACTCAGTATTGTTGTTTATGATGTGATATTCTGGGGAAAAAACATGTTTTGCAAGGCCCCCTCAGGGCTGCAGAGCGTTCAATCATTTGTACTGAAGCTTTTTGGGTTTGTGAGCAGCAGGGTTCAATGCTAACGTCACTTCCAGATCTTAAGAGTTAAAGAGACAGATATTTCCCTTTAGGAGTTTTTTTTTGGAGACCAAAACTGAGCGAGTGAAGATTTGACTTTTATTCGGAAAACGGAAACTTTAAACTCCAAATGAAGGATGTGTATATATGTATATGTATATATGTATATGTATATATGTATGTGTATATATGTATGTGTATATATGTATGTGTATATATGTATGTGTATATATATGTGTGTATATGTATATGTATATATATGTGTATATATGTATATGTATACGTGTATATATGTATATATATATATGTGTGTATATATGTATACATGTATATATGTATACGTGTATATACTGTATGTATATGTATGTATGTATATATATGTATGTATATATATATACATATACATATACATATATATGTATGTATATATGTATATGTACATATATGTATGTATTTTTTAAAGAAAAAATATTGATGCTTATTAATGATGCCTTTCGATCGCCATATTGTATGAAGATTTATGAGAAGCAGCATGTTTTTTTTGTTTTTCTATATATATAGTGAGTCCTCCTGGTCAGAGCAACAAGTCCACTATAAGTATTTCTCCTTTTTTTTTTTCTTCACGCTCCACTCAAAAAGTGAATTGACGCTGCAGCTCGTTTCTGTTTACTGATCTGTTTATTTCGACGGAATATTCTTTTTCATCGGTTCCACCTGTTTTACTCCCTCCCTCTGTTATAGAACAATTTCTTTTGTCCTCTTTCTTACCCATCCACCCCCCCCCTCTAATAATTCATGCTGCAGCTTTGCTTTCATACGCAGCTGATGGACGCCCTCTGGCATGCACACATATTGCATACATTCATCACTGCTACCCTACAAGTTTGCACTTTGCGAGCAAACATGCACGAAGTCGCGCGCTTAAGGACACATCCATTTGCAGATGCATGTGATGGGGGGCAGGGGGGGGGGTGTTTTACAATATGTAATATAACTGAATATCATATTAATCAATGCAACCCAGTCACTGTTAGTATACAGTATGTTGCTGTGAAAAAAATACATTTACAAGGGTTATTTTAGCTGAGGATTACAATGAATGCAGAAGTTCATTGCAGGCTTTGCAGAGTGATCTTTAGTTATTTCAACCATTAGATATTAGATATCCCAGTACCGTCCTAGTACCCAATACTTTATATATGCGACTATAGCTGCTCACATTGATCCTGAAATAATTTCTCCGCAATCGATCTTGTCCACAAGTGCTGTGGTTTTGTATTGGTGGAATACAGAAGCACTGTTTCTAACTGAAGTCTGTCAGTGTCTCTGTATCGTTTCTTTCTAGAGGTTTTTATGTTTTTGTATTGAAGTGCAGGATCAAGTGTGAAGTTCTGTGGATGAGCAGTTTTAGGGGAAGCTGCAATAGGTGTGTTTTCAATGGGTGCTGCACCAGTGAATATCAATGAGAGTTGGTGAAAACACACACACACACACACACACACACACACTCTAACTGGGTAGTGGGAAAGAGCCACAATTGTCCATGTGCACAGAAAGTCAAACACACAGCAAAGCTTAATGGTATTAAAGCTGTCACGCCTTAGAAAAGCAACAGGGCGGCCTGGACATACTGATGTTACACACACACACACGTACTGACAGATGTTCACACACACACACACACGCATGCACAAACAAAGAAGAAGAAGAAGAAGAAAGACAAATAAAAGATTAACCAGGAAACAAAGGCAGCGTTGCACTTGACATCTGACACACACACATTCAGCTCATTAACACACCTCCACGCTTTCAGGAAAAGTGAACCCGCAAACTTCCGGACACCCGGTGAGAGATTTATGTTTAGCCTGGTTTATCAGGGAACATCGGGAATGATCATCCATCATGTGTGCTACTGGAGTCACGATCCGGATCCTTCTGTACCACATATACCCCGAATCTGAGTTCTGCATTTAAGATATTTATATTTTTCCACATCATAAACAGTAGTTGTGAATTTACTCTTATAGATAATATTGTACAGGTTTAATATAAAGTTAGTATCTGTGTATCAGCTATATTAAGATTTGTTTGGTTTATGCTGATGTGACTGAAAACAGTTCAGTTCATTTTGTTTGTAATTTAATTTTAATTAAAGAATCTGAAATTCAAACTCACACAATTTATTAATAAGTTAATGTACACACATATGAAGTAAAATACTACTTCCACTATCTGTTATGGGTTTATGTATATATATATATTCTTTAATATTTTTTGCATTTTGTGTGTAATTTAAATAGATTCTAAATGTCCAACTCATACAGTTTATTAATAGGATAATTTAATTTATAACTACACAAATGTATATGAAGTAAAATACAACTTTTCACTATCATTATATATATGTGTGTGTGTGTGTATATGTATGTATATATACATGTGTACATGCGTATATATGTATGTGTATATATGTATATATGTGTGTATATATATGTGTGTATATATGTGTGTGTGTGTGTATATATATATATGTTCATATGTATATATATATATATATGTATATATATATATATATATATATATGTTCATATGTATATATATATATGATATTTTGCTCCATTTACATTTGATTGTTACCAACTCACTTGAGAACAGAGTAGCAGTAACACATTGCAGCAGACAGCGAGGGGGGGGGGGTAAAAAGACAGAACTGGTCCCCTGAATCACTCTGAACCTGTTTGTGTGATTTGCACCAGTAAAAAGACAGAGGACACGCAGACACAACCCAATTGTGTCGCTGGCCGGCAGCCGCCTGTGACATCATCATCGGAGGACGGGTCAATACTAATGAGGTCAGGAGAAGGGGATGAAATCTGATTACGGCCCCCAGTTCATAAACAATATATTTCTATTAAAATCTGGCTCGTACGCAAGGACAGAACTCCAGAAAGAAAGAGAGAGAGA
The DNA here is from genome assembly GCA_036785175.1 of Eupleurogrammus muticus. Lineage (NCBI taxonomy): Eukaryota > Metazoa > Chordata > Actinopteri > Scombriformes > Trichiuridae > Eupleurogrammus > Eupleurogrammus muticus. Next base: position 363,541 of record JAYKQN010000010.1, on the reverse strand, counting down.
GAGAGAGAATCTGAGGATGAGAGGAGAGAAAACTTCAACAGAAGGACGAACAGTGATCAGGAGCGTGATGAAGAATCAGCTGCTTAACAAATGCAGAGCCACACTGACTAACCAGTTATTAGTAATTAAAACGCTGGATCACTGCTGTCCCCGTCAGCCCCGCTGTAATAAACCTTCCCCTCCTCTTCCTCTAGGCTATCACGGCTTATTTAAAAAAATAAGAAGGAACAGATACGAGTATGAAAACCAACCTGCTGGTGCACAAGATGTAAAATTCATCATGAGGAGTCATTCATCGAGGTTTGGATGTGGCACAAACATCGAGGTGATGGAGCGGCTGCGTCGGAGCTTCCCTGACCAGTTTTTTTTTATTTTTTTTTTTTTTATTTTGCTGCCAACAAGCTGCGGACCCCCCACAAACACACGTTCATTCAGGTGTGTGTTCACACTCAAACCAAATTCAGGTCAATGGGACCAGTGGGTCGACCAGGAAGCAGTGTGGCCTTTGAGAAGCCAGAACAATGACCTGGATGGATGAGGGATATGAGCGTCCTCACACACACACACACACACACACACACGTTCAGGTGTGTGTGTGATCCGCTCAAAGGAAACACATTAGATTAATGACGACAACACGAAAGGAGTGAGTGAAGAGAACAAAGCTCTGCACACACGGGTGAGAAATCACACACACACGCGTGTGAATATGGTAACACTCAACACGTCCTCGTGTGCACGGTTGTCAGACAAACACACACACACACAAACACACACACACATATGCAAACACAGCCTGTGGCAGCAACAACTGTGGCATCTGTTGCCCACTGAGCCAGTCTGCTGGAGCTGGAGTCAATTATAAACACATTAGACTCTGTTTCCCATAACACACAATGACAGAAATACCTGTACGTGATCGCTCACACATCAACAAAGTCACACACACACACACACACACACACTTCAACAAATATACTCCAGCAGCACGACTCTATATTAATTATTATTTCCTCTCACTACAGTGAGAAAAGATGAGACGATGGCGCAGAGACAGAGGATAAGACAAAAAAGTAGAAATAAGAAAAAGAAGCTGTTTCACTTTGGGTGGCGCCCGTCTTCAGAGAATAATCCAATCTCACCTAATACACCCGGGGTGGGGGGTGTACCTTTCACATTTGATATGAATAAAGATTAACTTCAGAAAATCATAAACAAAAATATCTTCAGCCTGGTCATCTCACAAAAACTCAATTTGTTGAAGGAGCCACTTGTAGAAAAAAAAAAAAAAAAAAAAATCAGAGGCGTGCGTCAGATTCCCCCGCGGACGCCTTTAAATGCTAAAGTGGCCGCGCTCTCCAGACGGCGGTTTTCATATTAAACGTAGCTGACAGACGGAATAAGTAAAAAAAAAAGAGTAGAAAGAATACGCCGGCCTCTCCCAGGGCGTTTTTCTTCCATTAGAGCGCTCGACAAGCGGAGCCGCGTGGAGGCGTAGCGGCGTGAAGGAGCTCGGGCGTGAACCGGCGTCTTTGAGCGGATTGTTGCATGCTCGCGATGTTCTGTACGTGGGTGTTTGAAGGGGCAAGATGGCCCCCACAGGCTGATGTAAAACTCCCCACAAAAATATGAGGAACAGACACATTGAGACTGAGGGTATGGGGGGGGGTTGAATCCTCGTCCTGGAGGGGGTGGTTTTTGTTTTTTGTTCCAACCAGTGCATTTACAACGTGATTCTACTGATGAATCGTCCATAGCAGGGCCTCTAGTGGTTGGTTTAGTAGAATCAGGTGTGTTAATAACCCTGTTTATCCTTAAAGGGAAATTATGGGAGTTCCACTATAGACCATCCATCCATCCATCCATTGTCTATCCCGCTTATTCCCTTTCGGGGTCGCAGGGGTCTGCTGGAGCCTATCCCAGCGCGTTAAGGCGAGAGGCAGGGATACACCCCAGATGGTCGCCAGCCAATCGTGGGGCACACACACCATTCACACACCATTCACTCTCACACTCACACCTATGGGCAATTTAGAGTTTACCAATTAACCTGAGCATGTTTTTTGTATTGTGGGAGGAAACCGGAGTACCCGGTGAAAACCCACGCAGACACGGGGAGAACATGCCACTATAGACCAGTGCTTCTCAAATAGTGCATTTGCCGTACTGGAACACAAGGAGTGTAATTGCACATCCACCACAGTAGGAGGCAGTGGTGCTGTCATCTGCATTCCATTACGCTCGGAAGGATCCGATCTCTAATTTGGGAAAAGTGCGATGGAACGCACCCCTAAACTCTCACTCGATTCTTTCCCATTTCCGACTGCAATTAGATGCAAAATTATCCGTATGGTTTAGTGTTTTTTTGCACAGAGCTTGTTCACACAGTTCTCATTTTGTTAAAAAAACAACACAGAAATTGTTGCATGGTATTTAATTATATTCTACATTTTATTCAGTATCAAATGGCAGTCAGTCGAATATTATTTTAGTTTAAATAGGGATTTTAATTTTTTTCATTTCAGGCAAATCGCATTGATGCAATTTCAATATTTTCTCTTGCAAACTAAGACAACAAAGTTAATAAAATTTATCTGTGTTGATTATTTTTATGATGTTATGCAGAGGTGTAGTTATAACAATTTTATCGATATATTATACTAGAGTACTGTACTAATGAATTATCCGTTGCACAGCCTCTAATGATTGAATAGTAGAATCAGGTGTTACTGCCTGGGTCAAACACCCACCTCCAGGACCAGGACGGCCCACCCCTGCTATTATGGGATGTAAGGGGTCAAACATCTGTGTGTAGAGGTGGCGCTTTGGTTGCAAATGGTGAGAAAATTTAGTGGCAAAATGTAAATGTACAGGTCATGATCTTAATCTGGGTCCTAAACTCAAACCACACACTGTCGTCACTTGAGTTGCAAGAGTGCAAAAGTGTGTGTGTGTGTGTGTGTGTGTAGCTGCAGATTCCACAGATATAGGTACACAATAAAAATGAATAGTTATAATTGGTGCTTGGTGGTTCGATTCCCAGATCCTCTCAATTTGCATATCGTTGTGTGATACTTAACAGCATGTGCCGTCAGAATGCATAGTTTCCTGATGTGCAGGAGGCTTTGTGTATCGCCACGAATGGACACTTGTAGCTTGAGCGCTTTGATTGGTTGAAAAGACTAGAAAGGCCTGCTATATCAATGCAGGCCATTTACCATTTCAGCGTTTTCCCATCTAAAAAAAAGGAATCTTTAACATAGAGATCAGGAACCTGCAGAAAATGCATGCTCCCACAAACACACAAAGAAACATCAGCTCACAGCTGGCAGCAAAGCAGGGATATGGAGGCCTGTCAGATTTGAGAAGAAGGCTTTATGGTCGTGTGTGTGTGTGTGTGAATGATCTGATGTGTTCCGTCACTCAGAACCGCCTCGACACAGAGGAGCTGGAGGGCAGCAGCGTCTCTGCTCATGTATGCGCTCGTTGCATTTCCCAACTTTTCTTTTTCCATGTTGTTTTTTTTTTTATTATTCTTTTTTCCACATCTCTCATATGAACAAGGACAGGGGGAAAATGAGTTGTTTATATATTACACAGCTGGTTCATGCCCTGTGTCTGCAGCATCTTTCTGTACAGCCATGACCTTAAATGTAAGTAATTACACATACACATTAATAGTAATTTAATTAATCAAAGCTCCAGTTCTGAAGCTTTTAATCATGTTTTCATCAAGTTCTACAATTGTAAATGTTGGAATATCTTTTCTTTTTTCTTTTTACTGTAAAGCCAAAAGCTCCACAACAGCTGTTAACCCATAATTACCAACAGTGTTGTTACACCGGTGTAACAAGAACGTTGGTTCCCCCAGACTCTTCCTGATGAGGTTTTATGTCTGAACTTAACTCATTAAGTCCCAAAGTGACATTTACTAATCATCCTGATATGGAATATGTTTACCACTGATGTTACAGAGATGTTAAAATACAGATCTTTGGGAATTAAAAGTATTATTCTGAAAAAAATACTTTAGAAATGTGTTCTATGTGGTCAACATTATATATAACCCACATAATTTTCCTTTAGTTCTGATGGGGTAAATGTACGTATTACACTGCCAGTTTTGATTAATAGTGATTTAATCAACAAAATAGCCAGTTCTAAAGCTTTTAATCATATCATGAAATTGTAGATGTTGGAATTTCTTTCTTTTTTCTTTAGTCACTTAAATGAATGTCCATGTCGGCTTCAAACAACCTAAACAACTAAACCAGTGGTTCTTAAATAGTGGAGGACGCGTTTGACCTCTTTGAACATGCTTTTTTGTTCACTGTCCTAGAATAAAGTGCAATTGCACCTCCACTACATTAGGGGGCAGCAGAGTGTTCACAGAGAGCATACAGCACAGAGTATGAATATGAAGTGTAGACACCAAGTGACACCATGAAAACATATTTAACAGGGATGAGAAGACAGGCGGAGAGAGACGGAGATAAAGAGACAAACGAAAGTCTCCCAAAGCTAAGACGAGGAAATATGACGAAGCGTCTGTAGCGCTTGGTTCACTGTGAAAGACCGGTGTGTTACTGAGTCTGAAATGTTGGAGACAAAGACATTAAAGACATTACACCACAATCACTGATAAGACCATTTATGTAGTTTTATTTTTCAGTAATTGATGAGTTGTTCTTCTAGAACACGTTCAAAATTGGAAACAAGCAACCAATCTGAGTTATTTTCTCTTTCTTTCTCTGGTCAGAATACTTCACTAACTTGTGTTAAATATCACACAGAACCCAGTGACCTTTAAAGTAGGGATGCACCGATGTGAAAATTTCGGCCGATATCGATATCCGATATACATATCGGCAGTCACTGCCGATACCGATATTTGCCGATATCGATATATGTAGAGAAAAAGTTTTCTGTAGTGTCACAAATTTCGTACAGACCAGAAAAAACACTGTACATTTGAAAAGCACAACAGTGCTCTTTATTTAAAGGAAGGCTCACTGTAAAACTCTGTCATGTGGTTAGAGGAAGTACGGCGGAGCGGACCCGATGGAGCTCCGCGAAGGCGGCGACGTCGGCAGGCGGCGATGAGAAGGCGGCAGGACGGCGTCCGACACCCCGGAGCAATGCTCCGCGCATTTTTTTGTCTTTTCGGGCGATGCGATGTGACGGAGGAGCCCGATAGGAGAAACCGCTACAGTTAGTTGGGTCACTGTCTGCGTGTCTCTCGGCGACGCGCTAAGCTAGCTGGTCCTAGCGGGCTCCTCCGTCACATCGCATCGCCCGAAAAGACAGCGGCCTCCTCCGCCTCCGCCGCGGCCGCCGACGAGAAGGCGGCAGGACGGCGTCCGAAACCCCGGAGCAACGTTCCGCGCATTTTTTTGTCTTTTCGGGCGATGCGATGTGACGGAGGAGCCGCTAGGACCAGCTAGCTTAGCGCGTCGCTGAGAGACACGCAGACAGTGACCCAACTAACTGTAGCGGTTTAACTCTGCCAATTGTTGACATATCGGCCAGAATTTGTTGACATCGGACCGATACCGATAAGTTAAAAAACGTGACATATCGGCCGATATATATCGGTTGGCCGATATATCGTGCATCACTACTTTAAAGATATAAGTCACATATTATTAGTGTTTCCATTTATATTCATATTAACCAACATGGATCAGGAAGCGATGATTTTATGTTCTATTCTATTTGGTTAATCAATATTATAATTTTTAACTGTTTCCTACTGGTGACACGTTATATTAATGACAGAAGAAACAAGCACATAGTCAATTCTATAGGAACCTGACACATAAAGATAAAATTCATTAATAATCAATGCGGTCCCATCGCCCAATTATCTGCTTTTTCTTCCAAAACTCAGGAGGCTTTAAAACACTCTACAACTTTTTCTAGTGGCGTTTTTACTTGTTTACTGACCATCGCTGCAGCTCGTGTTTAACTCTCAGGTTTATCATTCCCGTGGCTATCTCTGCATTTTGGGCGATATTAAAACATAGATTGAGCTCCGGCTTCATTTCACAACTCAACACACGGTTTATGTGGGTTTTTTTGTGGCCTCAGCTGAGCCTGAGACAGGCTTCACCCCGTTAGAGAAGCGGTGAACCAGAAGTTCCCTCGGTGAACCCTCACAGCTGTTTTCATCTGGCCGCAGGCCCGCGTCGTCCCGTCTGTTCCGCCTCGCTCAGCGTTTTTCCCGGGAAGTCGTCGTCGCCCCTCCGTCACCACGTGAGTCTCCTCGCTTAATTACCTCTGCTTTCTATAACATTCATTCATTGCTTCTGTCTGCAGTAACTTGTTAATTTACATCACCTATATCCATCTCTTGGCAGTTGTACCGACTACGACTATAATGCGCACATAAAAGTCTCATATTTTCTTCGCCCTATGTACGTTTGTAGGGGGAAGTGTGGGCATGGATTGTAGATAAAATAACGGGGATGTGCGTTATGCAGAACACCGTTGTTTTAACAACCTGAAAATGGTAAAGAGACACGCTGATAAAGCACAGTTTAAACTGAAGGAAATCAGCTACACAGCTGAGTTTAAGACATAAGACAGGTGGTACGAGTTGGAGGAAAGACTGGATCAGTGGATCACAGAGCAAAGATCGGATCAGTGGATCACAGAGCAAAGACTGGATCAGTGGATCACAGAGCAGAGACTGGATCAGTGGATCACAGAGCAGAGACTGGATCAGTGGATCACAGAGCAAAGACTGGATCAGTGGATCACAGAGCAAAGACTGGATCAGTGGATCACAGAGCAGAGACTGGATCAGTGGATCACAGAGCAAAGACTGGATCAGTGGATCACAGAGCAAAGAAACGAGTGGGAGAAGCATTTCAACAGTCACCATTTGACTAAATCCATTAAAGCAGCACAAGAAATGAAAATTGAACATTTCCGTCTTGGTGGTTTTGTTTCATGGAACTGATGGTGAAGAAAGTGAAGCTGGCATGTTTGATGGAGATTTAGCTGCTGTTGGAATCAGAAACAGAGGATGAGGACTTTGATGGATGACATTACCCCGCTCTATTTTAAATACACACACTTGTGTGCTTGTTTTATTCATGTGTTTTACCATGCGCGCGATGATTAAAAAATGTTAGTACTTTGTAATCAATACTTAATAAAGCACAACCAAACTCAGTTTAGCTCCTGTTCTATTTCTGTATATAAACCCTCCCCTATAGTTAGGTGCCTTATGTGTGTGTTAAATACAGTAATGACACAAAGAACTGAGACTGAGCCTTTTAGTACCTTATGGTGTATTTTTCCTGGAATCTGAGGTTTAAACACAACATAGACAGGTAACAGGTGGTGGGCGGGGCTTCCTGAATCCAGAATGTAATTTATAAAGCACCTTTATGGTCGAGTTTATACGTTGATATCAGAGATGGGGGGATTTCCGTGGATGTATTCCTCCCTCTGTGGAGTAAAATTATTTGTTCACATCACAGTAAAACACCTACAATTCTCCTGTTTTACCATTCGAGTTGCAAATTTCCTGCTCTTGCAAAATGAAATACACTTTTAGACACTTTTACATGTTTTAATTTATCTGCGACAGGTGTAAATCTGAGTTTTTTGCAGGTGATAGATCAGTGAAAATACCCCAAAATAAGCTCTTAATACCTCATGCACTGTACTTGGGTTTGGTTCCTAACCAGAAGAAGCCACAGAAAACATCCTTTGATTTTAATTATGCTGATTTAAACCAACGGCGATAATGTTGAGATAATGGGCGATGAGGGGAATTATTTATCAGATTAACTATTAACTGTTTTCCCTCATATATTTATCTAGATTAGATTAGATTAGATAGCTCCTTTATTGTCCCACAGTGGGGAAAGTCACAGTGCTACAGCAGCAGTTAGAAAAGTTACAAAAAATTTTAAAAAATTTAAAAAAGAAAAATAAAAAAAAAAATTAAATTAAAAACAATAAAAAAACATTCATCACATTTACTGTCATAAACGTGATGAATGTGGAGCCAAGTTCCCGGAAATAATGAACAATTTCAATCGCTTGTTCTCATTTTACAACTCAGATTCTATTAAATGACTTAATTAAAGTTTATAAATTGATATCAGAGATGGAGATCACTGAATTCAGAGTGTTTTTTTAAAAGCTGCTGCCAGTGTATCATGCATCTCTGTTTAGTTTTGTGGATTTAAAGAATACTGAATACACACTGAATACACTCTAGGACACCTGTCCACGGCAGCAGGAATATTCCCTATTTTAACAGGGAAACCTCGTTCAGAGGAAGAGATGCAGGCTTCACTTCCTGTCCAGAAGGACCAGAGGTCACATATCCTTAGATATCTGGTGCTATACACACTTTTCATGTTGCGTGTGCACAGTACAATTGTTTGGGAGGATGCATATTTTGTCTCTGTCATATCTTATGTGTGTGTGTGTGTGTGTGTGTGTGTGTGTGTGTGTGTGGCATCAAGGAGGGACGAATAAGAATACCATACTCCTCCTATTAGGTGTCCCAGGGTGCGGCAAAAGTGCCAGGGATAAAATATGTACTGTGTGTGTGTGTGTGCGTGTGTGTGTGTGTGTGTGTGTGTGTGAGAGCATGAGTGTGATAAGTAATATGGCGGTGTCATAGAAGAAGCCGCTGTAACCTTTATACAGCTCTTTACTCTGTCACTTCCTATAAAAATACACCTCCATCACTTGGAGTGGGAGAGGAGGAGGAGGAGGGAGAGAAACAAGGAGGGGGGAGGAGGGTGTGAGGTGGGGAAGTGATAGAAAAGAGGAGGAGGATAACATGTAGGAGAAGAAGGGGGAAAAGAGCGGGGATGGTTAAAATTAGAGGGAAGCAGCAGGTGAGGAGCGAAGTGAAGGCGAGGGCATGGCGATGAGAACAAAAGACGGAAAAAAAACGATGACGAGAGTCGCGGAACCGAAGGGAACGGACGGGACGGGCGAGAAACGGGTGATGACAAAAGAAGGATAGAAAGGGAGGGACCGCGGGGGGGAAAAAAATAGATGGAGACGTTGCACAAGGTCAAGTCTGGAAACTGGCTCGTGTACTTTTTATTTTTTTGGGGTGTGTGTATGTATGTGTGTGTGTGTGTGTGTGTGTGTGTGTACACGTGCTGTCAGCCAGGAAAAAATAATGGAAGGAAACGCAGGGAGAGAACAAAGAAAAAAAAAAGGTGAGCCGATGGAAGTGATGGCCGCCTAATGAGGAGAAAAGATGGCAAGAAAGAGAAAAGACAAAGAACAGGAGAGAGAGAGAGAGGGGGAGGGGGGGTATTTTTTGTCTGTCTAACCTTGGAGATAGTGTGTGTGTGTGTGTGTGTGTGTGTGTGTGTGTGTGTGTGTGTGTGTGTACATATTGAAGACATGCTGTTCATGAAGGCGTTTTTCGCTGGGCACAGCTGACGAAACAGAAGCAACAATAATCAGACCGACTTCAACTCCTAAAACTTTACGTCAAAACATTTTTTTTTCTCTGAGTGTGTTTACACTTACACCAGTGGTTCTCAAATAGTGAGGCTCTGTCAAGGGGGGCGCGTATGACCTCGGGGAACAGGCTTTTTTATTTTATTTATTTTTTTATGTCCTTGAATAAAGTGCAGTTGCACCTCCACTACATTAGGGGGCAGCAGAGTGTTCACAGGGAGCATACAGCACAGAGTATGAGTATGAAGTGTTGGAGACAGAGAAATTAAAGACATTACACCACAATCACTGATAAGACCATTTATGTAGTTTTATTTTTCAGTATCATATGGTTTGACATTCTCAGTCAAATGTTTATAGTTTAGTATCTATTCTTTGTTGTAAGTTGGTCCATATTTCTTTCTTTTTTTATTCTCTTATACGTTAATAAGGATACAGTGTTATGCAGATGACAAATGATTCTATTTATAGTCTCGTGGGGGGCGAGATGTTTTCTTCTTCCATGGGGGGCCAGAAAATAATTGATTACCACTGACTTACACTAAGTTACCAGCTGACAGCTTCTCTCAGCTAGTTGATTACTGACGTCATATTAACCAGAAACCCACTATTATATTCAGCTGGATTTGTGTGACGTGACAATACGTTCAACATTCCTGGATTCATGAAAACAAAATTCTGACTGAAATTGTTTCCTTGAATTACTTTCATTTTTCTCTCTCTCTCTCCTTTAAAGAAATATGGCATTAGTACATTTTAATTGCTGCACACAGCTGGTCGCCTGTTAGCAGCTGCTGCAGCCCAGTGACACAGCTGTATATATGTGTGTGTGTGTGTGTGTGTGTGTGTGTGTGTGTGTGTGTGTGTGTGTGTGTGTGTGTGTGTGTGTGTGTGTGTGTGTGTGTTACACTGATTCTGCCATCAGTACAGGCATTCAGTACAGCTCTGCTTACAACACACAAACCTTTCTCACTCACAACTTAAAACTTCTAATCCCACAAATAACCAGAATGTGATAATCCCTCTAAAAATGGTTCAGTCCACCTCTAACTACAGCACCTGTTGAGGCAAAAGTGATGATGGGTTCATCAGTTTAGCATGAGCAATGCAGCAGTAGATAGAGGCGGGGTGGTGGTAAAGTGTTAAAATTATATGCATATATATATATATATATATATATATATATATATATATGCATATATATATTTAACAAAAAAATTAATAAAAACTCTACCAAAAAAAACTCACCACAGAATAGATTTATCATCATTTTCAAAAATCGTGCATCTCTATACTCTCTCTCTCTCTCTCTCTCTCTCTATATATATATATATATATATATATATATATATACACACATATATATATATATGTGTGTATATATACACCATATTATTGACCACATCTAATATATATGGGATGAACAGTGCAAACACACACACACACACACACACACACAAGAATGTAATATAGGATCACATATTACACACACACATATGTATGTGTGTATATATATAAATATATTAGGGATGCACCGATGTGAAAATTTCGGCCCATATCGATATCTGATATACATATCGGCAGTCACTGCCGATATCGATATTTGCCGATATCGATATATGTAGAGAAAAAAAGTTTTCTGTAGTGTCACAAATTTAGTACAGACCAGAAAAAACACTGTACATTTGAAAAGCACAACAGTGCTCTTTATTTAAAGGAAGGCTCACTGTAAAACTCTGTCATGTGGTTAGAGGAAGTATGGCGGAGCGGACCCGATGGAGCTCAGCGAAGGCGGCGACGTCGGCGGCCGGCGATGAGAAGGCGGCAGGACGCCGTCCGACACCCGGAGCAACGTTCCGCACATTTTTTTGTCTTTTCGGGCGATGCGATGTGACGGAGGAGCCCGCTAGGACCAGCTAGCTTAGCGCGTCGCCGAGAGACACGTAGACAGTGACCCAACTAACTGTAGCGGTTTAACTCTGCACATTGTTGACATATCGGCCAGAATTTGTTGATATCGGACCGATACCGATAAGTTAAAAACGTGACATATCGGCCGATATATATCGGTTGGCCGATATATCGTGCATCACTAATATATATATATATATAGTTATTATTGACCACATCTATAGACCACACAATATATTTGATACGCACACACACACACACACACACACCACACACACACACACACACACACACACCATAATGTCACTACTGTTTATTCTCTATCTGCTTTTGATAGTTACGGTGGATTTTTTGGGTCATTTAACACAAACCATGATCTTTACAACCCAGAGGAAACATTTCTACAAAGCATTTCCATTCTCCTTTAAGGAACAAAGCCAATAAAGTTCAACTCAGAATATCTACTGTTCTATTATTAACAGACTATCAGAACGGTAATTCGATTGTGAAACGTGTAAGCAACAAAGACGTCTTGACCTCTGTTGCGTGATTTTCTTCTGCTTTAATCAATCTAAATTTCCCTCCAGACGGGGCGAGTCAATTGGGTTTGAATTGACCTTTAACCCAGCCACACTGGCGTTCACCAGGATCACACACATCAACTTTGAAGATGTCAGAGTGTGGATGCTCTGTGACCAGATTTGGACTTTTTACAAATTCTCTGTACTATTTATTATAAAACCAGCACCTTCTATAATCAAAAAGATCAATTGAAAGCTCACTTCCTATGATATGAGAACCAGAGATGAATGATGGGAAACAAGCAGACATGAATGTTTGATCAACAATACCGCTGAAGCTGAACACGTTTCCTATATTGTGACATGTTCTGTTAACATCACTGGAATCTCTCCTGACTGCTACGTTACCTGTCATCAGAAAAACAGACGTCTGCGTGAAATAAGATCATCAGGAGCTTGGCTGTGTGATCAGCGTTCGAAAACCCTGCAAAAACCACTGATACGATGCACATCGTATCCATTAAATACAGCACATTAAAAATGAAGGAGAAGAAAAGACGTACTGTGTGCACCCTGTTAATGCAATTTCCTCTCCCGAGCTTTGAAAAACCAGCTAATTAGCAGCATTACCCTGCCCATCGCACCAATAAGAGCGATGCAACCTTTATAAGACCCTTCACATTTTATGTCAGGATAAACATCCATATATAAAACACCTGGCGCACGTATCTCTGTGTTTGTTGGATCAACATCAATTTTCTGTTCTAGTTTGAGCATGGCACACTGGGGGGTATCCTTTTATTGTGGATTTTTTTGGGATATTTGTATCCTCTTTGGTAAAATCTTTCAGATGGTTAGTCAAAACATCATTATTATATTGGTGGTGTAGGGGGTAGTGTTCTTGCATCATAAGCAGCAGATGCGTGTTAGAGTCCTATAATATAAATAGGACTTCAACACATATTTTATGTGTATATATATGTTTTAATTATAACATGCCAAAAACTAAAAGTAAGTTTCCTGGTTTAGCTTCTACTTTTATTACGCACTAACACAGACTACTGTGGCTACGCCGAAAAACAAAAAAAAAAACTTCGTAAGAAGACTTCACGTACTGTCGTCTTTTCTCCTTTTCTATAAACTACGCTTAAATTCCAAGATGCATTCAAGGACCCTCAGGAAATCCAGACACTATCCTTTTGTGGTTATATAGGATGCTGTGAATATTAAATAGATGAAAACACATATATGAACTACTACACATGCTGTGGTTCACATTAAAAAATCTTGCATATCTACTTTTCTATAGGAATAAACACTGCACTAGTTGAATTATAAAAGGAAAGGAGCAAATAATTGGTGAAAATCATATTATAACTATGCTTACCGTAAATTCCAAGATGCGTTCAAAGACTCTCAGGAAATCCAGACACTATTGTTTTATGGATGGATGGATGGATAAGTTGCTGTGAATATTAAATATATGAAAACACATATATTAGATATATAGATATATAATAGATTATATAATAGATTTATTATCATTTTTTTCTTTGACATAAACACTTATTACGAGCACTGCACTAATTGAATGAAAAAGGAAAGGAGCACTTAATTGGTAAAAACTCTTATAATTTATAAAAAAAAAACTTAACGTGCTACAGTCTTCTCTTCTTTTCTATAAATCACACCTAAATTCCAAGATGCGTTCACAGACCCTCGAAAAATCCAGACACTATTGTTTTATGCATAGGTTGATGGATGGATGGATAGATGTTGTGAATATTAAATATATGAAAACAGATATATCAGATATATAGATAGATAATAGATTATTGAATAGAATAGGTTTATTATCATTTCACTGTTTTCTACACACTTTCCACAGACACTGCACTAATTGAATTATAAAAGGAAAGAAGCACTTAATTGGGGAGAATCATGTTATAATAAAAAAAAAAAAAGTCTCCTTTTTATAAACTATGCTTAAATTACAAGATGCGTTCAAAGAGCCTCAGGAAATCAAGACACTATCATTTTATGGATGGATGGACGGATAGGTAAGTTGTTGTGAAAATAAATATATGAAAAGTCACATATTAGATATATAGATAGATAATAGATTATAGAGTAGAGTAGATTTATTATCATTTTACCATTTAATACACATGCTGTGGTCAACAATAAAATAATCGTACATATCTACTTTTCTATAGGAATACACACTTTCTACGGGCACTGCACTAGTTGAATTATAAAAGGAAAGGAGCAAAAAATTGGTGAAAATCATTTTATAATTAAAAAAAAAAAAAAAAACTCCATAAGAAAACTTCATTTGCTGTCGTCTTTTCTCCTTTTCTATAAACTACGCGTAAATTCCAAGATGCGTTCACAGACCCTCAGGAAATCCAGACATGTTATAATTAAAAAATGGATGCACGTCTGGCCTCCTACCCAGTGATTTACAGTAAGAACCATTCACTCCTATTTACTGAGAATGAGAAAACACTCATATCATATTTCAGAGATCCACCATTTTTTTCCCTCTTCTCCGTCTCCACTTGACAAGCGTGCAACCACGTCTCAATAATCCTCATCCCACCACATGACAGTAAATTGTCTTCTATCGATACTAATGGATGGGCTGTAACGTGACCTTTACCCCGCTGACATCCTTCATGATCACGGACATGACAAGACATTCTACACGGCGCGATTCAGAAAAATTCAGCTTTCTGTGCCGCGAAAATAAATCATTCAACATATGAAGACACAAGAAGGGGGGTTTTCCTCTGTGGAGTAGAAATATCTGTTCACAAAACACCTACAATTCTACTGTTTTAACATTCGTGCTGCGAAAATACAAAATGCAATTCAGTTTTAGACACTTTTAGCTTCACATGTTTTAATCTATCAGCGACAGGCGTTTTTTTTTTGCAGATGATAGATCAGTGTTTTACCCCAAAATAAGTAATAAGCTCTTAATACCTTGGGTTTGGTTTCCAAGCAGAAGAAGCCAAGTTCCCAGAAATAATGAAGAATTTCAATTGCTCGTTCTCATTTTACGACTCAGATTCTTCACACACACACACACACGTCTGTAAACACACACACACACACACACACACAAAGAAAAAACAACAGCCACGGCGACATGTCAGTCTCGGCCCACAGGTGAATCCCTAATGTACAAAGACTGCTGAGAGAAGAAGAAGAAGAAGAAGAAGAGAGGAGGTATAAGGACACACACACACACACACACACACATACACACACAGACAGTGTTAAATACAGTGACATCAATTGTTTTTAATATAAACATGGTAAAAAAAAATGGTCATTAATAAACTATAACCTCTGACATTGTATTATGTCAGGATTGTAATTACTTAATAATATATATATATATATATATAATGTATGTACGTGTATATGTATTTGTGTGTCCGTGTCTGTGTTTGCAGAGGTGTGTGTATATATGTATATGTGTATATTATGCATATATTTATATATGTATATCTATATTATATAAGTATATGTGTATGTGTTTGTATATATATACATATGTATGTATATATATATACGGTAAATGTGATCTATTCCCTCTTAAACTGAGAGAGTGCTTCTTCCTCTTTTTTTGTACTATTTGAATAATAATAGTTAAAAAAAAGACTTGTGACATATGGGCCTAATTTGATAAATTAGTAAAGTGCAGGAGGTCAGAGGTCAGTGTTGTCACACTACTGAGGAGGAATAAGGAGGTATAAAGGTCTCGGGGGTTGTGTTGAATTCTAAATCAAAATCCTGAGTGGACGTTTTCTCCAGAAATTATAATTGTTCTGTTTATGTTGCTGTTTTTGCTTTAGCTGAATTCAGGTTTTATCCTGTCACAACACGGCCTGCACGTCGCAAACTTTTCCCACATAGTCAACATCCTTGTAGAAAGTGACGTGTTGAAAACTAAAAAAAAAAACAATGAAATAAATGAAAAGTTAAAAATGCATTCTCTCATCAATAATGAACTAATTATTCACTACGTTTCGTAGTTGCAGCAATTATCCGCTGCAGGGACACGCGTGATAAATCACTCTCACCATTAAAAAGGTCAACCGCGTTACCTGTGTGAAGAATAAACAAACAGATCTGGCTGCATCATTTTAATTATTGCATTTCTACCACGAAACCTCTGCTCCGCATGTGCAGAAAGGAGCCGGATCAGCTTAGCATGTGTGCTGCAACATGCTCTAATTAAAATGTTCTGTTTTTTTTTTTCCTGCTTGTGGAATTTCCTTTAAGGATGGGATGATCTGGACACTCCATCCTGCTCAGTCCAATTCTCACTTCTAAACCAGAGGGGATCATGGGACTCGGCCCACGGAGACTCAACGTGAGTTTTTTTGGACCTTTCTTGTTCCCGTGAGTGTGCACCGGTTCTGTTCCCCTGCTGTTTCCTGTTGGTTCAAACTGGTCCTGCTGAGCAGCTGTGTTCGTTAGTGCTTAATTAATTAATTAAATCCCTTATTCCTTCCATGCATCAGTTTTCCCACCATCTTTTTCTTCTCCTGGTTATATTTCTGTGTCCCTCCCGTGGTTCCTTTCGATACAATAATCTTTCTGTTCGCATGAATTAATTATGTATTTAATTATTATTATTATATCTGTTACACACAAACAAGTGTAAGAAATTAATTTAAATAAAGAATTACAGCAGTTTTTAGATTTTTTTTACTGTCCTAGAATAAATTGCAATTACACCTCCACTACATTAGGGGGCAGTGGCGCTCTCATTGGCAGAGTGTGTGCAGGGAGCATACAGCACAGAGTATGAGTATGAAGTGTAGACACCCAGTGTAGCAGACCCTCAAATAAAGACATTACACCACAATCACACCAATAAGACCATTTTATGTAGTTTTATTTTTCAGTATCATATGGTTGGACATGATCAGTCAAATTTTCTGGTTTAATTAAGGATTCAATTCTATTTTTGAATTTCAGATGCACTTTAGAAGATAACGTTGTGATGTAGAATTAAGGATCCAATTGGAAAAAAAAGGTCTTATCCTTTAATCGGTTCATATAACCCAAAGTTCAGAGAACACATCATCCTATAGGATCACAATAATTAGGTTAATCAGGTGTTTAATAGCAATGAATGCAAAGTAATAAAATATTTCCCATTACACATAGCAGACAGAAACAGTAGCAGACATGTTTGGTAAATGATTTGATTACTAAAAAACTCACTGACACAATTGTAGTGATGGATGATTATTACAGTTGTACACACAGTGTTGATGTTACTGAGATCAATGGTGCTGAGGAGCTGCTGTTATATTGTATGTTGTAAATAATTTGTATTATTGACCTGAAAATACAGAAAACATAAGCTGCTATTTCACTTCCAAGGTTCAGAGGACACATCATTTTATAGGATGTAAAGTTGTGATGTAGAAGTAAGGGCCCAAATAATGTACTGTATTTTCATGACTATACAGTGCACATAAAAGTCTTTTATTTCGTGGATTGTAGATAAAAAACGGGGATGTGCGTTATGCAGAACATCGTTGTTTTAACAACCTGAAAATGGTAAAGAGACACGCTGATAAAGCACAGTTTAAACTGAAGGAAATCAGCTACACAGCTGAGTTTAAGACATAAGACAGGTGGTACGAGTTGGAGGAAAGACTGGATCAGTGGATCACAGAGCAGAGACTGGATCAGTGGATCACAGAGCAAAGACTGGATCAGTGCATCACAGAGCAGAGACTGGATCAGTGGATCACAGAGCAGAGACTGGATCAGTGGATCACAGAGCAGAGACTGGATCAGTGGATCACAGAGAAAAGACTGGATCAGCGGATCACAGAGAAAAGACTGTATCAGTGGATCACAGAGCAAAGACTGGATCAGTGGATCACAGAGCACAGACTGGATCAGTGGATCACAGAGCACAGACTGGATCAGTGGATCACAGCAAAGACTGGATCAGTGGAGCAAAGAACGAGTGGAAGAAGTGTTTCAACGGTCACTATTTGACTAAAACCAGTAAAGCAGCAGAAGAAATGAAAATTGAACATTTCTGTCTTGGTGCTTTTGTTTCGGTGCCATTTCTCCATCCAGACCAGGACTACGGTAGCGCAGCAACTTCCAGCGGATTATAACGCATCATTTAGAGGAAAGTGACTCTGATGGTGAAGAAAGTGAAGCTGGCATGTTTGATGGAGATTTAGCTGCTGTTGGAATCAGAAACAGAGGATGAGGACTTTGATGGTTTGATTGATGACATTACCCCGCTCTGTTTTTAAATACACACACTTCTATATCTATGTGTGTATATAAACCCTCCCCTATAGTTAGGTTCCTAATGTGTGTGTTAAATACAGTAATGACACACAGAACTGAGACTGTACCTTTTAGTACGGTGCATTATGGTCGTGATGATACGTATTAAAAAATCATCTTAACTTTATCTGTCTTATCCTTTAAAACCAGCTGTTTGTGAATTTGTCCAGTGCTGGTGCATGTCGTGTCTCGTCTGACGGACGCATGTTTTTAGCTAAAACTAAACTATAACCTAAAACTAAAGGCTTTATCTGGCTCTGTAGGCGCCTCACACTGCTTCTTATCTGTCCTGCTTGTTTCGAGCACATTATCCCTCTGACCCAATACTGTCACGTTGTTTTCTATATGTAGACTTTATTAATGCTCTGTCATTGCCTATATAGTTATTATAGTTAATGTGTGTGTGTTCTCATGGGGAAAAAAGGCAAAGAGAGAAAAGCGAGAAAAACTGAGAATGAGCATTTATGACAATCTGACAAACAGGAAACAAAGGGTTGCAGTGTTAAAGAAGAGGAAAAAACATTAAAACATTAAATAGCAGGTTTATACAATAATCAGAAAGTTTCTAACAGACCGTAATACCAGAGTCTTTTACAATAACTACCGAGGATATAGAAAAAGGCTTTTACAGGATATTAATATCTGTAAATCGGCGGCGTGTTTCATAACAAATCATTAGAGGAATTAACGTTTCCTTGTGATCGGAAACGGGCGCGAATTACTCCAAATGTCACGAAGAGAAACAAGTCATTAACAGCTGGTTAGTCTGACATTTGTAGCATGCACGAGAACGGGAAAAAAAACTAATCAGGATATAAGCAGACGTTTTAGTTACAAACAGTGTGGATTTATATCTGAGAGCGGGGGGGGGGGGGGGGGGCGTGGAATGGGAATTTTGAAGAATCATTCTCTCTTTTCTCCACTTTTCTCTGTGAATGGACTCATCATCTGTCCAATTACATATAATTGTTATCACCAGTTTCATTATCATTTCAGCGGCCTGTAGAAGCGGTGCTATTTGAATTCCATTCAGCAAGGTCCTTAAAAAGATCTCCAAAACAGCCTGTTTTTTATTTATATAACAATTATTAAAGCCTTATTCTCTTTAACCATAAACCTCCATCTCATATCTGGTGGTCTACATTGTCTAAGTGACTCCTGCAGGTTTACACTTTGCTCCTCGTCTTTGATGCAATGTAATTATGAAAAATCGCCATCAGGCGGCTAAAATTATGATTTTAATTGATTTATCAATTAGCCTGCATGGGGTCGTCAAAGTCTCATTGATTATCTCCCTCTCTCTCTCTCTCCGCCTCTTTTCACTTATTTCACTTGACATAACACAAATTTCCCCAAAATAGTGATAAGATTTAGTACAATCATTCCTTCTGCAAATAGAGATCCACTTATACAGCTTAAAGCAACTTTGGCGAAAAGACAGATAGTTGATTGCATATATATGGACTTTTTTTTTGGTGCTTTTCATTTTGTAGATGTTGAAAGAGTTTAATTATATTGTACAAAAAGTCCTTATTCTTTGCACACATCCTCTTTCTTTACTCAGATTTTTGTGCTATTCCCTCATATTACAAACTTCTTTTGGAGCCTAATAATAGACGTGCACCTCGGTATAAATCACACTTAAAACAGTCCAACCTTTAAAACTGTCCCTAGGTCGGTCGCTCCAGTGGTTTTTTCCTGTTAGACAGACGACGTCGCCATCTGTGCCGCTGACCCCCTGATGATCAGAGTGGCATCAGCACCGCGAGAACGCGCCGTTATAACCACTGCGGTTTAGTAAGGATCCTATAGGTACAAGCCTGAGCGTGTGTGTGTGTGTTTTCTGCAGGACGCACAAGATTTAATTAAGGTGCGTGCACGCTGTGCGAGGTTTGGAAACGTTCCCCAGCCACTCGCTGTCTGGCTGCCCTGCTGCATTTGGGTGCTACGAGGATCTCATTAATCTGACGTTATGGACCATGCACGCAGCATACGATACGAGAGGAGTCCTCGTCTGTCTCATTTGTGTCATTTATATTTATATATATATATATATGTGTGTGTGTGTATGTGTATATATGTGTATATACATATATATGTATTTATATATATATATATACATACATGTATGTATGTATATATATATGTGTGTTTGTGTGTGTGTGTGTGTGTGTGTGTGTGTACAATTACTTGTCCAGCCCTACCCACTAATGGATCTGGGTGTCTGATTGGTCATAATTAACTATCCAGTTTAAAAGGTTAACCTGTGCAGGTGATTGGAGTCAGACCTTCACTTGTGAACAACCCGTTTTACTTATTCTTACAACTGACACGTGGAACAGCTGGTGGTGGAGCACGCAAACGCATCGCCCTGAGGAGGAACAACGAGAACAAGGAACAGGTACAACACAGAACGGAAAAGTAAAAAACTTGACACCAGACAATGGCAGATCATGACCGAGTGGACTTTACAGGAACTTGAAAGGTTGTAAAAAATATAAAAACCCTCAAAAAATAAGAGAATTCCACATAATTTCATGTGTCAATCAAATACATTTTGTGGAAATATCTACTGATGAATGAGAGTGAGTTAGGTTAGGTGTAATGCACCTTGCACTGAAAAAATAAAGTATTTCTCTCAGAAATGAGGCATTCTGGGAGATTGAGTCCTACTAGTAGATCACAGTCTGTGATCCAGCTGCTGCAACATCAGCATCAGCTCCACCTCCTCCACAGGTACCAGGTGACCAGGGAGGCAGAAAAATATTTCATAATAATTGTATTACTTTCTCCCCTACTTCATTATTTCTTCTTTACCGTCATCTTTCATTCCAATTTGCCCTAATATCATTTAGACATCATATTCAGGACGTTAGTAGTGAACGTGATGGTGGTAGTGGTGGTGATGGCCAGAAAAGTCTTGTGTCACTGTTTTTGTGTTTTTACAGTTTTTACGTCCCCATGCGTGACCTCGCCTATATATATTCTGTATATTATTGATCATGTGTGTGTTTTTCTTCTTCTTCCTACTTGTCTAAATGTCCTCACGTCCTAACTCCGTCCAGTCGTCCTGTGTCTTCTCGTTGTTTTATATTGCAGCGATAAGACAAAGAAATAAAACAACATGAAAAGGAGCGTTAATTGAGCTCCAAACTAAAGGAAATCAAGGGAGACAGGAGGATAGAGTGTGTGTGTGTGTGTGTGTGTCTGTGTGTGTGTGTGTGTGTGTGTGTGTGCAAAAAGAGATGATGTGCAGGAAAAAAGGGGGGTTAAGAGGGAAAGAAATGCAGAGACAGACAGATGCAGAGAGAGAGAATGGTGCTGAGGGGAATAACAGCGAGTGATGCTCATTAAAACTGATTATTAAAGCAGTAACACTGAAGAGCTGCATTCAGGCATAGCCATAACATCCCAAACGTGTGTGTGTGTGTGTGTGTGTGTGTGTGTGTGTGTGTGTGTGTGTGTGTGCTGTTACTATAAACAGATAGCCACTGATGTATTATACTGGTAGGGAGGATGCAGGTAAAACCTACAGCTGATTGTTAAACATATTTTAAACATTTATCTTGTTCCTGGTTTGTTTCCGTGCAATATTCACACTCATCGTGTGTGTGTGTGCGTGTGTGTGTGAGACTTGGAAACGAGGAATTTTATGGGAAATGACTTGCTTAGAATAAAAGGATCAATACATGTGTAATGGGTAAATATTTATTTCTACTCATTGCTGGTTAAACCTGATTATACTGTTCTATTCTAATTCTATAGAATGATGTGTTCTGTGAACCTTGGCAGTGAAATAGCAGCTTATTTATTCTGTATTTTCAGGTCAATAATACAAATTATTTACAACATACAATATAACAGCAGCACCATTGATCTCAGTAACATCAACACTGTGTGTACAACTGTAATAATCATCCATCACTACAATTGTGTCAGTGAGTTTTTTAGTAATCAAATCATTTACCAAACATGTCTGCTACTGTTTCTGTCTGCTATGTGTAATGGGAAATATATTTTTTATTAATTTTAGCTGCTAGCTTTACCAGGAAGATGGCTGCCATCACATCAGGTTCTCTCTCTTATCAAATGGAAGAAGGTGTTATCCAGGTGTTGAACCAGCTAAGGTAACTAGACAATCAATGGAGCTGTTACTTAAATTAATAAAAAGCTGCAGCTTAAATGGTGTTTATTGGTAAATAAAAGCAGGACTGTAGTCCTTAAGGTTCAGTCTGGGTCAGTACTGACTTCTCCATCACATGGTGTTAATGCTCATAGCTGTGGTGCTGCCTTCCTCCATGCTCCTGGCTGCTGCTCTGTGTTTTATGACGTGTGTTAGTGTGACAGGTATGACAGCTGCTGCCAGATCAGCTGGTTTATATATATATATATGTGTGTGTGTGTGTGTGTGTGTGTGTGTGTGTGTGTGTGTGTGTGTGTGATTATGAGGAGAGGCCTACTTTAGCATTAATAAATCTTGTTCCACTCCCTCCATCTGGAAACTCAACACTGACTCTCTAACTTACTAATAATTTTATTTATTTTCAGTTTTTTCCTCCCTGTTAACACACACACACACATACACACAAAATCACGGCGTCATCGATCAACTCGTCTTAATTCCATCTGATAGCGAAACAAATCGACTTCTGATGGTCGAGGATAATTTCCTGTTTATTGAAATAATTCATTGTCTGTAATTGGCAGCTTCCTGAAGTCGAGGTGGACTGACAGCTCTCGTCATTGGCAGCGATTCAGTCGCTCACACAACTAAATATTAATCTCACTCAAGTGTAAAAAAAAAATAACAATAATAAACGTTTCCCAGAGGAATGAGTCTGTATCTTGTGCCCAGAATTCATTACTTTGATCAAATGTTTTTTTTAATAATTTTAATTTTTACTGCAGTTTATCTGACTTTTTATTTATTATTATTATATTTATTTATTTATTTATTTTATAATCTCCCTTCAGGCAAAACCAGGAAGTTTAAGGTCTAAAATGGAGTTTTTTTATTCTTTATTATTATTCCTGAATAGAGTCTAGCGCCCCCCCTAGGTACGGGATGTAACCCCTCTTTACTTCCCACACTTTACAAAAAAAAACATCAAGTTTCCGAACAGATTCACACGACGGATTCTGGTGTTAAGAATCACTTAAAATAACTTTAAGCCCAGGAAGCAACAATAGCAGCAGTCATGGATGACGTGAGGTTTAACAGCAGCTCCGATATCTGACAAACATTCACAGCGTTAAACAGATTAATCCTTTTTTTCACAGATTTATTCAGATATCCTCGGCTTCCAGTCGGCTGATTGGTATAATAATAAATATATTTTCAGTATTGGACACTCGTAGGGTCTGAAAATGGAGGATTTAAATAACCCGAGTGAAAGCAGCATTACTGTTCTTCACTTGTATTTTAGATATAAATTTGCCATTATTGTAAAAATATTATCACATTTTATCTGAAATGCCCACCACCACCTGCTTCAAAATAATAAAGAGAATTAATATTTACTAATATGCATTAACTACAATAAAAGTATAGAAGCATTTGCTGTATATGGATGTTTGTTTGTTTTAATATTAGAGCAGTTCTTTTGTGTTTTCACATTGTTTTGTACATACATGTACATATATGTATGTATATATATATATATATATATGTGTGTGTGTGTGTGTGTGTGTGTGTGCATATATATGTATAAATATACAGTGGGGAAAATAAGTATTTGAACACCCTGCTATTTCGCTATTTCTCCCACTTAGAAATCATGGAGGGGTCTGAAATTTTCATCGTAGGTGCATGTCCACTGTGAGAGAGATAAACTAAAAAGAAAAATCCAGAAATCACAATGCATGATTTTTTAATGATTTATTTGTGTGATATTTAAACACCTGAGAAAACATATATACATATATATATATACACATATACATATATATGTATATGTGTATATATATACATATATATATATACACATATACATATATATGTATATATATATATATATATATATACAAATATATTTGTATATATATATATATAGGGGCGACACGGTGGTGCGGTGGGTAGCACTGTTGCCTCACAGCAAGAAGGTCGCAGGTTCAAGACCGCCTTGGGCCTGGGTCTGGGGCCTTTCTGTGTGGAGTTTGCATGTTCTCCCCGTGTCTGCGTGGGTTTTCACCGGGTACTCCGGTTTCCTCCCACAATACAAAAAACATGCTCAGGTTAATTGGTAAACTCTAAATTGCCCATAGGTGTGAGTGTGTGTGTGAATGGTGTGTGAATGGTATGTGTGCCCCACGATTGGCTGGCGACCATCTGGGGTGTATCCCTGCCTCTCGCCTTAACGCGCTGGGATAGGCTCCAGCAGACCCCTGCGACCCCGAAAGGGAATAAGCGGGATAGACAATGGATGGATGGATGGATATATATATATATATATATATATATATATATATATATTTGTATATATATATACATATATTTGTATATATGTTTATATGTGTGTTTATGTTTATATATATTTATATATATGATGATTAAAAAGCAAATGAATGCAGCTTTCAGTTACATAACTGGCATATTTTAAATGTGTGTCTCATATGGATTTTTACAGTAGCTTTTGATTAGCGTGTTCCCAGCATGCTTTAACTCGTTATTACCAGCTCCACATCTTTATTCATCACCAAATCAGAGTAATTATCTCTCCTCCTGTGGACATAAGCCCTCTGCCCTCCTTTATTCTCCATCTTCTCTTCCTCTCATCATCTCTGTTCCAATTGACCCTTTTGCTCGTGTTTTAAAACCCGCAGCGACGCTGGTTAACTCGGACGCGTCATTACACCAGGAGTTGATGGGAAGCTTATGGTGTTTGCTTATTGGCTCTGGTACTGTTTTAGGATGAAATCCATCAGAATCATCGTCAGGAAAAGGGAAGGGAAGGGAGAGACTAGTAAATCCACAGCTCCAGTCTTCACAAACCTCTTATTGGAATCACGAACAATCTGGTTAGATAATATTATTATTATATTACAATTATTAGATTAGAACTCTTAGTAGACAGTGGGTGTTTCACAGTAAACTCTTACTTTTAAAAATGTAAAAGCTCTCAACTAGACCATATTCTATGTGGTTTACATGTTTAACCCATTTATTCTTAAAGGAAAATGACGTGGGTTATACCATAGACCAGTGGTTCTCAAATAGTGGGGCCATCAAGGTTTGACCTTGAACATGCTTTTTCAAATTTTTTAATTTACATTTTTTTTTTACTGTCTTAGAATAAAGTGCAGTTGCACCTCCACTACATTAGGGGCCAGTGTGTGCAGGGAGCATACAGCAGTTTTTTTTGTGCTGCTTTTGTACAAATCTATGATTTGTGATTGTATTATATTGAATTAAACTTTATTTTCATTGCACATGTCACAAGTATAAAGCAACAAAATGCAGACAGCGTCTAACCAGAAGTGATTTAGTAGTAATTTAAATAGCTATGGTACATTATGTAAAGACAATATATACATATATTATGAAACATTTATGGGTTATATAATACATGTTTTTACTTTCCTAGAATAAAGTGCAATAGCACCTCCACTACATTAGGGGGCAGTGGCGCTCTCATTGGCAGAGTGTGAGCAGGGAGCATACAACAGAGAGTATGAGTATGAAGTGTAGACACCAAGTGACACCATGAAAACATATTTAACAGGGATGAGAAGACAGGCGGAGAGAGACGGAGATAAAGAGACAAACGAATGGATCGATACAGAGAAAACATAATCTGACAAAACATGGATCAACACTTCATGGTGTTGTTTTTTTCCTCCATTAACAGGTTTTTAGGGAGTTTTGAGACCCTAAGAACAGAGGATGTTGTGTTGCTTTTGTACAAACTGGATTAGATTATATGATAAACTTTATTTTCATTGCACATGTTGCACAAGTATAAAGCAACAAAATGCAGACAGCATCTAACCAGAAGTGATTTAGTAGTAATTTAAATAGCTATGGTACATTATGTAAAGGCAATATATAAGTAGATTATGAAACATTCATGGGTTATATAATAATTTTTTTTACTCCCCTAGAATAAAGTGCAATTGCACCTCCACTACATCAGGGGGCAGCAGAGTGTTCACAGGGAGCATACAGCACAGAGTATGAGTATGAAGTGTAGACACCAAGTGACACCATGAAAACATATTTAACAGGGATGAGAAGACAGGCGGAGAGAGACGGAGATAAAGAGACAAACGAAAGTCTCCCAAAGCTAAGACGAGGAAATATGACGAAGCGTCTGTAGCGCTTGGTTCACTGTGAAAGACCGGTGTGTTACTGAGTCTGAAATGTTGGAGACAGAGACATTAAAGACATTACACCACAATCACTGATAAGACCATTTATGTAGTTTTATTTTTCAGTATCATATGGTTTGACATGGTCAGTCAAACAATGTTTAATTAAGGATTTAATTTTATTTTTAATTTCAGATGCACTTTAAATCTTTTCTGTTAGTTAATAAAGCTATTCTTTGTTGTAAGTTGGTCCATATTTCTTTCCTTTTTTTTTATTCTCTTATATGTTAATAAAGACACAGTGTTATGCAGATTTTTTAGATAGATATTTTATAGATAAATTATATTATTTATAACCACGCTGGGGGGCGAGATGTTTTCTTCTTCCATAGGGGAGAGACAGAAAATAATTGAGAAGCACTGGTATAGACCAAGTCTGCACACAGGACACATATATAAAGGTTTTTTTTTTCAGAATAATACTTTTTATTCCCAAAGATCTGTATTTCATCTCTGTAACGTTAATGTTGAACATATTCCATATTAGTATCTAAACTTTCTTAAACACCAGATTTGTTGGCCAATGTGTTCTCTAACATAAAGTGAATGGACGTACGAGATGATCATAATTAACCAGCCTCCATATGGAGTCTATAATATATCATATTTAGTGCCGGTGATAGTAAACATAAACTAATAAAGATATTGAGGACAAACCGAATGTTTCAGTCGTCTCAATACAGATTATTATAAAAAATAAAGATATTAACTGAAGCCTGATTTTTTTTAGGTGATGTTTTTATTAATTTTGTTGAAACACATGATGTAAAATAAAATATTATAAATTATAGACTGATGTGATTTAAATCACATATTTCTGCACGGACAAAATGTTGGCGCTCAAATCTGCTCTTACCGAGAAAAATCCCCAAAATGAGAAAATAACAGGATGAATTTCAGAAATCTCTTCCTGAGAACCGTTATGGTGCGGAGGTATTTTCCCGTAATGACCAATCAGAGACGATCTCACACACAGAACGCCACATCTGTCAAACCCCCAAAAAATAAAGAAAAGAAAAAAGAATTTGAAGGCTTTGTGTTTGCTCTGAGGAAGAAAAGGAGCAGACGGCAACAAAAGGTTTTTTTGTGCAGAGCAGAACACAATATGATGGTGAAGGGAATAGAAAAGAGGAATGCCATGCAGACGGATACCCCCCACCAACACACACACACACACACACACACACACACACACACACTCTCATCTGTCCATCCCCATCTCTCTCTGCGCAAAAGGTTAGTAAATGTCAGACGGGAGTTGTCATCATCTTCAATGGCGTCATCTTTCTTCATAGAAAACACACTGTCTGTTTCCGTGTGTGTGTGTGTGTGTGCGTGTGTGTGTGTGTGTGTGCGTGTGTGTCCATGCGCGTGGAAGTCGAAGGGAATACAATTGAACGGAATGAAATAGAACAGGATATTGGAAATGGGAAATCGCTGCTTGCAACAAAGAGCTGACACACACACACACACACACACACACACACACACACACACACACACACACACACGCATGCCTAGAGAAAGACTTGAAATAGAGCTGAGAATGAACAGTGTATAGTTCACTGTGTGTGTGTCTTCATCATTTTATTTTAAAGACGCCACAAAACTTCAGACAGCGACTTAGCATCACAGCAACTGCATGCGACTCAACACACACACACACACACACACACACACACACACACACCCCTCGTCTTTGCCTCTCCACGTAGTTTATGACTAATAGAAGGAGCGGGCCTTTGTGGCGATGACGGATCCCCGCTCGCCGACGGGTTTACGGCCCCTAAAGAGCCCCCTGACAAACGGCCGCGCCGTAAACGCCACGTTCCGACGCCGCCTGTTATTGTAATGGCGCGTGTGAACGTGTGCGTGAGTGAATATTTAGGAGGCGTTAAGTACGGCTCGACTCCGCCGGTTATAAAAGTGCTTTAGCATCAAAAACAAACGTTTACACACACACACACACACACACACACACACACACACAGTGGGGTGTTAATATGCTATAATACAGCAGTGACTGTTGCTGCTCTGATTCTGCAGCAGAAACGTGGACTCGCGTGCAAACACATGAAGGGAATGTGAAGCTTTAGGTCAAAATTTGGTGCAAACGTGAAAATGGAGGCAACTACATTGCTGCTCCAAGGGACGTCGATGGAGGTTTAACCCATCAGAACCCAGAAACATTTATCCTACAGGTAAATGACGTGTGTTAAACCATAGACCAAGTGGGACTTAATGAGTTAAGTTCAGACATAAAACCTCATAATAACCAAAGTTCCACCTCTTTTGTACCATCATTTATCATAATCACGGTTTACAGATTGTTGGCTTTTATCAGTCTGTAGCAGAATAGAATATGTTTTATTGCTAAAATGACACTCTCCTGCTTCTGAAATGTGTTTTATATTATTATAAACTGTTTTTATATGCGTATATGTTATAAATTAGTTTGTCACAAGTGACAAATCGGTCAAAAGCAACAGCAGAATAAAACCACCTTAACCCATCAGAACACAGACCCATTTATCCTTAAAAGAACATGATGTGGGTTATAGCATAGAACAAGTGGTGCCATATAGAACATTTATAAAGTTTGTACAACAAGTGTTCCGAGATGAAAACTGAGAGCAGGGATTCTGGGAAATGATGTAAGAGGTTCTAAAAATTCCTTAAATTGTCCTACGAGTCAGACATTTTCCAGGAAGTATCCTGTACCAAAAAAGATGCTGATGTTCTATTTTAAATGACAAAAAGTACCTAAAATATTCTAAATTGTCATAAAAATCCTAATTTTACAGCCTCACGTGTATATAAAACAACTTAATAAGCCAAAAGAACTCATTTATCCTTAAGGGAAATGATGTGTGTTATACCATAGAACACATTATAAAGGTTTTTATTCCCAAATATCTGTATTTTAACATCTCTGTAACATCAGTGGTAAACATATTCCATATCAGGATGATTAGTAAATGTCACTTTGGGACTTAATGAGTTAAGTTCAGACATAAAACCTCATCAGGAAGAGTCTGGGGGAACCAACGTTCTTGTTACACCGGTGTAACAACACTGTTGGTCCTTATGGGTTAATAATGGTCAGTTTGTCTTATTATTAACTGGTTCCAATAGTTTTCCCCTTTTTACCATATTCTTTACAAGATAAGATAAGATTTGGGGAAATTCACATCATTGCAGCAGCAAAATGGGATAGTGGCATCCAATAAAAACATAAGTATAAATAATTTACAAATGTGGTAGGAAATAAGAAGCGCTAGCGGTATAGACGTCCTAGTGGTAAAGAACAGTGATATAATAACAGCAAAAAGCAGAAAACACACAAAAGCAGCGGATGAATTACTGTGTGGAGCAGAGATTTATTGCTGCTTTTGTATTTCAGATAATTGGAGACGTGTGCAGCTAATAGGAAAACTAGAGTATAGATGTGGATGTGCACAACACACCTTTATTTTCATGATGATGATGATACAGGTGTTTTCTATCAAATGTGCACAGCAATCATGAAACCTTAAAGTTACAGTCTAACTTAGTGCTTCATATCTAAAATGTGCAGATGTTTCCTTACAATAAATTTGTCTAGGTGAAAGCAGCGTGCATGCATGTGCATATTCACATGGACAAAAGTGCGATTGAAAGACATTGAACATATACAGAGAATTCTGTTGCATGCAACAGTTTGTTGACTGCAGACACTTTCACTCATTATCTCTTTTTTTATATATATAAATGCACACAGGCTGCAGCTTATTTTATTAAAACGCATTAACGCGGGTGTAGCAGGGTTTTTTCTCGTGAGGTTGCTAAGGAGCCCTGCTCATCTTAAGCTGGTCCTCAACACACAGGAAATACTTCAAGCAGCAGACAGGCCGATCATTTTCTGGTCATCACGTCACTAGGCTACTGACACTGTCCTCAGGAACTGCAAGAAGATCGTAATTAACAAAGGTGAAACCAGTCAGGAGCAAAAGAAAACACAAAAAAATGACCAGGCTCCTAATATTTAATATTTATTAGTGCTGGTGGGAATAAAAAAAAAAAAAAAAAATGCTCTTATGCTCTAAAAACTAAGAGATTAAGGACAAAACTAATGTTTGAACACAGAAGTAATGAAAAAGATTATTATGAAAAATAAAGATATGCGCTTTAAGATAGAAATGATCACACTGTAAATCCAATTAAAGCTTATATATAAATCAATTACAATTACTTACATTATAAGTAATTGCAATTACTTATAATGAAAATAAATTATGAATCGTGGAAAAAAAGGACCGATGTGATTAAAATCTTATATTTTACAACTCTGGAATTGACTATTTAGTTGGTGCTTGAATCTGCTCTCGAGCGTTTGTGTGTGAGAAGATTCTGAGGAATGAATGTCGGACGAATCCAAGCAGCAGTTGGTGCAGCGCTTTTCCATCGTCTGTGAACAACATGAGTTAGAGAACTTTTAACCTCGAGATTGAAGAGATAAGATAAGATAAGATAAGATTATTGATCCCAGAACGGGGAAATTTGCTTGTTACTGCAGCGTAGAGAGTAAAGAAAAAGAAAATAAAAGCTATAAAAAATAAAAATACACAACACTATGTACAAAATTCGTAGAATTAGTTGATCAGCATACACAGTATGCATTATGGACATAAGAATGGAGAAAAATACTAATAAATAGCAAGAAAAAAGTATGCATAAGCAAAGCATATATACATACATACATGCACGTACACACATATTAACATACATATATATACGGACATGAGAAAAAATACTAATAAATACTTTGTTCTTGCTATTTATTAGTATTTTTCTCCATTCTTATGTCCATAATGCATACTGTGTATGCGGATGTACAAATTCTATGTATTGTATTTTTCTTTTCTTCTCTTTCTTTACTCTGTACGCTGCAGTAACAAGCAAATTTCCCTGTTGTGGGATCAATAAAGTCTTATCTTATCTTATCTTATCTTACATATCCATGCACATACACACGTACACATACACACATGTACACATACACAGCTGATGCATAATCAGAATCAGATGAAAGCAGCAAAAAGACCCAGAGAAGAAGCGTGTGGAATCATCGCGGCGCTTCCAGTCACTCAGGAGTCGATTCTAACGTAAAGTACGCTTTTTTTTGGAGGGGGGGGACATGTGTCCACTCAGGACTTGTCTGTCAGGGCTGAGGAACGCGGATGGGCCGTGTGATGTTAAGGCCTCACACGCGTCCTGCAGCTTCTCCCCCTCCTACCGTCCATAATCCCCTAATGGCTACACGCTGTTATTTCCCCCGAGGGCCGCTGCTGCGGGAACGCATTAAATTCAAGAGTTGTTGACGCACGCTGAAGGGAAAGCAATAACCTGCGCAGGGTCATTTTTTTTTTACCCCCCCCCTCCTCCTCCTTCTCTCTCTCTCTCTCTTTCATTTTCCGAGGGTCGGACAGAATTGCCTTTTCGGCGGCGGCGTGATTATGTCGCGTTTAACATGGGAATTATGAGGAGTGCGCGGCGTCAGAGCGTCGCCTCCGCCAGATCAGAAACAGAAGACAGAGAGAAAAACACCCGGAGTGAAAACAGACACGGAGCTTTACTGTCTTAATAATATCTCGCCTGAAAAGTTTTTTTTGTGTGTTTTTAGGATTGCTATCATCAATCCACGGCCTGTTACATTTCTTGACTGCAGCAATGAATACAAGACAAAGACCTGCTGGCTATTTGGGAAAAAAACACTTAAAGCCGACATTTATTCTCCGAACATTCCGTCTTTTTTATAGTTTATTCTTCATCCTAACAAGACGCCCCCCCCTCCCTCCTTTTTTGTGCCATATGCTGAACACACTCCTGGCATGGCAGCCTGTGTGTTAATGGAAATGAGTGTATACTGTGTGTGTTACACGTTTTAAACGCCCACCCGGGGAATTCAACAAACCTGTGATTTGCACTTTTGCACCGTATCATCAGGGTGAGAATTTATTGCCATTTATTATTCGTCGTCCGCCCGCGGGGTCCAAGGCGAGGATGGAAACCCCTCGTACTGGGTAGGAGGAAGCTGGTGGAGACCGACTGTAAAAAAAAAAAAAGCCTCAATCTAATTTGGACTCACTTAATTATCGGAATCAGAAGACGAGTGTTTTCAAGCCGCCGGCACAAGGCGCTTCATTAAAGACGCCGCCGCCGCTTTGTTACCCGCCGCCCCCCACGGATCGATGCATAATGTGCTTTTTTTGTTTAGGGAGACGGAGGAAGAAGAAAAAAAGACACAGAAAGAGAGAGAGAGAGAGGGGGACGAACTAATTGAGCTCCTCCAATTATTATCATCCTGATGGCCTCGCGGTCCCGCTCGATGGCGAGCAGAAAAAACGCCAGCAATTATGGCTTCCGACTCGGGGAGTGTGTGTGTGTGTGTGTCACGTGGACGCTGGGACGAGCGTTAATTGATCCAGATTCACACACACACACACGCACACACAAGGGATGACACTTCCGCTTCCCGTCAGCAGGAAAAATAATAAAAAAAAAAATCCTCCTTTTCTCTTTAGCTTCCACGGTGCACGGACAATAGGCTCGAATGGCAGGAATAATTGAATCACACACACACACACACACACACACACACACACACACACACACACACACACACACACACACACACACACAAGCACACACACACACACAAATAGCCCTCTGGGCTGTCCAGAGTAAAAAAGCAGCACTAATATGGTGTCACACACACACACACACACACACACACACACACTCAGTAATTACAACCTAATATGTGGTGTTTTGCCTGTTTCCCCTCTTAATTGCTCCTTCCATCAATCCCGTCTTCCTCCCCCCGTCCCCCCTCCATCCCGGCCTGTCGCCGCGCTGCATCTGAAGAATTAGCGGCGCCCTAATTGGCTGTCACCGTGTGCCTCGAAAAAAAAAAAGAAAAAAATGCCAGAGCCACCTCCTCGATATAATCATGTTTACACGCGACACGCCGGGTGCCAGGCTGCCGGGCTCGTCTCTATCGCGCTTGTTTAGGGGAGTAATTTACTGTAAAATTGGCTATGATAGTCAGTCACGGCGAGAGAGGGGAAAAGGAGCTGGCGTGGCGTTAAAAAAACTACGTTATGGAGACACGGCGACTTCTGGGTCACCAGAGCAGAGTTGGGCCTCATTATCACCTCGTTGCCTCGATCAGTCCCTTAAAAAAAAGGCAGGTTTTAACAGTGTGGTTACGACAAGCAGCGAAATCACATGAGGAGCGTCCGTTCAATTCATTGTGTGCTGGTCTCATTCATCACAGTAATTGGAGGCGGATAAAACAGGAAAATAACAAAATCAAAATGCAACTTTGAAAGAAAAGAAAAAACACGTTCCTTTTCAGTCTAAAAAAAGGACCTTGATGGCAAAAGCATCAAACGGGTTGCATCAAATGGAGCAGTCACGCCTTAAAAAGGAAAAAGAGAAAGAGTGAAAGCACTTTTAACAGCCAGAGAAGTGAAGAAGTCGTTTTCCACAGGCGTCGGAAGAGAGAGAGTATTCTTTTTTACAGATTAAAAGCGTCGTTGATTTGGAAGCGAGCGGTGACCGGAGGGCAACTCTCCCGGGGAACGCGTTCCCTTATTTACCAACGCCCGTTAATTCCCGTTCCCCGGCACAGCGAGGGTCCGGGGGGCCACTCAGGAAGCTGCACCACTGTGAAGTCGACCTGACATTTTTCTCCTCTAATTGTGTTTTCTTCTCCCTTTGCCGAGTTTACCTGTTTGTGTGTGCAAAAAAAAATGCAATATATATATACATGTGTGTGTGTGTGTGTGAATATGTGCATGCACGTTGCTCGTGCACATGCACAGACACACATTCATCCCTGCGTATGTACAGCAACAGTGTGTATGTTTTTTTTCTTTTTTGCCAATTAGGCACTCAATGACAGGACATGTGGTGAAGCAGCGAGCTGAGCTATTCATGGATCAGCAGTTATGGGAGAAAATTTCAAAATACTAACTGGATACGCACACACACACATGAACGGGCACACACACACACACACACACACACACACACACACACACACACAGAGCTCCGGTGATTTCGGATGCTCAGTGCAGGACGCTGATCTTAGCGGCTCAGACAGCAGGTTGTTGTCTGTCAGTGTATTGACACAGTCGTCCCGCTCACTTTTTTTCCTCGGGATTAGCGGGATTTTTTGAAAAGTTGTGACAAGTGATGTCAAACAGAACACTTTCTTTTTTCATAGGCGGAGTTAAAAATTTAACTCACACATCCAGGTCTGTCATTTCACACACACACACACACACACACACACAAAAAACTTTCTTTTTGGGGAGAGGATATGTGTCAAATGATAAAATGAGTTGGATTTTGCATCTCAGTGCTTCCAGGAAATACAAGTTTTAATGTAAATATAAGACTGTGCAGATTGATGCTGTAATTTTCACACCTTTTACCTGTTCAGAGGCTCAACAATTGTCGGTCTAATCTCTACTTGGCTTTTAAAGTCCAAAATTGAAAGTAAAGATGAAAAAGGCGCCTAGATGCTGTGTTGTTACTGGTACAGCATCTGGTTCAGACATCATAGCTCGTTACACCTTTTGTTATCGACATACTATAGTATGACCTATTTTGAGCGAAATACTATAGTATGAACTTTTTGAGCGACATACTTTAGTATGACCTTTATTGATTGACATAGTATAGTATGACATGTACAATAAAGGTCATATTAGTCCTTAGTATGTTGCTCAAAAAAGGTCATATTATAGTATGTGGCTCAAAAAAGGTCATATTAGTCCTTAGTATGTCGCTCAAAAAAGGTCATATTATAGTATGTCGCTCAAAAATGGTCATACTATAGTATGTGGCTCAAAATACGTCATACTATAGTATGTTGATTAAAAATGGTCATACTATAGTATGTCGCTCAAAAATGGTCATACTATACTATGTCGCTCAAAATACGTCATACTATAGTATGTCGCTCAAAATAGGTCATACTATACTATGTCGCTCAAAAATGGTCATACTATAGTATGTCGCTCAAAAATGGTCATACTATACTATGTCGCTCAAAAACGGTCATACTATACTATGTCGCTCAAAAAAGGTCATACTATACTATGTCGCTCAAAAACGGTCATACTATACTATGTCGCTCAAAAATGGTCATACTATACTATGTCGCTCAAAAAAGGTCATACTATACTATGTCGCTCAAAAACGGTCATACTATACTATGTCGCTCAAAAAAGGTCATACTATACTATGTCGCTCAAAATACGTCATACTATAGTATGTCGCTCAAAAACGGTCATACTATACTATGTCGCTCAAAAAAGGTCATATTATAGTATGTTGCTCAAGATGGTCATACTATAGTATGTGGCTCAAAATATGTCATACTTTACTATGTGGCTCAAAAAAGGTCATACTATAGTATGTCGCTCAAAAACGGTCATACTATACTATGTCGCTCAAAAAAGGTCAAACTATACTATGTCGCTCAAAATAGGTCATACTATAGTATGTCGCTCAAAAACGGTCATACTATACTATGTCGCTCAAAAAAGGTCATACTATACTATGTCGCTCAAAAACGGTCATACTATAGTATGTCGCTCAAAAAGGTCATACTATAGTATGTCGCTCAAAATAGGTCATACTATACTATGTCGCTCAAAAACGGTCATACTATAGTATATCGCTCAAAATAGGTCATACTAGACTATGTCGCTCAAAAATGGTCATACTATAGTATGTCGCTCAAAAAAGCACATACTATAGTATGTCGCTCCAAAAAGGTCATACTATACTATGTCGCTCAAAAACGGTCATACTATAGTATATCGCTCAAAATAGGTCATACTATACTATGTCGCTCAAAAAAGGTCATACTATAGTATGTCGCTCAAGAAATGTCATACTATAGTTTGTCGCTCAAAAAAGGTCATACTATAGTATGTCGCTCAAAATAGATCATACTATACTATGTTGCTCAAAGAAGGTCATACTATAGTATGTCGCTCAAAAATGGTCATACTATACTATGTTGCTCAAAGAAGGTCATACTATAGTATGTCGCTCAAAAAAGGTCATACTATACTATGTCGCTCAAAAACGGTCATACTATAGTATATCGCTCAAAATAGGTCATACTTTACTATGTCGCTCAAAAACGGTCATACTATAGTATGTCGCTCAAAAACGGTCATACTATAGTATATCGCTCAAAATAGGTCATACTATAGTATGTCGCTCAAAAAAGCACATACTATAGTATGTCGCTCAAAAAAGGTCATACTATAGTATGTCGCTCAAGAAATGTCATACTATAGTTTGTCGCTCAAAAAAGGTCATACAATAGTATGTCGCTCAAAAAAGCACATACTATAGTATGTCGCTCAAAATAGATCATACTATAGTATGTCGCTCAAAAATGGTCATACTATACTATGTCGCTCAAAAAAGGTCATACTATAGTATGTCGCTCAAAAAAGGTCATACTATACTATGTCGCTTAAAAACGGTCATACTATAGTATATCGCTCAAAATAGGTCATACTATACTATGTCGCTCAAAAACGGTCATACTATAGTATATCGCTCAAAATAGGTCATACTATAGTATGTCGCTCAAAAACGGTCATACCGTAGTATGTCGCTCAAAATAGGTCATACCATAGTATGTCGCTCAAAAAATGTCATACTATAGTATGTCGCTCAAAAATGGTCATACTATAGTATGTCGCTCAAAAAAGCACATACTATAGTATGTCGCTCAAAAAAGGTCATAGTATAGTATGTCGCTCAAAAATGGTCATACTATAGTATGTCGCTCAAAAATGGTCATACTATAGTATGTCGCTCAAAAAAGGTCATACAATAGTATGTCGCTCAAAAATGGTCATACTAGACTATGTCGCTCAAAAATGGTCATACTATAGTATGTCGCTCAAAAAAGGTCATACAATAGTATGTCGCTCAAAAATGGTCATACTAGACTATGTCGCTCAAAAATGGTCATACTATAGTATGTCGCTCAAAAAAGCACATACTATAGTATGTCGCTCAAAAAAGGTCATAGTATAGTATGTCGCTCAAAAAAGCACATACTATAGTATGTCGCTCAAAAAAGGTCATAGTATAGTATGTCGCTCAAAAATGGTCATACTATAGTATGTCGCTCAAAAATGGTCATACTATTGTATGTCGCTCAAAAAAGGTCATACAATAGTATGTCGCTCAAAAATGGTCATACTAGACTATGTCGCTCAAAAATGGTCATACTATAGTATGTCGCTCAAAAAAGGTCATACAATAGTATGTCGCTCAAAAACGGTCATACTATACTATGTCGCTCAAAAAAGGTCATACTATACTATGTCGCTCAAAAACGGTCATACTATAGTATGTCGCTCAAAAAGGTCATACTATAGTATGTCGCTCAAAATAGGTCATACTATACTATGTCGCTCAAAAACGGTCATACTATAGTATATAGCTCAAAATAGGTCATACTAGACTATGTCGCTCAAAAATGGTCATACTATAGTATGTCGCTCAAAAAAGCACATACTATAGTATGTCGCTCCAAAAAGGTCATACTATACTATGTCGCTCAAAAACGGTCATACTATAGTATATCGCTCAAAATAGGTCATACTATACTATGTCGCTCAAAAAAGGTCATACTATAGTATGTCGCTCAAGAAATGTCATACTATAGTTTGTCGCTCAAAAAAGGTCATACTATAGTATGTCGCTCAAAATAGATCATACTATACTATGTTGCTCAAAGAAGGTCATACTATAGTATGTCGCTCAAAAATGGTCATACTATACTATGTTGCTCAAAGAAGGTCATACTATAGTATGTCGCTCAAAAAAGGTCATACTATACTATGTCGCTCAAAAACGGTCATACTATAGTATATCGCTCAAAATAGGTCATACTTTACTATGTCGCTCAAAAACGGTCATACTATAGTATGTCGCTCAAAAACGGTCATACTATAGTATATCGCTCAAAATAGGTCATACTATAGTATGTCGCTCAAAAAAGCACATACTATAGTATGTCGCTCAAAAAAGGTCAAACTATAGTATGTCGCTCAAGAAATGTCATACTATAGTTTGTCGCTCAAAAAAGGTCATACTATAGTATGTCGCTCAAAATAGATCATACTATAGTATGTCGCTCA
This sequence comes from Eupleurogrammus muticus, assembly GCA_036785175.1. Classification (NCBI taxonomy): domain Eukaryota; kingdom Metazoa; phylum Chordata; class Actinopteri; order Scombriformes; family Trichiuridae; genus Eupleurogrammus; species Eupleurogrammus muticus. Next base: position 324,711 of record JAYKQN010000010.1, on the reverse strand, counting down.
AAAATGGTCATACTATACTATGTCGCTCAAAAAAGGTCATACTATAGTATGTCGCTCAAAAAAGGTCATACTATACTATGTCGCTCAAAAACGGTCATACTATAGTATATCGCTCAAAATAGGTCATACTATACTATGTCGCTCAAAAACGGTCATACTATAGTATATCGCTCAAAATAGGTCATACTATAGTATGTCGCTCAAAAACGGTCATACCATAGTATGTCGCTCAAAATAGGTCATACCATAGTATGTCGCTCAAAAAATGTCATACTATAGTATGTCGCTCAAAAATGGTCATACTATAGTATGTCGCTCAAAAAAGCACATACTATAGTATGTCGCTCAAAAAAGGTCATAGTATAGTATGTCGCTCAAAAATGGTCATACTATAGTATGTCGCTCAAAAATGGTCATACTATAGTATGTCGCTCAAAAAAGGTCATACAATAGTATGTCGCTCAAAAATGGTCATACTAGACTATGTCGCTCAAAAATGGTCATACTATAGTATGTCGCTCAAAAAAGGTCATACAATAGTATGTCGCTCAAAAATGGTCATACTAGACTATGTCGCTCAAAAATGGTCATACTATAGTATGTCGCTCAAAAAAGCACATACTATAGTATGTCGCTCAAAAAAGGTCATAGTATAGTATGTCGCTCAAAAAAGCACATACTATAGTATGTCGCTCAAAAAAGGTCATAGTATAGTATGTCGCTCAAAAATGGTCATACTATAGTATGTCGCTCAAAAATGGTCATACTATTGTATGTCGCTCAAAAAAGGTCATACAATAGTATGTCGCTCAAAAATGGTCATACTAGACTATGTCGCTCAAAAATGGTCATACTATAGTATGTCGCTCAAAAAAGGTCATACAATAGTATGTCGCTCAAAAATGGTCATACTAGACTATGTCGCTCAAAAATGGTCATACTATAGTATGTCGCTCAAAAAAGCACATACTATAGTATGTCGCTCAAAAAAGGTCATACTATAGTATGTCGCTCAAAAATGGTCATACTATAGTATGTCGCTCAAAAATGGTCATACTATTGTATGTCGCTCAAAAAAGGTCATACAATAGTATGGTCATACAATAGTCATACTATAGTATGTCGCTCAAAAAAGGTCATACAATAGTATGTCGCTCAAAAATGGTCATACTAGACTATGTCGCTCAAAAATGGTCATACTATACTATGTCGCTCAAAAAAGCACATACTATAGTATGTCGCTCAAAATAGGTCATACAATAGTATGTCGCTCAAAAAAGGTCATACTATAGTATGTCGCTCAAAATAGGTCATTCTATACTATGTCGCTCAAAAAAGGTCATAGTATAGTATGTCGCTCAAAAAAGGTCATACTATAGTATGTCGCTCAAAAAAGGTCATAGTATAGTATGTCGCTCAAAACAGGTCATACTATACTATGTCGCTCAAAAAAGGTCATAGTATAGCATGTCGCTCAAAATAGGTCATACTATACTATGTCGCTCAAAAACGGTCATACTATAGTATATCGCTCAAAATAGGTCATACTATAGTATGTCGCTCAAAAATGGTCATACTATAGTATGTCGCTCAAAAAAGGTCATACAATAGTATGTCGCTCAAAAATGGTCACACTAGACTATGTCGCTCAAAAATGGTCATACTATAGTATGTCGCTCAAAAAAGGTCATACAATAGTATGTCGCTCAAAAATGGTCATACTAGACTATGTCGCTCAAAAATGGTCATACTATAGTATGTCACTCAAAAATGGTCATACTATACTATGTCGCTCAAAAAAGCACATACTATAGTATGTCGCTCAAAATAGGTCATACTATACTATGTCGCTCAAAATAGGTCATACTATACTATGTCGCTCAAAAACGGTCATACTATAGTATATCGCTCAAAATAGGTCATACTAGACTATGTCGCTCAAAAATGGTCATACTATAGTATGTCGCTCAAAAAAGCACATACTATAGTATGTCACTCAAAAAAGGTCATACTATACTATGTCGCTCAAAATAGGTCATACTATAATATGTCGCTCAAAAAAGCACATACTATAGTATGTCGCTCAAAATAGGTCATACTATACTATGTCGCTCAAAATAGGTCATACTATACTATGTCGCTCAAAAACGGTCATACTATAGTATATCGCCCAAAATAGGTCATACTATACTATGTCGCTCAAAAAAGCACATACTATAGTGTGTCGCTCAAAAAAGGTCATACTATAGTATGTCGCTCAAAAAATGTCATACTATAGTTTGTCGCTCAAAAAAGCACATACTATAGTATGTCGCTCAAAATAGATCATACTATAGTATGTCACTCAAAAACGGTCATACTATACTATGTCGCTCAAAAAAGGTCATACTATAGTATGTCGCTCAAAAACGGTCATACTATAGTATATCGCTCAAAATAGGTTATACTATACTATGTCGCTCAAAAACGGTCATACTATAGTATGTCGCTCCAAAACGGTCATACTATAGTATATCGCTCAAAATAGGTCATACTATAGTATGTCGCTCAAAAAAGGTCATACTATACTATGTCGCTCAAAATAGGTCATACTATAGTATGTCGCTCAAAAACGGTCATACTATACAATGTTGCTCAAAAAAGGTCATACTATACTATGTCGCTCAAAAACGGTCATACTATAGTATGTCGCTCAAAAAAGCACATACTATAGTATGTCGCTCAAAATAGGTCATACTAGACTATGTCGCTCAAAAATGGTCATACTATAGTATGTCGCTCAAAAAAGCACATACTATAGTATGTCGCTCAAAAAAGGTCATACTATAGTATGTCGCTCAAGAAATGTCATACTATAGATTGTCGCTCAAAAAAGGTCATACAATAGTATGTCGCTCAAAAAAGCACATACTATAGTATGTCGCTCAAAATAGATCATACTATAGTATGTCGCTCAAAAATGGTCATACTATACGATGTCGCTGAAAAAAGGTCATACTATAGTATGTCGCTCAAAAAAGGTCATACTATAGTATGTCGCTCAAAAAATGTCATACTATAGTATGTCACTCAAAAAATGTCATACTATAGTATGTCGCTCAAAATAGGTCATACTATAGTATGTCGCTCAAAAAAGCACATACTATAGTATGTCGCTCAAAATAGGTCATACTATAGTATGTCGCTCAAAAAAGGTCATACAATAGTATGTCGCTCAAAAATGGTCATACTAGACTATGTCGCTCAAAAATGGTCATACTATAGTATGTCGCTCAAAAACGGTCATACAATAGTATGTCGCTCAAAAATGGTCATACTAGACTATGTCGCTCAAAAAAGGTCATACTATACTATGTCGCTCGAAATGAACACACTACTCCTCACACATTTAACATCTTCAATTTAAATTTTAGTCTGTGAAATCAGAGGTTAGAAATGCTAAGAGCGATAGTTGAACCAGGATTTCTGGTCTTGAGAGGCAGAGGACTAACCACCTTCGCCACAAGACCTGCCCGTACAATGGCATTCCTCTTTACTCTGGATGTTGGACCTAAAAATTCACCAAGATTTAAACCCCCATACTATATTATTCCCTCAAAAAAGGTCATACTATACTATTTTACTCATACGTAGTATGTCGCTTAAAGAAGGTTATACTATAGTATGTCCCTCAAAAATGGTCATATTATAGTATGTCGCTCAAAAAATGTCATACTATAGTATGTCGCTCAAAAAAGGTCATACTATAGTATGTCGCTCAAAAAATGTCATACTATAGTATGTCGCTCAAAAAAGGTCATACAATAGTATGTCGCTCAAAAATGGTCTGTGAGCGACCGACGCGGTCTCCCCACAAAAGGGATCAGGGCAACCGGAAAAAGAAGTGGAGACAGGAGGCAGCGGAACTCACTAAATAAAAAACATTTATTGACGGCGGTACAAAAACAGAAAAACCCAACACGCTCACGTCAGCAGGCAAAGTCCACCTCGCACCAGGTGGACCAAACAGGCAGCTCCACACGCCTCGCGTCGCGTCCTGCATCCAAACATGTCCGGGGGGAAACTCTCTCTCTGCTAATCAGTTCCCCCTTATAACCAGGTGAGAAGGGGAGGGCTCATCACCTTCTCACACTTCCCTCCCCTTCTGCAGTCTCGCCAACGGGGTGGCGAGACAGAAGTCCGCGACCGTGGTGCGTCTGCCTCGGGGCTCGCTCGACCACACTCCATTTCCGGTCGTAGCCCCGCCAGCACTTCCGCTAGCACTTTCGCTAGCACTTCCGCCAGCTCCTTCGCTGACCGTCTCTGCTAGCCGCCTCCGCTAGCCCTCTCCGCCGGCTCCTCACGCCGACCGTCTCCGCCGGCTCCTCACGCCGACCGTCTCCGCCGGCTCCTCACGTCGACCGTCTCCGCCGGCTCCTCACGCCGACCGTCTCCGCCGGCTCCTCACGCCGACCGTCTCCGCCGGCTCCTCACGCCGACCGTCTCTGTTGGGTCCTTTGCTAACTGTCTCCGCCGGGCACTTCCGCCGGGCACTTCCGCCGGGCACTTCCGCCGGGCACTTCCGCCGGGCACTTCCGCCGGGCACTTCCGCTAGCCGTTTCCGCTAGCACCTCGCTAGCCGTCCCCGCTAGCACCTCGCTAGCCGTCTCTGCTAGCGGCTCGCTAGCCGTCTCCGCTGGCTTGCTCGCTGGCTCGCTCGCCAACACTCTCACCGACACTTTTCGCTGATCGTCTCGCCGACACCGCCGCCGATCCTCTCGCTCGCGAACCACCGTCTCGCTCCGCGAGTTCCACCTCCTCTCTCCAGCTTCTCAGGCGGCGCCACAGATCCCACCGCTGCCACCAAATGTGAGCGACCGACGCGGTCTCCCCACAAAAGGGATCAGGGCAACCGGAAAAAGAAGTGGAGACAGGAGGCAGCGGAACTCACTAAATAAAAAACATTTATTGACGGCGGTACAAAAACAGAAAAACCCAACACGCTCACGTCAGCAGGCAAAGTCCACCTCGCACCAGGTGGACCAAACAGGCAGCTCCACACGCCTCGCGTCGCGTCCTGCATCCAAACATGTCCGGGGGGAAACTCTCTCTCTGCTAATCAGTTCCCCCTTATAACCAGGTGAGAAGGGGAGGGCTCATCACCTTCTCACATGGTCATACTAGACTATGTCGCTCAAAAATGGTCATACTATAGTATGTCACTCAAAAATGGTCATACTATACTATGTCGCTCAAAAAAGCACATACTATAGTATGTCGCTCAAAATAGGTCATACTATACTATGTCGCTCAAAATAGGTCATACTATACTATGTCGCTCAAAAACGGTCATACTATAGTATATCGCTCAAAATAGGTCATACTAGACTATGTCGCTCAAAAATGGTCATACTATAGTATGTCGCTCAAAAAAGCACATACTATAGTATGTCGCTCAAAAAAGGTCATACTATACTATGTCGCTCAAAATAGGTCATACTATAATATGTCGCTCAAAAAAGCACATACTATAGTATGTCGCTCAAAAAAGGTCATACTATAGTATGTCGCTCAAGAAATGTCATACTATAGTTTGTCGCTCAAAAAAGCACATACTATACTATGTCGCTCAAAAAAGGTCATACTATAGTATGTCGCTCAAAAACGGTCATACTATAGTATGTCGCTCAAGAAATGTCATACTATAGTTTGTCGCTCAAAAAAGGTCATAGTATAGTATGTCGCTCAAAAATGGTCATACTATAGTATGTCGCTCAAAAAAGCACATACTATAGTATGTCACTCAAAACAGGTCATACTATACTATGTCGCTCAAAAAAGGTCATAGTATAGTATGTCGCTCAAAACAGGTCATACTATACTATGTCGCTCAAAAAAGGTCATAGTATAGCATGTCGCTCAAAATAGGTCATACTATACTATGTCGCTCAAAAACGGTCATACTATAGTATATCGCTCAAAATAGGTCATACTATAGTATGTCGCTCAAAAATGGTCATACTATAGTATGTCGCTCAAAAAAGGTCATACAATAGTATGTCGCTCAAAAATGGTCACACTAGACTATGTCGCTCAAAAATGGTCATACTATAGTATGTCGCTCAAAAAAGGTCATACAATAGTATGTCGCTCAAAAATGGTCATACTAGACTATGTCGCTCAAAAAAGGTCATAGTATAGTATGTCGCTCAAAAAAGCACATACTATACTATGTCGCTCAAAATAGGTCATACTATACTATGTCGCTCAAAATAGGTCATACTATACTATGTCGCTCAAAAACGGTCATACTATAGTATATCGCTCAAAATAGGTCATACTAGACTATGTCGCTCAAAAATGGTCATACTATAGTATGTCGCTCAAAAAAGCACATACTATAGTATGTCACTCAAAAAAGGTCATACTATACTATGTCGCTCAAAATAGGTCATACTATAATATGTCGCTCAAAAAAGCACATACTATAGTATGTCGCTCAAAATAGGTCATACTATAGTATATCGCTCAAAATAGGTCATACTTTACTATGTCGCTCAAAAACGGTCATACTATAGTATATCGCTCAAAATAGGTCATACTATAGTATGTCACTCAAAAAAGGTCATACTATACTATGTCGCTCAAAATAGGTCATACTATAATATGTCGCTCAAAAAAGCACATACTATAGTATGTCGCTCAAAAAAGGTCATACTATAGTATGTCGCTCAAGAAATGTCATACTATAGTTTGTCGCTCAAAAAAGCACATACTATACTATGTCGCTCAAAAAAGGTCATACTATAGTATGTCGCTCAAAAACGGTCATACTATAGTATGTCGCTCAAGAAATGTCATACTATAGTTTGTCGCTCAAAAAAGGTCATAGTATAGTATGTCGCTCAAAAATGGTCATACTATAGTATGTCGCTCAAAAAAGCACATACTATAGTATGTCACTCAAAACAGGTCATACTATACTATGTCGCTCAAAAAAGGTCATAGTATAGTATGTCGCTCAAAACAGGTCATACTATACTATGTCGCTCAAAAAAGGTCATAGTATAGCATGTCGCTCAAAAATGGTCACACTAGACTATGTCGCTCAAAAATGGTCATACTATAGTATGTCGCTCAAAAAAGGTCATACAATAGTATGTCGCTCAAAAATGGTCATACTAGACTATGTCGCTCAAAAAAGGTCATAGTATAGTATGTCGCTCAAAAAAGCACATACTATACTATGTCGCTCAAAATAGGTCATACTATACTATGTCGCTCAAAATAGGTCATACTATACTATGTCGCTCAAAAACGGTCATACTATAGTATATCGCTCAAAAAAGGTCATACTATAGTATGTCGCTCAAGAAATGTCATACTATAGATTGTCGCTCAAAAAAGGTCATACAATAGTATGTCGCTCAAAAAAGCACATACTATAGTATGTCGCTCAAAATAGATCATACTATAGTATGTCGCTCAAAAATGGTCATACTATACGATGTCGCTCAAAAAAGGTCATACTATAGTATGTCGCTCAAAAAAGGTCATACTATAGTATGTCGCTCAAAAAATGTCATACTATAGTATGTCGCTCAAAAAAGCACATACTATAGTATGTCGCTCAAAAAATGTCATACTATAGTATGTCGCTCAAAAAAGCACATACTATAGTATGTCGCTCAAAATAGGTCATACTATAGTATGTCGCTCAAAAAAGGTCATACAATAGTATGTCGCTCAAAAATGGTCATACTAGACTATGTCGCTCAAAAACGGTCATACTATAGTATGTCGCTCAAAAACGGTCATACAATAGTATGTCGCTCAAAAATGGTCATACTAGACTATGTCGCTCAAAAATGGTCATACTATAGTATGTCACTCAAAAATGGTCATACTATACTATGTCGCTCAAAAAAGGTCATACTATACTATGTCGCTCGAAATGAACACACTACTCCTCACACATTTAACATCTTCAATTTAAATTTTAGTCTGTGAAATCAGAGGTTAGAAATGCTAAGAGCGATAGTTGAACCAGGATTTCTGGTCTTGAGAGGCAGAGGACTAACCACCTTCGCCACAAGACCTGCCCGTACAATGGCATTCCTCTTTACTCTGGATGTTGGACCTAAAAATTCACCAAGATTTAAACCCCCATACTATATTATTCCCTCAAAAAAGGTCATACTATACTATTTTACTCATACGTAGTATGTCGCTTAAAGAAGGTTATACTATAGTATGTCCCTCAAAAATGGTCATATTATAGTATGTCGCTCAAAAAATGTCATACTATAGTATGTCGCTCAAAAAAGGTCATACTATAGTATGTCGCTCAAAAAATGTCATACTATAGTATGTCGCTCAAAAAAGCACATACTATAGTATGTCGCTCAAAAATGGTCATACTATAGTATGTCGCTCAAAAATGGTCATACTATAGTATGTCGCTCAAAAAAGCACATACTATAGTATGTCGCTCAAAAAAGGTCATACAATAGTATGTCGCTCAAAAATGGTCATACTAGACTATGTCGCTCAAAAATGGTCATACTATACTATGTCGCTCAAAAAAGCACATACTATAGTATGTCGCTCAAAATAGGTCATACTATACTATGTCGCTCAAAATAGGTCATACTATACTATGTCGCTCAAAAACGGTCATACTATAGTATATCGCTCAAAATAGGTCATACTAGACTATGTCGCTCAAAAATGGTCATACTATAGTATGTCGCTCAAAAAAGCACATACTATAGTATGTCACTCAAAAAAGGTCATACTATACTATGTCGCTCAAAATAGGTCATACTATAATATGTCGCTCAAAAAAGCACATACTATAGTATGTCGCTCAAAAAAGGTCATACTATAGTATGTCGCTCAAGAAATGTCATACTATAGTTTGTCGCTCAAAAAAGCACATACTATACTATGTCGCTCAAAAAAGGTCATACTATAGTATGTCGCTCAAAAACGGTCATACTATAGTATGTCGCTCAAGAAATGTCATACTATAGTTTGTCGCTCAAAAAAGCACATACTATACTATGTCGCTCAAAAATGGTCATACTATAGTATGTCGCTCAAAAAAGCACATACTATAGTATGTCGCTCAAAATAGGTCATACTATACTATGTCGCTCAAAATAGGTCATACTATACTATGTCGCTCAAAAAAGCACATACTATAGTATGTCGCTCAAAAAAGGTCATACTATAGTATGTCGCTCAAGAAATGTCATACTATAGTTTGTCGCTCAAAAAAGCACATACTATACTATGTCGCTCAAAAAAGGTCATACTATAGTATGTCGCTCAAAAACGGTCATACTATAGTATATCGCTCAAAATAGGTCATACTATACTATGTCGCTCAAAAACGGTCATACTATAGTATGTCGCTCCAAAACGGTCATACTATAGTATATCGCTCAAAATAGGTCATACTATAGTATGTCGCTCCAAAACGGTCATACTATAGTATATCGCTCAAAATAGGTCATACTATAGTATGTCGCTCAAAAACGGTCATACTATAGTATGTCGCTCAAAATAGGTCATACTACACTATGTCGCTCAAAAAAAGTCATACTATAGTATTTCGCTCAAAAATGGTCATACTATAGTATGTCGCTCAAAAAAGGTCATACTATAGTATGTCGCTCAAAATGGTCATACTATACTATGTCGCTCAAAATGAACACACTACTCCTCACACATTTAACATCTTCAATTTAAATTTTAGTCTGTGAAATCAGAGGTTAGAAATGCTAAGAGCGATAGTTGAACCAGGATTTCTGGTCTTGAGAGGCAGAGGACTAACCACCTTCGCCACAAGACCTGCCCGTACAATGGCATTCCTCTTTACTCTGGATGTTGGACCTATAAATTCACCAAGATTTAAACCCCCATACTATATTATTCCCTCAAAAAAGGTCATACTATACTATTTTACTCATACGTAGTATGTCGCTTAAAGAAGGTTATACTATAGTATGTCCCTCAAAAATGGTCATATTATAGTATGTCGCTCAAAAAATGTCATACTATAGTATGTCGCTCAAAAAAGGTCATACTATAGTATGTCGCTCAAAAAATGTCATACTATAGTATGTCGCTCAAAAAAGCACATACTATAGTATGTCGCTCAAAAATGGTCATACTATAGTATGTCGCTCAAAAATGGTCATACTATACTATGTCGCTCAAAAATGGTCATACTATAGTATGTCGCTCAAAAAAGCACATACTATAGTATGTCGCTCAAAAAAGGTCATACAATAGTATGTCGCTCAAAAATGGTCATACTAGACTATGTCGCTCAAAAATGGTCATACTATAGTATATCGCTCAAAATAGGTCATACTAGACTATGTCGCTCAAAAATGGTCATACTATACTATGTCGCTCAAAAAAGCACATACTATAGTATGTCACTCAAAAAAGGTCATACTATACTATGTCGCTCAAAATAGGTCATACTATAATATGTCGCTCAAAAAAGCACATACTATAGTATGTCGCTCAAAAAAGGTCATACTATAGTATGTCGCTCAAGAAATGTCATACTATAGTTTGTCGCTCAAAAAAGGTCATACTATAGTATGTCGCTCAAAAAATGTCATACTATAGTATGTCGCTCAAAAAAGCACATACTATAGTATGTCGCTCAAGAAATGTCATACTATAGTTTGTCGCTCAAAAAAGCACATACTATACTATGTCGCTCAAAAATGGTCATACTATAGTATGTCGCTCAAAAAAGCACATACTATAGTATGTCGCTCAAAATAGGTCATACTATACTATGTCGCTCAAAATAGGTCATACTATACTATGTCGCTCAAAAAAGCACATACTATAGTATGTCGCTCAAAAAAGGTCATACTATAGTATGTCGCTCAAGAAATGTCATACTATAGTTTGTCGCTCAAAAAAGCACATACTATACTATGTCGCTCAAAAAAGGTCATACTATAGTATGTCGCTCAAAAACGGTCATACTATAGTATATCGCTCAAAATAGGTCATACTATACTATGTCGCTCAAAAACGGTCATACTATAGTATGTCGCTCCAAAACGGTCATACTATAGTATATCGCTCAAAATAGGTCATACTATAGTATGTCGCTCCAAAACGGTCATACTATAGTATATCGCTCAAAATAGGTCATACTATAGTATGTCGCTCAAAAACGGTCATACTATAGTATGTCGCTCAAAATAGGTCATACTACACTATGTCGCTCAAAAAAAGTCATACTATAGTATTTCGCTCAAAAATGGTCATACTATAGTATGTCGCTCAAAAAAGGTCATACTATACTATGTCGCTCAAAAAAGGTCATACTATAGTATGTCGCTCAAAAACGGTCATACTATAGTATATCGCTCAAAATAGGTCATACTATACTATGTCGCTCAAAAACGGTCATACTATAGTATGTCGCTCAAAAACGGTCATACTATAGTATATCGCTCAAAATAGGTCATACTATAGTATGTCGCTCAAAAACGGTCATACTATAGTATGTCGCTCAAAATAGGTCATACTATAGTATGTCGCTCAAAAAATGTCATACTATAGTATGTCGTTCAAAAAAGCACATACTATAGTATGTCGCTCAAAAAAGGTCATACTATAGTATGTCGCTCAAAAAAGGTCATACTATAGTATGTCGCTCAAAATAGGTCATTCTATACTATGTCGCTCAAAAAAGGTCATAGTATAGTATGTCGCTCAAAAAAGGTCATACTATAGTATGTCGCTCAAAAAAGGTCATACTATAGTATGTCGCTCAAAAAAGGTCATAGTATAGTATGTCGCTCAAAAATGGTCATACTATAGCATGTCGCTCAAAAAATGTCATACTATAGTATGTCGCTCAAAATGAACACACTACTCCTCACACATTTAACATCTCCAATTTAAATTTTAGTCTGTGAAAGCAGAGGTTAGAAATGCTAAGAGCGATAGTTGAACCAGGATTTCTGGTCTTGAGGGGCAGAGGACTAACCACCTTTGCCACAAGACCTGCCCGTACAATGGCAGTCCTCTTTACTCTGGATGTTGGACCTAAAAATTCACCAAGATTTAAACCCCCATACTATATTATTCCCTCAAAAAAGGTCATACTATACTATTTTACTCACACGTAGTATGTCGCTTAAAGAAGGTTATACTATAGTATGTCCCTCAAAAATGGTCATATTATAATAGGCGATGGGCAAACCTGGTCCTAGAGAGCCGCAGTGGGTGCTGTAACACACCTGATTTTACTTAATGAAAGTCCTTAGCAAGAGCTGTAATGGTTGATCAGTAGAATCAGGTGTATTACTGCTCAGATGGAACAAAAACCTGCACTCACTGCAGCTCTCTAGGACCAGGGTTGCCCACCCCTGCTATACTATGTCACTCAAAATAGGTCATACTATACTATGTCACTCAAAAATCTTTGCCAGGACTCCCATCACACACACCGACATTCTCCACAGGCATTTAACATCTTCAAATGAAGGTTAAGAAGGCCAAGAGAGATATTGGACCCAGGATCTCTGGTCTTGAGAGGCAGAGGACTAACCACCTTCACCACAATCCTGTTCATACAGTGCAAATCACCAAGATTTGAACCCTCATACTATAGCATGGTCATACTATACTATGTCCTTAAAAAAGGTCATATTATGGTATTTTGCTCCAAAGAAGTCATGCTATAGGATGTTGTCTGAAAAAGTGTGCACTATAGAATGTCATCCAAATAACGCCATAGAGTACTCGAGGAGTTGCACTTTCGATCAGGGACACTAGCTATGGGGTTGAACCACATGCTGCATCACTAAAGATAAGCTTAGAAACACAGACTTTCCCACTCCACCAGGAGTCCCATCACACTCAGGGGTATTTTCCTCGCGCATTTAACATCTTCAATTTAGATGTTGGCCTCTTAAATCAGTGGTTAGAAATGCCAAGAGAGATATTTGAACCAGGATCTCTGGTCTTGAGAGGCAGAGGACTAACCACCTTCCCCACAAGACCTGTTCATACAAAGTCAGTCCTCCAGGGGCTTTTATCATCTTTACTCTGGATGTTGGACATAAAAATCACTAAGATATAAACCCCCAAAATATATCATGTCCCTCAAAAAAGTTCATACTATACTATAAAGTTTTTTTGTCTTGTCTTTTAAACTTTTTTGGCCAAAAAGGTAAAGAGGTTTATATTCTGATTTCCCAATATATGTTTAATGTCTAAAAGCTTTCTTTAACTCACTCAATTTGACATATAAATCTGATGCCACCTTACGCATGCACAGAAGGAGCTTTTTATGAATTCAGAGACATTTTCTTTGAATCCAATTGTCTCCTCATTCTTCCAGCTAAGCTTTGGTGTTTCATTAGTAATTTCTCAATCAGATTTCTCTGACATAAATTTATATTATTTTTTTAGATATTTAAATAACCCAGAAAGTGAAAAATCAGCTGGGGTTTTTATAATCTAAAACTTCAGGAGCTGAACGAGAAGCCAATGTGAAAGTGCCAAAACTCGCATTTGCCTCTAATAGTCCACTTGAGACAGGCTCTGAAATCAAGTTAAGTCCCTGTAAACCCTTATGTTAAAATCCCTGATTTAACAGCAGAGATTAACGTGTCTATTGGTGCAAATCTTCTTGGTCAATATAGGTAGTTTCCTCATTCATGACAATTGTATTTCTTATATATGTAACCTGTTTAAATACTTGATATCATTGTAAGTGTGATTTTATGACATTTACACACCTGATAATCCAAACCAAAGTTTCTTTTTTGTTATATTGAATGTATTTGCTGCATTTATGCAAACACACCAAAGGACCTTACATGACAAACCTGACTCTCCACTATAAATGGTCCTAGACCACCTCTCTTCTTCACACCAGGCACCTCTAGACGTTATTGGATTTTCACCAAGTGATGACCTTCCGTTCCATTGCAGGAGGTAGCAGGGTGGACAGTGAGGGTGTGAAGGAGCTTGGTGTGGTGGACAGATGGGAACCAGGTCCACCCAAGACCTGAGTTGGTGTCTTAGCACTTGTTTTAGTCAACATAGTCCTTATTATTCATACTTTTATTTCCAGCAATAGGGGTTTACCAATCATGGGAACATTGACCCAGAAGATCAAGGTCATGTTGAAGCGAGAAACACTCTGAACTGACTCTCTGCGTGTTTGCAAATCCAACACAAACAGAAGGAGGGTTGCGACTCTTCTCCTCCAAAAGCTAGTAAATCATTCACAGAGGTACTTACTGGCCATCGGGCCACTGCAGAAAATAGGAAGCGATTGAGAGGGAAAAAAAACGCTGCAATTTACGCAAAACGAGACGAACTATAAACACGGAGCAGAAATGAAGGAAAGGAAGGAGTGGGTTTGAATAGAATAATGGTCACTTCTCTCCAGTGTCAGCCTCTCTGGGTTCAACATTTGTAAAAGAAAGTATTACTCAATATTTTTCCAGCCCTGAGTGGCTACAGCGTGTGTTGTAACGGTCACCCACCGGATGAAAGCGCATTAAGTCACCTCTTCCTCGATCCATCATCGGAGCTCTCCTCTCCTGAAGCGATGCCATATGGCATCCCCTCCTCTCTCTGAACGTCTCACCTCCTCGTCTTCCCTCTCTCTCTCCCTTTCCCCCCCTCCCGTCTCTTCCATCCGTCTCTCCTCCTGTAGACTGGCTGCTACTTGCTCAAACACGCAGATAGAGACACACAGCTTGCCCTGCTGCCGCTGATCTATCAGGGCCAGAATCGCGTGTGAGCGAGGGCTTTTCGCCGGTGGGTGAGGACGCCGTCGCTCCTTCATTCTCCCCACTCGCTTTTCCTCATCACTCCAGCATCAATCTTCTACAACTTGTTTCTCCTCCTTATCTGTCTCTTTTATTTAACTTGACTGAACCTGACAGTGTCTTAACAAGCAGCAGAAGGAGAGAATAACACTGAAAACTGTTATGTAAGAGTAATTTTTTTCTTTTAACTTCTTGCATTATAAGAGAAGCTTATTACAAAGTCACTGAAATGCTGTGGCTGCATTGTGGTCATGTTTAAATGCAGGTTATGTCATGGCCATAATTTTTTAATTATTTCAATTTAGTTTCTTATGCTTTTTCCAATCAGTTTGTCATAGTTCAGCTCCGTGTGTGTGTGTTTTTTTATTTTCTACAGACACAGGGTTGAATTTTAGACGTGATGCACACAAAGACAAAGAAATGTGTTCCGCAAAGAAAACTGTTTTGCTTAGGTCAGTCTATATTGATAAGATAAACATGAATAAATGAATAAGATAGGAAAAAAAACAGTAGATTTTTAAAAAACAAGTAATGCATTGAGTCCCACAAATTCTATACTTGCTTTTTCGTTCAAAAAAGGTCATACTATACTATGTCACTCAAAAATGGTCATACTATAGTATGTCGCTCAAAAAAGGTCATACTATAGTATGTCGCTCAAAATAGGTCATACTATAGTATGTCGCTCAAAAAATGTCATACTATAGTATGTCGCTCAAAAAATGTCATACTATAGTACGTCGCTCAAAAAAAAGCACATACTATAGTATGTCGCTCAAAATAGGTCATACTATACTATGTCGCTCAAAAAATGTCATACTATAGTATGTCGCTCAAAAACGGTCATACTATAGTATGTCGCTCAAAAAGGTCATACTATATTATGTCGCTCAAAATAGGTTATACTATAGTATGTCTCTCAAAATACATCATTCTATGCTATGTCGCTCAAAAAATGTCATACTATAGTATGTCGCTCAAAAACGGTCATACTATAGTATGTCGCTCAAAAAGGTCATACTATATTATGTCGCTCAAAAAAGGACATACTATACTATGTCGCACGAAAAAGATCATACTATATTATGTCGCTCAAAAAAGGACATATTATACTATGTCGCTCAAAATAGGTCATACTATAGTATGTCGCTCAAAAATGGTCATACTATAGTATGTCGCTCAAAATAGGTTATACTATAGTATGTCTCTCAAAATACATCATTCTATGCTATGTCGCTCAAAAAATGTCATACTATAGTATGTCGCTCAAAAACGGTCATACTATAGTATGTCGCTCAAAAAGGTCATACTATAGTATGTCGCTCAAAAAAGGTCATATTATACTATGTCGCTCAAAAAAAAGTCATACTCATACGTCATACGTAACTACAGCTGTAGCCTATGGAGAAGAAGCTTGTCAGATCTGTTTCTTTTGGGATGCTGTCAGCACATTATAGAGCCAACGCCATACTACAGATTTACATTCATACATGAAACAAGAGTCTTAAGGTTAATTATGAATGCAATATGTTCAGATTACTACCAAGATTTGCTGAAAGACTGGATGCAAAAACGTTTTCTTGAGATGTTACAGTTTTTAGTTTTTATAGACAAAGACAGAAGCTGATATCCTAATAAAGCTGATATTTTCTAATGTAGTACCAGTCAAAAAATGTAGAAATACTTAACCTTAATATCATTTACACAGTAAATCCTTCTACAGTCAAAGTAGCGTCTCCTGTTCCAGCCTGTGATTCCAGTCCGTATGTTGGTGTGTCCTTGGGTAAAGTACTTAACCCCAAATTGCTCCTGTTGGCTGCGCCATCGGTGTGTGTATATATGTGTGTGTGTGTGTGTGTGTGTGTGTGTATGATTCCGTCCTCCCGATGAGCGACTGGCACCTCGTTTGGCAGCCGCTGCAAATCAGAGTCTTGAATGTGCTTGAATGGGGTGAAACGCTGTATGAAAACCTTCGTTGTCACGCCAGACGAATGCGTAAAACTCACGTCTCGGCGTTTGGAGTTTTAAAGGTTGAGAGAAAGACAGAACACGTCAGGAATGGTGTAGCTTAATCACAAGAAATTGGACGTTTGGACTCATCTATCACAGATTTAATCTTACATTCTCAGTAGCCTTTTTTATTTTTGGGAGAGATAAAGATAATTGGCGTGTATGGGGACAGTGTTTTTCTCTCCAACCAGACTGAGCATCTGTCCAAGCCGCACACCTGCTGGATGCCACGGAATGCATTAGTGTGGTGTGAGAGGCTCTCACCACGGAACCTGAACTCCTCATGCCACTCCAATTTTTTTTTTTTTTTACCTCTCGGCTCCTCTCGTCGTGTAACCTCTACTGCTCTATTTTTTTCCCTCCCCACACTGCTAATCACTCACCCGACTGCCCCTTTGCCAGAGCTGAGTACACCAGGAATCTTGAGATGATTTGTGCAATAGGGAGAAAAAATATGGATGGAAATGGCCAGAGACATTCGAATTGTGCCATGTGATTTTACTATACAGATAATTCGCCCAAAGTTATCAATCAAAACTAAATAATGGCTGTTAATGTTTTAGATTCTGCAAACATACCGTTGCACTCATAGAAACCTAAACATAAAGGTACATCAATGAAATGTGTGATACTAGTAGGGATTGGTGGGTTTGCCATTGGACGTCCTTACTTTTGGTTTTAAAGTTCTACTTTATTGGCAAACGGGTTAACCAATGCAAGCAAAACCGAGGGGAAAAACACTAGAGATTGTGAGAAGACAGTAGAAGCCAGAAAGACACCTTTCTAATGATTTTTTATATAGTTTAACCAGGCCCAGAACCCCTATAGATGGTCCTGTATGCACAGAAATGCTTCAAATAAATGCATATTTCCTCATTGCCATTTATAGTATAAAAACCTAAGGAAGGGTATGGCATCATAGATTTCTGTTTTCATAGGCTTGTGGGAAATACAATTACACAAGTGATTTTCTTTACATTATCTCTATTCTATCTGTTATTATCAATGTTATTCATAATATTAGCATAAGTGCCTTTCTCAGCACTCAAGGACACATAAAATAAATGCTCTTAAGTCACAAGTCGTAAACCTACTATGATAGAGAGCTGCTTTCAGGTTAATGCACCCACCCTGTTCACCTCCAGGATTCCCAACAATACTCGTGACTTGTGGTGCATATTATAAACATGAATTGGGGCTCTGCCATAGGACTGATAATACGGACGTGTCTGCATACGTCACACGGTTAATCCTCTGTGATTTTAATCATTCGCTCGCTCCACGAAACCGTCAGTAGCATTCATAAATACATGGTTTGTCCCACCAGACACAGCAAGACACTGGATCAAGGCTATGGTCCAATTTAGAGAGCCTACGAACCCATATCACCCTCCCCCAATGCACAACTGTGTACATCTTATTCCATCATATGTGTTTTTCTTGTGCTTACCCTTTGCTGTTGTTTTATTTCTACTGTGGCAGAACCAATTGCCCCCTATAATTAAATAAAGATCTTGAACTTGAACTACTTTGATTCAACGTGATCTGTTCGAGTTTCCTAAACCGAGAACAAAGAAATATCCCAATGGTGCCACCATTAACCCATAAGAACCCAGACCCATTTATCCTTAAAGTTCATCTATGTAACATTAGCGGTAAACATATTCCATATTAGGATGATTAGTAAATGTCACTTTGGGACTTAATGAGTTAAGTTCAGACATAAAACCTCATCAGGAAGAGTCTGGGGGAACCAACATTCTTGTTACACCGGTGTAGCAATACTGTTGGTTCTTATGGATTAAAAACACATCAGCAGACATCAGATGTGTCTCCTGTCTTGGTTTAAGTATCCTGAGGTCACAAAACAACGAGTTAAACAAACTAAAAGAACACACAGACTCTTCCTGATGAGGTTTTATGTCTGAACTTAACTCAGTCTGGGGGAATCAAAGTTTTTGTTACACCGGACAACAACACTGTTGGTCCTTTATGGGTTAATGAGCTTCGGTGTTCTCAAATCATGTTTCTGTGTGTTCTATTAGTTTGTTTAATTCATTGTTTTGTGACTTCAGGATACTTAAACCAAGACAGGAGACACATCTGATGTCTGCTGATGTGTTTTTAACCCATAAGAACCAACAGTGTTGTAACACCGGTGTAACAAGAACTTTGGTTCCCCCGACTCATCCTAATATGGAATATGGTTACCATTACCGTTACCATCAAAATACAGATCTTTGGGAATAAAAAGTATTATTCTGAAAAAACTTTATAATGTGTTCTATGTGGTCCACTTGGTCTATGGTATAACACACATAATTTTAAGGATAAATGGGTCTTGGTTCTGATGGGTTAAAAGACTGATGTTCAGGACAAAGTCAGAAGTCAGTAAACAAAAAAAAAAACATCCCAATGCGTTTTACTGTAGTGTGAAAAATCCCAGACAGATTCATCAAATGTTGGGGGGGCAGCAGCTCCATCATCTCCCTCGAATCCATCAATCCAAGTCCCTCAGGAACTGTATTACCAATCATCAATGGAAGGAGCCTCAACAAAAACTGCTATGCTCCTCTTTCCAGAGAAGCGATTTGAGATCCAGGCTGTGGTTTGTCAAACTTGTCCGTGTGCTTGGTACGGGATTGACATATTTATTCTCCGATCGAATACTCAAGGGTGAAAATATTTCAGCTGAATCATCTCTTGAACGGACGAGGGGGGCCGACCCAACGGGGACGAAGCTCTACAAGATATCATCAGGTGGGAAACCAGTGGTTGCAGGAAAATACAGAAAATCCTCTCAGGATCCAGTCCCCATGGACCCCAAACACCCTTTTTTCCATAAATGGTGACTAAATTCATTCATCTCCAGCACCATGAGATTGAATTTGGCTGAAATCAGTTCACTGTGTGATTCCACCCTTCCTATGATTAAGAACAGGTTAAAAACGTTCCTGTTCCAAGAAGCGTATAGTTAGGTTAGTCTGCTGGGTCCTCATGAGATGCTCTGAGCTTCTTTTTCTACTGATGATCCACTATTGTACATTTAAATCTGCTGTGTTTTCTGTGTTTTCTCATCCACAGAGCATGCTGCAGTGCAGCCACTGAGGGATCTACGGATGTTGGAGGGTCTGATGCTGTCCTGGTGAAACCTGGAAGCTGTGATGGATCCTGCTCCTCATCCTCCACTTACGCCAACATTCATTACATTTCTGTTTGTCTGTTTGTAATATCCAACTTTCCCTGTAATGTTTCCACCGGCAAACATCATCTACTGCAGCCTGTCCGTCCTGGAAGAGGGATCCTCCTCTGTTTCTCTTCCTGAGGGTTCTTCCGTTTTTTTCCCTGTTAAAGGGGTTTTTTAGGGAGTTTTACCTTGTTCGATGTGAGGGTCTAAGGACAGGAGATGTTGTGTTGCTTTGGTACAAACATTATTGGCAAACAGGCAATGCAGAGGGGAAAAACACTAGAGATTGTGAGAAAATTCCTTGTTTTTTTAGAGCTGAGTGGTGCAACAGTAAAAACCAAAAAGACACTACTCTAATGAATTTTGTGAGAGTTTAACCATGGCTAGAACCCCATAGATGGTCCTGTGTGCAGGGAAATGGTTCCAATCAATGCACATAAAATGTAATGTCTAATTCAGTGGTTCTTAACCTGGGTGCGATCGAACTCTCACTCTAGTCTGCAGTTAGTGGGCACAGTCATTGAAGGCCTTAGGGTTAGGGTTAGGGTTAGGGTTAGGGTGCGGGGGATGAGCATATGAAACTGATGGGGTTCAGTGCCTCCAACAAGGTTAAGAACCACTGTTCTAATTGTTAAACTTTACATATTGCCTCTTCTAGGGTAAGGCATTATATATTTCTGTTTTCATAGGCCGTTAAAAGGGGTTTTTACCTTGTTCGATGTGAGAGTCTAAGGATAGGAGATGTTGTGTAAAGCCCATTGGGGCGAATCTGTGATTTGTGATTCTGGGCTATACAAATAAAGTTGAATTGAATTGAATTCCCAGTAAAAGACGTTTTTTTAACCTTCATTATCTTAGGTGAAAATCCTGTTGATCCACCTGAAATCTCGTGTTGGGGTTTGACCCGGGTCAGATGGTGGATCTGAGAGACTTTACAGGTGACGCGGCCAGAATCTGCTATGAGAGCTTCCGTATCATTAAAATCAAACACGGAGCCCCCTTTTGAAAGTTGTTGTTTTTTTTTCCGAGCGTCGCCGGGGTGGAATATAAACCGTCTGTGTTCATTATATTCCCGTCCTTTTTGCTCGCCGCCACGTTCCGGGCTCTCACCTGCGCTCCCCCGTCACCTCGGCTCATAACGCAGAATCAACACGGCGCCGCTCGGCTCGTGACACCGCGACGACACGGCTTTTTCCTTTCCCAGATTCCGACAGGAATGTTCAATTCCGACTCTATACGTCGTCTCTTTCCCATGCCATGAATATAAAATATGGTTCCATTAATTATCCATAGAGCAAAGCTCCCCCAGTAGAGCATGAGTGAACGGACACACACTCTTCCGCTTGTGTTATAAGATTCGTAAATGCACGGACATCCATTTAAAGAAAAAGATTCTGAACCTGCGCCACATAAACCATCCCCACCCTCTTATAAAGGAAACATGTAAAACCGGACGCTTCTAACAGCAAAACGGTGATAAATATTATTCCTTGCGTAATGCATTTTTAATGCGCGGTTTTATTTTTCTTTAAAACATTCCCGGTGCAGAGATTTTATGAAGTCATTACAATATAAGACGTATCTTAGAATGGGAAAAGCACAGGTGGAGAAAACAAGACTTTTTAATTAACTAATGTATCTGTCATGTGGTGTGAAGCTAAAAAGTTGGTAGCAGGTAATTTACCTCACCTCAAATGTAAAGGTGTAGGTGGATTAAATACTTAAAAATTATCATTCTTTTTCCACATTGTTTGTCAAAAATCACAAAAAATTGAGATTTTTTGTAAAACCAATGGACTTTTTAAAATGACAAGAAACCCAATTAATGCTTCTTAAAACCATCGTTTAAAAGGTTTCCGACTTTTTCGTCTCGCTAATCATGATTGCGACTATACATTACACACTGAATATAATCCAAGGTGTTGCTGTGTTGAGACTCTTCACACACAACATGTGTAATATTAATAAACTCCATAATAAACACCATAATCAACTCAAACACAACTGGTCAACGCTGTTCTTTTTTTATTTTCTGACGAATGACCACCATCCTGAGTCCGGATTCTGATCATTCACAGAGACGAACGCCACTTGACTTTATTTTAATCCAGTCAGTCCTGGTCCGTTAATCTGCCGGGAAACGCGAAATAAAAAAGAAAAAAGAAGCGACAACGCCCGTCAGTGACGTGATCACACCAGTAACGATGCCACGTACGTGACCTTTGGATCTGGAGTGTCTCTAATTATCTGTTTAAAAGTCGCTCTTCAAGAGTTTTACGGCAAACTGCAACTTTCTAGACGAGAGAAATAATCTTTTAAAATGATAAAATATCATATATACATATATATAAGTTATAGCGCAATTCAAATATATTATCATCCTATATTATTTGTTTCAACCTTGCATGTGAGGCGTTCAGGAACAGTCAGTAAATCACAGTGTTCTCAGCCCTGTTCCCATTGGCCGATACTAAACAGGGACATTTTAAACCAGATTTAGTGCGTTTCAGAGCCATTTTTTAGGGACTTTTCTTTGTAGAAAATCATCAAATTAATCAATCAAAAAAAAGAAATGTATTCAGTCGCTTCTAACATTATTTCTTTTCATCATTTTACATGTAAATATGACTGAATTCACACCACAGCTGGTTGCAATATATATATATATATTGTCTAAATTTTCTAAATATATTTTGTGATATTTTGCCATTTGATATTTCCACTGGTTTTATTTGAATTGTACAGTAGTTTTTGCTGCTTCATGTATTTTCAGCTGGGCAGTATAGAACATGTTTTAAATGGATTGTTTTACTCATTAGTCAGAGATAACATCAGTTTTGCTTTATTGAGTTATCACTCAACCACAGCAGGTTTACTGCGTTTTTACTGTTAATATCTGGTTTCATGGCCCTCGCAGACAAACTGGACAAATCCGCTCCTCTGGCTGCGGGTGTCCTGGAGATAAACTGGACTGGGGGCCGATCCAAATCAGATCGTTTGATTGGTTGGTGGTGTGTTTCCTCGCCTCGGGAGCCGTGTGTGAGACAGATATTTACGGAGCCAATTATTCTGCTGCGTCAGCGCCTTTACACACATTATCCATGAAATCTACAGTATTTATACAGAAATGCTTTTTTGTTTTCTTAAATGCATTGTTAATAACTTGTGAGAATAATGGAGAATGCAGTGTGTGTGTGTGTGTGTGTGTGTGTGTGTGTGTGTGTGTGTGTGTGTGTGTGTGTGTGAAAGGCCTTAGGGACAAGGTGTCAGACGATTTAACAATGGGTGACATAAAGCTACCAGGGATGTGTCTATATCCGCGTGTGTGTGTGTGTGTGTGTGTGACCTGAGGAACGGGTGAGCCGGGGTAGAGGTCAAAGGTCATCTGTCACCGAGGATAAAAATTGCTCGTCTGTACTTTTTTTTTTCTGTTGGTTTTACTGTTGGACGTGGATCTGCCTTCATGCCCATCTGGCCAGAGTGAGAGGGCATAGAGTGTGTAGGGCAGCAGGAAACGTGTGTGTGTGTGTGTGTGTGTGTGTGTAAATGTAAATAAGTGTGTGTGTGTGTGTGTGCGTTTCCATAGGGCCGAAAATATAACGCCACATCAAAACCAAATGTCAGCTTTCCGTTGACATTGAGAGACGAGAGGACGGGAGGAGGAAAGAGGAGGAGAGAGGAGCAGACAGTGGGGAGGACACACACACACACACACACACACACACACATTTTTGTTTGCTATGCGGTGACCTGCTGCAGACAATTATGTCTCCCTTGCTCAGCCACAATTAAATTACTGGTGGAGGACAAGGCCTCTGGACACACCTACTGCGAGGGAAATAAACCCCCCCCCCCCCCCCACACACACACACACACACACACACACACACACACACGCACCGAGAGGTTGACATATTCTTGAAAGTTCATGGTGATTTCGCCGTCATTGGATAATAAAATCAACAAAAGAAAAGTGAGAGAAATGCTGCAGTGAAATGACTAGAAGAAGCACAATCATCAGGAGCGAGTGATCGACGTTAAGGCTGAAACAGAAGCTACAGATAGTTTGATGATGCAGAAAATTATGATTTTTACCCATTAAAGGGAGTTTTTAGGGAGTTTTACCATGCACATTTTTTTTTAGGTTTGTACTAACTGTAAAGCCCACTGGGCAAATTTGTGATTTGTGCTTCTGGACTATGCAAATAAAACTGAAATGAATTGATTATAAAGCAGCATCAGCAGCACCTGTTAATGGATGGAGAAACACTACAAAACGGGACTGTTTGGACCTTAAAAATGGTCAGTCGACCGAAAATGTCTAGTTTCAATAATTGCAAACGTCAGTTTACATGATGTGTATGTGTGTGTGTGTGTGTGTGTTTGTGTGTGTGTGTGTGTGTGTGTGTGTGTGTGTGTGTGTGTGTGTGTGTGTGTGTGTGTGTGTGTTGCACGCATGGTCATAGTGCAACGGTTATTGCACACACTTACATGCACACACACAGCAATAAAGACATCAGTCAGTGTAGTGACGAAAAAGCAGATTTTAAATTCCCTCTTTCTCTATTCCTTATTTCCATGTTCCCTTGATGCATGAAACTTAACTTAAAACTGCTGCTGCTATCTGTGTGTGTGTGTGTGTGTGTGTGTGTGTGTGTGAAAAGGGTAAATGACTAAAGCCCGAAGCCATTGGAGTGAATTAGAAACACAATCCTAATGCACTCCACTCGTTTCTATTTAATTTAAATGTGCACGTGCGTCTTCTTGATGAATCCTGAGCAAACTTTAGAAGCTAAAACTTTAATTCTGTTTCCTCCTGTTTTTGCTGCTCACATGTCGGATGATATTTACTGTACCGCCACATGTCTGGAAACTGTGATCTTTAGAGTAAATCTGGTTCTAAAGTCAAACTAAATGCTGCTGAGTCAGAGTTTCACCTTGCTGTAAAATCACTCACTGACCTCCTTGTTCTAATTAAGATTTAAGAATTAAGAGTCCCTAAAAATCAATGAATTTAATTAAACCTACCACCACAGCAATTTTGTAATCCGTCCCAGATTGTCTAATTTCACACTACTCATTAAATTAGCAATTAGCTAAGAAGAGAATGTGATTGGTTGAGAGTTCCCGTTACACCTAAAACACACCTATGAATAATTCAGGAGGCCCAGACCATCCCTTAGTGCCAGAGTAGTAAAAAACTCACTTTCACAGTATAAATAGCGTCTACAGTCTATTTACTGACTTCTAGGGATATATCAATTAAAAAGAAATATAAAAATGCCTTGATAAAAATGTAAATTAATATGTTTTTACACAGTTAATCCATGTTACTGTACATCTAGCATAAGTTAACTCTATAAACCTAATCATCAGACTATATGACATCCTAGTTTTTTCAATATGGTCATTGTGTCAGATTATGGGAGAAATTTGTGTATTTTTTCAGAATTTGCCTTCGACTTGGATATACCCGAGTCCTCACTTATTTATTTCAAGTGTAAAATCATGATTTTATGAACTAAAGAGAACCGAACGCACAGGATCGATTTTCTGTTCCTGACATTATTTTAAAGTTTAAAAGGTTCCAGGTTTTTGCTTTTACCACATTTACAGATGTGAAGCGTCACACATGTCAAACAAGGTGAGAAATACTCAATAATAATAATGACCACATGGGCCCTAATGAAAATAAATCAATGAATAATTGCAGACTAACAAGATATAAAAAAACACAGATTGGTTAAATGCTTTGTTAGCAAAGTGCATGTTTATGGTGTATATATATATATATATATATATATATATATATATATATACCATATATATGGTATTTAATAATAAATATATATTTATTGATATGTAACATAATGATGTTTGGATTATACAGTTTTACAATATGTGGTATTATATGGTTATTTTTCTACTATAAATTCAGTCTAATTACATTAAAAAAAGATAATATGCATTAGAAAATTGAGTTAAACTATTAGATATGAGACTTCTCCTCTTTAAATGTGAAGTTTATTCTTATTTTTGTGCACACGAGGCTTCCATGTTACGATAAGATAAGACGATGAGTGTAAGTCGAGCGCTGGGAAACGTATGAGCATGAATTGTGTGATGTCACAATTCATCATTCATCAGGTACGAGTGTTAAAGTCAGATTGAATAAAAACAGAAGAAAAATAGAACATGACAGAAAAATCCCAAAAACCCATTTTTCTGACTTTGGGTGCATCAGGTGTTCACCGTTGACCTTTGACCTTTAACTACAGTTCACACACTTTAATGTTGTTGTACATGTAAAACACATAGGACAGTGAGAAACGCAATTTCGATTCCTTTTTATGTCAAGTACATGTGAAGAAATTGACAATAACATTGACTTGGGGCCAGTCCCTTATAAATTATATATAAACCTATATACACTTAAGCCCAAAATGATTCATACTCCTGTCAAATACAAGGGATTTCTTGAATTTTCTCACTTAAAATGTGTATTTCACCTCAGTTTTTACTTAAATAGGACACTAAATAAAGTCTTTAACTATAAAGTGTATATATATAAAGACAGATTTCCCAGCATGCCCTGCAGGAGCTTTCTATATCATAGTCATTTGTTGATGTGATTTTTGGTTTTCACTTTTCTAACGAAACACAAATCAATTATGGCCTCAGACTTTCTTTTGTGTCCTATTTAAGTAAAAACTGAAGTGAAATACTATATAATTTGTAAGTAAAAAAATAAAGAAATCCCTTGTATTTGACAGGAGTATGAATCATTTTGGGCTTAAGTGTGTATAGGTTTATATATAATTACCACATAGGTTGTATGAACTGTAGCTAAAGGTCAAAGGTCAGACCAAAGGTGAACACCTGACGCATCCAAAGTCTGAAAAATGTGATTTTTTCTGTCATGTTTGAGCTTCACTGTGCAGAACAGTGTTGGTGCAGTTTCCTTTTTTATTTAATCTGACTTTAACACTCGTACCTGATGAATGATGATTTGTGACATCACACAATTCATGCTCTTACATCGCCCGGCGCCCGACTTACACTTATCGTCTTATCTTATCGTAACATGGAAGCCTCGTGTGCACAAAACTGAGAATAAAGAATAAACTTCAAATTCAAAGAGGAAATGTCTCATATCTAATAGATTAACTTTCAATTTTTCCATGCATATTATCTATTTTTTAATTAGACTGAATTTATAGTAGAAAAATAACCATATAATAGCACATATTTAAAATATGTAATTGACTCGCAAACTGTGAAATGCAAACATCATGTTACATATCGATAAATATATATTTTTAAATACCATATATATATATATATATATATATATATATATATATATATATATATATATATATATATATAGGTTTATAGTGTTAACTTCTGCTTCTGCTAATTTCCCAAAGTCTGAAAAATGGTTTTTTTGGGGATTTTGCTTTTTGTGCAGAACAGTGTTGGTGCAGAGTTAGAACACTCGTACCTGATGAACGATGATTTGTGACATCACACAATTCATGCTCATACGTCGCCCCCAGTGTTTCCAGTTTAATTATTGGGTTTGCAGCACACGAGATATGGCAGCTAAAGAGGGAAAAGGAACCAGAAAAAAAACCTGAAGATGATAAAAATAAAGCAGAATGGAGAGAAGGAGACGTACATAAGACATAAAGAGGAGGAATTACTTTTGATGTCCTTTAATAAAACCAAAACGACGAGAAGGAATAAAGTCGGTAGAAAAAGAATGGAGGGAGGGAAATGAGGAGGAGGAAGGAAGGAAGAACGGGAGGAAGGAGGGAAGATGATGTTGATGTTTGCTTGTTATTCCAGCACAAATTCTCCCCCTGGAGCTCATTAGTCTGGAGAGAAACGAACCACAAAACGTAAAAAACCAACAGAGTGGAGAGAGAGAGAGGTGGGGGGGGGCACCCAGAGAAAATATAGAATAAAATAGAAATAGATGAATGAGCTTTAAGGGACAGAAGAAGAAGAAAAAACAGGAGAATAAATCAAGGAGACGGGAAAACGATGGAATAGAAAAAAAGTAGAAAACCAGCTGTTGAAGAATAAATAGGCACACACACACACACACACACACACACACACACACATACACTCTCATTACGTTATGCCAATTTCCAGGAAAATAATAATATATGGACGCCAGGCTCAAAGTAGGTTTAAGAAAAATAAAAGTACCATTTAAATTTTATTGATTTCATCAGAGCAAATAAATAATAATAAACAGTAGATAAATTGATTTTGATTGATCGATAAATCAAAGAATATTGTCATCGTCTAAATATTCACATGTATTTTACAGTCAAGATAATAAATAAATAAATAAGTAGGTAAATAAATAAAAGTCTTTTTTTCTGTAGATAAGTAGTCTCAGCTTTTTTTAAGCCACAACTTGGATTCGAACCCAGAAAACAAAAAAAACAAGAAGCATCTTTTTTTTTTTTTAATCAGGAGAGAGCAGAACGGCAGCCTCAGATTTTTCCACACACAATCACTAGTAAGATTCTCTTAGAATATTTTTTTTTTTACCTCTTATATAACACTGAAATACGGAAATACAGATATTATAGTCATCAACCAGATTCAGCTTTCAGTATTAGTAGTATCATCATAATACCAGTAGAATAGAAACAGTGGCTTAGATTTCGATATATTTATATATCCATTTGTATATATATACTGTGTAAATTGTGTATATATATGTATATATGCACGTATATATATACATATATACGCGTGTTATAGTTTGTGGTTTGTACGTTGGTTTTCAGTCCATAGTCCAACATTGGAGGAAAAAAAAAAAAAGCAAGAAAGGATCCGTGCTGGGAGGCAAAGGAGTACAGCAGCAGATAGAGGAGACATGGGGGGTGAACGGGTGAGGAGGGGGGGTAAAAAGAGAGGGGGGGGGGGGGACATCCTGTCAGAGAATAATCACACCTGAGCTCTGTGTGGAAATATTTCTGTACAACCTGGAAGTGAGTGAAGACAACTAATGGAGTTCAAACAGGACGTAACCATGCACTTTTTCTACCTTAGGGGAGTGTGTGTGTGTGTGTGTGTGTGTGTGTGTGTGTGTGTGTCGTCATCCCTAGAAAAACACCATACTTTGCAAATCGACTTGGCAAAAAAAAAAAAAATGACGCATAGTTATAATTGAGTAAATATAATATTTATAGAGTTAGAATTAAGTCATTCCAACTAAATCCCATTATTAATGGAAGTCAATACAATAACGATATATTAATGTATGTGTACATGTGGGTAAATCTTCCAATTCATTTCACTGCTGCATTTTTTTCCATCATTTACTGATCTTCACTCTTATCATTTATTTCTCTCATTTTTTAACCAGGTTTCTAATGCTGTGTTGGTGTAGTATCTATCTATAAAATTGAGTTTATATTAACAGCAGTGGTTTTTCAAGTTTTTTATACGTTTTTTTGTCATTTCATGAAATGGACGTAAATTAAGGTAAGTCCAGAACTTTGCATTAATTTAATAAACAATTAATTAATTACACACATTCAGACCATCAACATTAACGGATGGAAAAGATAAACTAATGACAGGGGATTTTTTTGTTTTTCTGTTAAACATGCTGACTATTTTATTTAAGAACATGAATGATCATCAGTTTCTAATATATAATATCAGTTGTTATATATTGGTTATGCTAATCTATGGTTCAAGCTCCATTTTAGATTTATTTTGTTTTATTTGTGACATAGCAGTGATGTACAGTGAGCATGTTTGTATTGGCAATGATCCATTTATTATAAATTAAAATTAAATCAGAGCTCTCTTGGCCTATCAATATTAATACCAAATTAAACGTGTGAATCAGTGTGTGTGTGTGTGTGTGTGTGTGTGTGTTTCTGAATCAGCCAGTCTGTGAATTTTTGATGACAACACTGACTTAAATTACTAAAAATGTATTAATATTATCTCTGAAATTATCAGGATGGAAACACGACTGGGGGGCGAGGAGGGGGGTACAGACAGGAAGAGGAAGAAATGTGAACCCTGGGGGGGGGGAGACAAATCTGAGGAACTGGCGCAGTGAATAGAGACCAGGACCTACAGGACTACAAGACCTACAGGACCTATAGAACCTATAGGACCTATAGGATCTATAGGACCTATAGAACCTACAGGAACTACAGGAACTACAGGAGCTACAACACCTACAGGACTTAAGGGGAAATACAGGACCTACAGAACCTACAGGACCTACAGGAACTACAGGAACTACAGGATCTATTGAAACTATAGGAACTACAGGACCTACAACACCTACAGGACTTAAGGGGAAATACAGGACCTACAGAACCTACAGAACCTACAGGAACTACAGGAACTACAGGTCCAATAGGAAATGCAGGACCTACAAGACCTAAGGGGAAATACAGGACTTACAGGTACTATAGGTACTATAGGACCTACAGAACCTACAGGACCTATAGGAACTACAGGAACTACAGGTCCAATAGGAAATGCAGGACCTACAAGACCTAAGGGGAAATACAGGACTTACAGGTACTATAGGTACTATAGGACCTACAGAACCTACAGGACCTATAGGAACTATAGGAACTACAGGACCTACAAGACCTACAGGACCTATAGGACCTACAGTACCTACAGGAACTACAGGAACTACAACACCTACAGGACTTAAGGGGAAATACAGGACCTACAGAACCTACAGGAACTATAGGAACTACAGGAACTACAGGTCCTATAGGAAATACAGGACCTACAGAACCTACAGAACCTACAGGAACTACAGGTCCTATAGGAAATGCAGGACCTACAAGACCTAAGGGGAAATACAGGACTTACAGGTACTATAGGTACTATAGGACCTACAGAACCTACAGGACCTATAGGAACTATAGGAACTACAGGACCTACAAGACCTACAGGACCTATAGGACCTACAGTACCTACAGGAACTACAGGAACTACAACACCTACAGGACTTAAGGGGAAATACAGGACCTACAGAACCTACAGGAACTATAGGAACTACAGGAACTACAGGTCCTATAGGAAATACAGGACCTACAGAACCTACAGAACCTACAGGAACTACAGGTCCTATAGGAAATGCAGGACCTACAAGACCTAAGGGGAAATACAGGACTTACAGGTACTATAGGTACTATAGGACCTACAGAACCTACAGGACCTATAGGAACTATAGGAACTACAGGACCTACAAGACCTACAGGACCTATAGGACCTACAGTACCTACAGGAACTACAGGAACTACAACACCTACAGGACTTAAGGGGAAATACAGGACCTACAGAACCTACAGGAACTATAGGAACTACAGGAACTACAGGTCCTATAGGAAATACAGGACCTACAGAACCTACAGGATCTATAGAAAGTATAGGAGCTACTGGACCTACAGGTCCTATAGGAGATACAGGACCTACAAGACCTAAGGGGAAATACAGGATCTACTGGTACTATATGTACTATAGGACCTACAGGAACTACAGGGCCTACAGGACCCACAGGACCTACAAGACCTTCAGGTACTATAGGAACTATAAAACCCACAGGACCTACAGGTCCTATAGGAACTACAGGAACTATAAGACCTATAGGAACTATAGGACCTACGGGAACTATAGGACCTACAGGAACTACAGGACCTACATGTACTATAGGACCTACAGGAACTACAGGACCTATAGGAAATACAGAACCTACAGGACCTACAGAACCTACAGGAACTATAGGACCTACATGAC
Source organism: Eupleurogrammus muticus (assembly GCA_036785175.1). Classification (NCBI taxonomy): domain Eukaryota; kingdom Metazoa; phylum Chordata; class Actinopteri; order Scombriformes; family Trichiuridae; genus Eupleurogrammus; species Eupleurogrammus muticus. The sequence continues at coordinate 292,884 of JAYKQN010000010.1, read as the reverse complement.
CTATAGGAAATACAGAACCTACAGGACCTACAGAACCTACAGGAACTACAGGACCCACAGGAACTACAGGACCTACAGAACCTACAGGAACTACAGGACCCACAGGAACTACAGGGCCGGTACGACCTAAGGGGAAATACAGGACCTACAAGACCTACAGGAACTGTAGGAAATACAGGACCTACAGGGACTACAGGAACTATAGGACCTACAGGGACTACAGGAACTATAGGACCTACAGGGACTACAGGAACTACGGGAACTACAGGGACTACAGGAACTACAGGAACTACGGGAACTATAGGACCTACAGGGACTACAGGATCTACAGGAACTACAGGAACTACGGGAACTACAGGAACTACAGGAACTTCAGGACCTTCGTGGGGGGTAGAAAGGTGGTGGTGTGGTGGGGGGTTCCATTCCCACGTTCGTCCTCCTTTCAGAGACACAAAGGAAACGTTTAATGGGTCAGAGACAGGAGGACGGAGACAGCAAGAATCACGTCGACGCATCGGTACCATCCATGTGTTCAGTCCAGTCCCGGTAAAACGTGACGTTCTTTTTAAATCCACATCGAACCGTCTGTGTGTGTGTGTGTGTGTGTGTGTGATTCCCGTCCATGAACCTCTACACGTACACACACTTTCACATTTAGGGTACAGTGTGGTGACGTAAACGATAATGATAAATAAAAAAAATGCACTTTTAGTCTTTTTTTTTTTGTTTTCCTCGTGCTCTGTGAAGCGGTTCCCTTAGCTAGCAGAATATTTTTAAAATACAGCTATACATTGTTCGATTAGGGGGTTTCTTTTATTATTTTTTTTTTGGTTGCGTTTCGTTTATAGTTAATATGAAACGTCCTGTGAGTTGTTTTTTTTTTCAAATTAAAGTCATCATCGGGGGATAAAAGGGAGGAACAGACCATCTGGATATGAGAGTTTTTAAAAGCGATAATTATCATGATATCTATAAAACAACAACTTTACAGGGTCCCGAGCACCTGATTTTGGGATCAGCGTTTTGCCTTATTTAAAAAAAAAAAAAAAATATGGAACACGTGAGGAGCAGTTCTTCAAAAAAACAAAAAGACATTCTTCAAAGCTCATGTAGGTAGAGGCCGGTGAGTTAATGCGTGGATGGATGGAGGTGGAGGAAGTGGAGGTGGGTGGGGGGGGGGGGGGGGGGGGGGGGGTAGAACACTCGGTTTTAGTCTTTTTCAGGCTAGGAGAATAAAAAAAGGTTTTGGCGGGTCCGAAGCTGCAGAGCAAAACGAGAGAGAGGAAAGGATGGATGGAAGGATGAAGGGAGGTGAAGAGGCGTCTTCTCCACCGCCCCCCCCCCCTGCAGCGTCCCCACCACAAGTCTCATCGCGTCCTCCTTTTTATATTTTACATTTTTTCCACCTCTTCAGTGTACTTTCCATCTTCAACCAGCTCTTTTGTTTCCATCCTCTCCTCCTCCTCTTCCTCCTCCTCTCATTCTTTCCATTTCCTTTTCTTCTACATGGGGAACACCAGGAAGCCGGAGAAGGTGGAGTACTTCCAACCCCCCATGAGGTTTCCCCTCTCCAGCTTGAGGTAGGCCCGGTCCCCCTTCTCCATCTGGATCAGGACGCCGTTGCTGGCCGCCTCGCGCGTCACGTCCTGGTCGCCGGCGAACGCCGAGATCACGGGCCAGCCGTTGTGCATCAGGCTCACCTGGAGGAGACGGAGGGAGACAGGTTTACTGGAGGAGAGAGAGAGGATGAAGGAGAGAAACCAGCATGGAAACGTAGAGGAAACCTGACCTGTTGCTGCTAAAAAGCCTTAAAAGAACCCACTGTGACACCAGTGTCATCATATATATATACATATGTGTATATATATGTATATATGTATATACATATGTATATACATATATGTATATATGTATATACATATATATATATATATATATATGTATATATATATATATACACATATATATTTATAAACACATATATATACATATACATACATATATATATATACACATACATATACACATATATATACACAATTATATACACACACACACATATATGTGTATATATATACATATATATATATACACATATATATATATATAGTCACCCTGCACACAGTCTGTTCAGCCTCCTGCCCTCCGGAAAGAGGTACAGGAGCCTCCGCTCCCGCACCACCAGACTCACGAACAGCTTCTTCCACCAGGCCGTGAGACTGCTGAACTCTCTCCCCTCCTCCCTCTCACCCCCAGCCCCAGCCAGAAGGAACACCGGGCTGGTGGCAAACCAAACCCCCCCCCAGTCACTGGACTGTTCCCCCCCCCCACACACACACACACCCACCTAAATCTACTCTGCACTAGGTCACTGGACTGCCCCCCCCCCCCCCCCCCCCCCCCCCCGCCCCACACACACACACACACCCACCCACCTAAATTGACTCTGCACATGCAAAAATTTGCACACACCTGCTGCTTGTATATTTATATTTATATATATATTGTTATTGCACTAGTCATTACATTACAACAACTACCTCATAATGCACATAACTGGGACAATCAGTACTGTTTTGTTTTGTCTGTTTTATCTTGTTGAATTTGTCCTTCCACACCATACTACTTATGTCTTGTCTTGGGGTACTCATGTCTTGTCCTGTCATACATGTTTGTTTGTTTCTAGTTTTTTTAGTTTAGCACTTTACCATTGTTGTTGTATCGTAGTTTAGGATTGTCTCGTCTTGCGCACCTGCACTTTGATGTTGTTGTACATGTAAAACGCATAGGATAGTGAGAAACGCAATTTCGATTCCTTTGTGTGTCAAGTACATGTGAAGAAATTAATAAAATTGACTTTGACTTTGATATATATATATATACACATATATATATATACATATACACATATATATATATATACACACACACACATATATATATCAGACACTGTCACATGACCACACCAGGGGTGGTGCAGAATTTGTCACTTAGGGCCTTTCATCAGTTTAATTTGTAAGAAAGATGTTATAATATTTAACCCACCTAGAATATATATATATATATATATATATATATATATATATATATACAATGAACTAGCTTGTGTGGTCGTGTGACAGTGTGTGACAGGGATGAGAGGGCTGATTTTTGCTAGTAAAGGTAAGTTTTAATAATTATTACGCTTTAGGAACATGTCCTATATTACAATTAACCAGTTCTGACCACAAATCTTCAATAAACTGATAGACAGTATGTAGCATCAGGCTTTTACCTTTAAAAGTAGTTGTGGAAAAACCTCATGTGAAGTGAATGTCACAATAAGATAATAAAAATACGTAACGAGGTGCTCAATTAATTTAGCAGTTTCACTTATTTTTTTAATTGATATAGTTTCTGTTGTTCAAAAAATGTGTTTTTAAACCTAACCAGCAAAATTAGAACTATGATAAAATACTAAAACAAAATAGACAAGACAAAACATGTGCTACCAATTCCAGCACAATTATCTAACATTATCTGGTATAAACAGGATATACATGTTGGGAGAAAATTAATTGGAACAACAAACGAGTGGACGTATCTGCGCATATAGAAAAACGGACTAGCTTCCCCCACTTATGCGCTAAAACAAAACCGGAATGCAAACGTGTGTTTATGCAGGATCACACTATATAAAAGCTGTGATATCACACGGCCTTTTCCCGCTCCCGTTCCCCCAGACGTCGTCACAACACCGACAGAAGCGGGGGCTGATTTAGCGTCGGTAGGCAGAAATAAATAACGCCATCCCAAAACAACACCCTAAAATTAAATGTGACGTTCGACGGGCAAATGTAAAGAATATAGTTGTTTCTGGGAATAAGATTTTTCAGGTGAGTTTCACAGGTTTACTGAATGAAACACCATATATAACCATATTATCCATTATGGGCTGTTGGACAACTAGTAATTAGAGTAGCTTAGCATTAACAAAAAAAAGTGAAATCCTGATGAGGAACATTAAATATTCAAATATTAATGCTAACAGGTAGAAGTGGACGCCAGAAAAAAAACATCATGGAGGACGAGTGTTTGCAGATTTTTACCCTATGTCTGAACTTAAATAGCCTATTTCTTATTCTATTGCACTTCATCTACTGTACCCACTCGTCTAATGAGCTTAAATCTGAGTTATTATATAAGCATTTCTTTAAAAAAAGGAATTAGAATTTCCTTGTTTTGTGTCAATAATTGAATAATTGATCTTGTCCACTCTCTTGTAGATACAAAAAAAATGTCCCTTTACAGTGAATTTTTTTTTTTTAATGATACTGATTATTTAGCAATTAACCACAGGCATCGAGCGATTATGTGAATCGATCGACAGAATGTTCCTGTTGCACCGTGGATGTGAGTAATTGCTGCTAACTGATAAAGCACAGTCATAAACATCCCATAATTATACACTCGTCCTTCTACTCGACGCTCAGGACAGAGTGAGTGAGTGAGTGTGTGTGTGTGTGTGTGTGTGTGGGCAGGAGATGGAGAGCCTGTCAGAGTCAAGAGCTCTCTTGGCCCAACACTCCTGATAGCAAACTGGACATAGCAACTCAGACTGTGTGTGTGTGTGTGTGTGTGTGTGTGTGTGTGTGTGTGTGCATGTGTGTGCGTGTGCAGCAAATCTGTAACTTTTGATGAAAACACTCAGACGACACTTAAATATTTTTTTTTTTTACATTTTACACTGTCGAGTTAGTTTGGCTGCGAATCATCAGTATTTAAAGGCAGCAAATCTGCTTAAAACTCCATGTTTACGGGACGGTTTAACACGCTTTTCCCACTCATCCTTCTTTTTTTGCACAATTCATGTCTTCTCTACTATTGTGATGCATACAAAAATTTAATTTTCTATATTACACACATGATAAATGAGTTTTTTGAGCAGAAATTGTAGATAAATGTGTCACACACAGATAAGATGCACATTTGATTCCAAAAAGTAGAAAATAAGTGATACGGACACAATGATTTCTAACAAACCATCCTCTTTTATGACATACACACTGGAAAGTGACAGACAATGGTTGTATTTGCCTGAATTCGGTAAATTTAGGTAAATCTCCTTTTATGAATTTATTTAAATGATCATGGATACACAGAAATTACCAAAGTCTTGTATGAGCTTTTAATATAAGGAATATAAGTTAAAATAGATTCGTTGTTTTTTAAATAATTCTAAACATATCAATGTGTGGGAAAAAGAATCAGATTGAAATGAAGCAGTGGAAGTGAAAAATTCCTGTAAATTTCAGGCTCTTCACTGAATTCAAACAATCAGGTGAAATTTAACAGGTAGACAATAATTTCCCTCAGCTCATAATGATAGATAATCTACGTTTAGATTTGAACTTATTAATCACAACTAGTTGGACATAAATACTGCAGAAAACATGAAATTTGCATTTGGCCACTTCACATTTAAAACAAATGGAACATTCAGGTATAAAAGGTGAAGGAAACCTATGGTGGATATGTGATGAGGTTATTTCTCATTATTCCCTAAACATGCTTGGAGTGCAGCATCTGAGTGAATAAAATACATACACCAGGTATTTTTGGGCTTTACCTCTCTGATAAATCTTACACATCAGAGTTTTTATCAATAAATGCCTGACAAACGAAGCTGATTCATACAGAGTATTAATAAGAAATGTTCGTGCATTAATGGGAAGAAAATAAAAACCGTTTCTTAATACTTTCAGTAAGGAAATGCTGGAAATTTGGGGAAAAAGTTTTCACACTGGGAGGTTGTGGATTCATCGACATATCGATGAAAAGATAAAAAACGCAGATTTTAGTTCTGGAAACTGACACGGATGTGACGTTACACTACGATGGAGTTACGTCGATAAATGTCTGCAGTTCTACAGTTTAATAAAAGAAGCAAACACGTGATTCTCAGTGGAAAACAGCTAAAAAAATACAAATCTATTGAGAGTTTTGATGAAGGATTTGACAAACGTGGTAAATTTTAAAACGAGGCTGTTGCCATGGAAACAAACGAGCTCCCTCACGATGTTAAAAAATCTCGCAATCTCACAAAAAGCAACAAAAAACGGAAACAGGCGTCGATTCACATTTTCTTTTTGCACCATTCATGAAATGACACTGTAAAATACGCACACGTATACTTATCACTCTTATTTCTACCAACAAATCGTGTGGGAAACTTCAAGGAAGCGAGTCTCAAAAATATAAAAAAACTTCCTCTTTCAACATAAAATGTGCAATAGTGAATTTTTACAAAGCAGACGGAATTTAGTTAATTTCATTGACCTCGTGATCATAATATGAACTAGAGCCACAGACAGAGTAAAAACTGCCTTTAGGTAAATAGAAATAAATAGAATGGAGTGGAATCGTCCAAACAGAAACAGGCATGAAGAGCCAAAAAAACACTACTGTTACACACACACACTATTATATAAGACTAAATAAAACATGAAGACCAGATAATAATCACAATTATTATAATAATCATAATCTAAAAAACAGATTTGAGAAGCTAGAACCAGAGAATTTGGACCTTTTCTATATAAAAAATGACTCAGATTGATTAATTTATTTCCAAAATAATGCACTCACACAATTGGAAAAGTTCCACGTTAATCACAACAGACTAAACTGCGACGTCTGACTCTTATCCTGTGAAAGCAGGAAGTCGAGCGCTTGGGAAATTTCAGAAACTAAATGTCACTGATTCATGACATCTGCAGCAGCCCCCCTGCAGCTCACGCTTCATCTATGTCCCAGGTTTCAGTTTAACGCCATGATGCTGGTATGGCCTACGCTCCACACGGTACCTGAACGCCTCTTTTATTCAGACACACCCGAAAGATACAGGAATAATTATGGAGTGAGTGTGTGTGTGTGTGTGTTTGTGTGTGTGTGTGTGTGTGATGTGTCATTTAAACACAGGTGTAAGAAAAGCTAAAATAGCACAACTGCCCTTGAATATGTAGGACTAAACAACTATTACTATGCTTATATTTTAAATTACACACACACACACACACACACACACACACACACACACACACACACACACACACACACACACACACACACATCATACCTTATGTAAATTAACATAACCCCATGTTGGGCTGCAATTAACTATTTTGGAGTCAATTAATCCATTATATAATTATTGAGACAATTAATCAGGTAGTTGGTTGGGTCATAAAATCACTGTTATTAAAGCCAATTATACAACCTAGAACGTCTAAAACAGTTCACAACCTAAAGATCTTCAGTTTACTAATATAGAAGATTAAATAAATAATAATCACAATCACATAATCTAAAAAAAACTGATCTGAGAACTGGAACCAGAGAATTTGGACCTTTCCTGTGTGAAAATGACCCAATTATCACAATAAAATCGGTGATTATCAGACCATTGCAGCTCTAATCCTGTTCATGCTCTGACTGGTGATGTGATGGGTTTTATTCATGGACACGCGATTTAAGAAAATAAAAAAAAAAATCCGCTGTGTGTAAACAGACGTGACTTTTTAATATGGACGTCACTGACGTTTTAATTACGACGCTCTAATGTAAAATTGTCAGGTTGTTTTCCTTTTTCACAGAGAATGAGGCAAGACTGAAAGGGACTCAAATCTGTGTGTGTGTGTGTGTGTGTGTGTGTGTGTGTGTATGAGACACACACACACAGGGTCAGTGTGTGTGTGTGTGTGTGTGTGTGTGCTGGTGATGTATAGCTCTAATAAAGCTGTGACAGTGGCTTTGGAAGTTTCAGACTGGTGGTCAACACACACACACACACACACACACACACCTGTATAAATAAAAAGCATGTGTTGGCAGCAGCCGTCTGCCATCTCCTCCCCCAGTGTCTCTCTCACACACACACACACACACACACACACACACACACACACAGCCAACTCCACCTACAATTACCAGCCATAAATATAAAGCATGATAACAGGGCTGCGCGTGGTGTCAGGCCTCAATCGATCTGCATTCATTAATGCATAAGCACCAATTAACTGACTGAGTAAAGGAGAGAGACAGAATAACAGAGGAAAAAAAGAGAGAGAGAAAGAGGCTATAAAAGGAGGGACAGAGAGGAAAGTAGCAGGGGAGCAAAAATAAAGTGTTAAAAAGGGCGATTCTAGCTCTGTATATATGTGAATAGACGTTGAATTGCTGCAGCACTTAACACCATGACATCCTGTTATTGCATCATCATCATCATCATCATTTCCTGTCCAGTCGCCGCCTATGACATCCCTCCCCTTTTTCCTTTTGTGTGGGAATCTCTCGTTCTTTACTCCTCTCCTTCTTGTAACCTCTTTCTTTGTTTTTCCTTTGTTTTCCTCACAGGCGTAGACGTGTTGATGGATGGATCCGTAACGACGTGTCTGTCGCTGACTGGCTAAAGTTTTCCTGTAGTGGGAGGTTTCTAAAGTTAGACTCAATGTTATTCATGAGCACAGCTAATAAACCTGGGAAATATAGCAATTTTCTTTACATGAACCGGTCATACAAAGAATTAGAAATGACGTTTCTGCCTTTTTTCTGATGCAGACATACGTAGACAGGACATGGACAAGAGGACATATACCCTCATATATCCTATTCAAGAGTGAGATGCTGACGTAGAAGTAGTGGCATTGTGGTGTAATAATAAATAACAACAGTTAATCTAAGGGTAAAAAAAAAGGTTTGTATGTGTCTATATTAACATTGTTGTAGTGCAGTAATTCCCAATTATTTTCTGTCACGCCACCCTATAGAAGAACAAAGAATAGATCTATTAACTAACAGAAAAGATTTAAAGTGAATCTGAAATTCCAAAATAAAATTAAATCATTAATTAAACATTTCTGACTGACCATGTCAAACCATATGATACTGCAAAATAAAACTACATAAATGGTCTTATCAGTGATTGTGGTGTAATGTCTTTAATTTCTTTGTCTCCAACATTTCAGACTCAGTAACACACCGGTCTTTCACAGTGAACCAAGCGCTACAGACGCTTCGTCATATTTCCTCTTCTTAGCTTTGGGAGACTTTCATTTGTCTCTTTATCTCCGTCTCTCTCCGCCTGTCTTCTCATCCCTGTTAAATATGTTTTCATGGTGTCACTTGGTGTCTACACTTCATACTCATACTCTATGCTGTATGCTCCCTGCTCACACTCTACCAATGAGAGCGCCACTGCCCCCTAATGTGGTGGAGGTGCAATTGCACTTTATTCTAGGAGAGTAAAAAAATTTATTATATAACCCATAAATGTTTCATAATCTACATATATATTGCCTTTACATAATGTACCATAGCTATTTAAATTACTACTAAATCACTTCTGGTTAGATGCTGTCTGCATTTTGTTGCTTTATACTTGTGCAACATGTGCAATGACAATAAAGTTTAATTCAATCTAATCCAGTTTGTACAAAAGCAACACAACATCCTCTGTTCTTAAAATCTCAAAACTCCCTAAAAACCCGTTAATGGAGGAAAAAAACAACACCATGAAGTGTTGATCCATGTTTTGTCAGATTATGTTTTCTCCGTATCGATCCATTCGTTTGTCTCTTCATCTCCGTCTCTCTCCGCCTGTCTTCTCATCCCTGTTAAATATGTTTTCATGGTGTCACTTGAGGCTCTGCTACACTTGGTGTCTACACTTCATACTCATACTCTGTGCTGTATGCTCCCTGCACACACTCTGCTGCCCCCTAATGGAGTGGAGGTGCAGTTGCACTTTATTATAGGACGTCAAAAATAAAAAAAACCTGTTCCTTGAGGTCAAACCCCCTTGACGGAGCCTCGCTATTTGAGAACCACTGCTGTAGTGGTTGTACTGAATTTATGGATAAAAGTTGATGAGATCTGTGTTAATGCACACGTTGATTTTTACAATTTTACTATTGTAGTGAAACAAGTTTTTTTTTAAGCCCTTTTGATGCACAACATGGGTCTAAAATGACCTGATTGAGTTTTTATGTTTAATCTTTATCTCTTTATCATTGTAATAGATTAATTTTTTCTTTGGGGATTTCAGGTGTTCCTCTATTAACTTGTTTTTGATCATTAAACACCCTTATTTTATTATTCGATTCCTCAATTCTTTAATAAAAAAATATTTCTTTACCAGTTTCCTGTAGTGGAAGTTGGTATCAATGTTATACCTGAGTGCAGCCAATAAAAGTGGAAATATAGCTTAGCTTTATGTATAAAAGTTCCAAACCGAACAAAATATTAGTGGATATCGATGAAGGTTGAAGAGCTTGGTGTTAATTATCAAATAAATTTTCACAATTGTAAGTGATTTTAACTTTTGGTATTACAGGTATTCCTCCGGTAATTTGTTTTTTATCATTAAACATCCTTATTTCATTATTTGTTTCCTTACTTTTTGAATAAAAATGATTTATGATGCACAACATGGGTCAAAAATGACCCACGTCCATTTCCTGTTATTTTAATGTATGGCTGAGTGTTGCTTTAAATACATGTATTTTATCATCTATTATACCATGTATTCAGTAAATAAATATATTCAGCACACATCATCATTTTTATATATTTCCTACTCTATGAACTATTTTTAGTTATCTGTTGTCAGATGTATGTGTATGTGTTCCAAAAAATGACAAATAAACATGTTTTAAAGTTTACATTTATATATTTAAAATTGTATGCAGGAAAAACATAAAGATGTAATATAATCAATTATAATTGGATTAATTAATGATTAAATACATTGATTTAAAGAAACACTCAGCCTGCATAGGATAAAATGGGAAATGAAAGCACTAAACTCAACATTTAATTCTTAACCTTAAAATAAAAAGACAATCTCTGGTGAAACCATCAGGAACCTCAGAACGAGCTTTTTTCTTTAAATGTGTTTTTGGGGCTTTTTCTGCTGTTGTAAAAGCTGATATTTAAAGTCAACACGGACGAGACGTTTTCAGAGATGCTCGACGCTTATTGTGCAGCGTGAGGACCCTGCGTTTATGACAGGAAGCTCCTCGACAGGCGGGGAAAGCGAAGTTTAATCCACAATGTTTCACTGCAGCGACAACACAGAACAGCGAGGTTCACGCTGCACAAAGAAGGATCGATGAGGGCGTACAATGCACAGGAGATCGCTGTGCTGCACACTGTGTAAATCTGCTGCTGCCAACAGTTTGGATAAAGTTAAATTAGTAAAAGAATCAAAGGATCTAATCACATGTTCTCTTATTACTGAAAACTAGAATATCTGGGCTGGAGAAGGTGACTCTAGTTAGGAAATTTTTGGGTATTTTTCTTACAAATGCGATTTACTATTATAAGGAAGGATTAAGAAACCATGAAGAGCAGATAATAATCATAATTATTACAATAATCATAATCTAAAAAGACTAGAACCATTCTATTTTCTATTAAAAAAATGACTCACCAGAAATTTTTGGGTTTTTTTCCTCATTCTTAGAAATAAAATGCTGAATTCCTCTTTTCCAAAAGCCCTTGAATATGTAGGAAAATAACGACTAAACAACTATTACTATACTTATATTTTATATCACACAGACGCACACACACACACACACACACACACACACACACACACACACACACACACACACACACACACACACACACACACACACACATTAAATCAGATAAACCTAATAATGGTATGTTACTAAAATCATACCATATGTAAAATTGTCATAATGATGTGCAGGGCTGCAATGACTTTTGGTAGAGACAAGTAATCCATCAATTTTTGAGACAATTGGGTCATAAAATAATGTAAAACATCAATCACTCTTTTATAAAGAGCCCTAAAATGTCTTTTTTTAACGTCCAGACCAACAGTCCACAACCCAAAGATCATCAGTTCACTTTTATAGAAGAAAAGTCCAGATAATAATCACAATTATTATAATAATCATAATCTAAAAAGACTAGAACCAGAGAATTCTGACCTTTTCTATTAAAAAATGACTCACCAGAAATTTCCCTCATTCTTAGAAATAAAATCCAGAATGGGGATGTGGGGATGTACATCAATTAGAGCTTGATTTATAATGCCTGAATAACACATAAATGTATTAACAGGATTTTTAATTATATGCAGTTTGTGTTAAGGTAATAACATAGATTTTTTGTTTTAAATGATCCATCCAATCAACCCAACAGTAACATTCCTGCAACATTAGCAAATACATGTGAGTGATGCTAAATTAAAGCCGAGGGAAAACTCTGCCAATTATTTAATTCTTTACAGTGAAAGTCATTGTTGTCCACCAATGTCATTCCAGATTAGCGTTGCCTATACATACGGCAGATTATGGTACACTGCAAACACTAGATTCTATACAATCCCTTTGTGAAGATTATTATAGCAAGAAATCAGACTTCTAATACACTTCACAGTACTTTACTTTATAGGCCTAATACATAACTTTTCCCTCATCAAAATGTCTAAAAACAACTGGATTTGCTTGATTTTTTAACACGAATCTGCTCTATTCTGTGGTTTTAACGCAGCTCCTTTTCTAAACCTACACTCATCCCACACAGTTTTAAATTGAGACACCCCAGCGGCATGAATTAGTGAATTAAATGCACGCTACGCATTGTAAGTATCAGTTTTCAAATGTATAATAAGAACGGCATCGGGATGACCGATGCACCGTGAATGCATTTCGAGTGCTGCTAATACGCTTTGACCCACGTTAATCAAACGTTCTGGGAGATTGTAGTCAGTGTTAAATTAAACCCAACCATGGCTGTGACTTCCCTTCCAAACTTGCCAAATCCAGATTAAAGTGGATGGGTTCACGTTATGCATCCTGCACCCACTAACCAATGAAAACATGGAAGAAAACACTGGTTCAACTGCAGCAGATTAGGGAGCATGCAGATTTTTTATTTGTTAAATTTACTCTGATGCTACTAAACACCACAACTTGTTTAAAGTTCACTTCCTGAAGTCATTTTTGATCACTTCCTGTATCACTACGTAATGCACAAAATGGGTCAAAAAGACTTGGTATTCCTCTATTACCTTGTTTTTTTTAAATCATTAAACATGCATATTTTATTATTTGGTTCTATACATTTTGAATAAAAATGATTTTTTCTAATGCACAACATGGGTCAGTTTTTATGTCCTTTATCATTGTAATAGATTCATATTTATCTTTTGGTATTCCAGGTATTTCACTATTAACTTGTTTTTGATCATTAAACACCCTTATTTTATTATTTGCTTCCTCACTTTTTGAATTAAAAATCATTTTTGTATTATTTTCCTGTAGTGTGTTTTCTTAAGTTGGTATCACTGTAATTCATGAGTGCAGCAAATAAAAGTTATATGAAAAAGAATATTATTATATACCTTAATTTTCTACCCATGTATGTAAACTTGATATAGTAATACAAAAATTAATAAATAATATAAAAAGATGAATAGTGTGTATATGAGGACAATGGGATAAGAACACAAATGACAGAACATGATGAACCTTTTAAAGAATATATTCACAAAATATTCATTAATCATTAATACAGGGCCACACAATGAAAACCAGGTCCACATGATTCTGTCAAAAAAACATTGAAATCTGTGCAAAAAATATATATTTTTTATTATTATTGGTGATTGGGTGGATTTTTGTGAGTCAAATTCTAGTTATGCAGATTAACCACATTTGAACTCACTTAATCCTGTGTTTGAAAGACTTTATGTCTATATATTAAAGTAAGTTTAAATATCATGTGTTATGTTAAATACTATGTAAACTCTGCAGGTGATGTGTTCACACATGGAATTGCAGGGAAAGCAAAAACTACACAGATTTGGTGTAAAAACTGAAATATGGCCATTCCAGACCACAGGCGCGAATGAACAGATTTTACAAATCTTTCTAGCAAATCTTCAGTCTCCATTACCGACATCACCCCCGGGGAACGAGATCATTAACTCGGTGCAACAAGCCTACGGGCGTCCGACTCCGAGCCCGTTGCCAAATGTCAAATCAGAGCCACGAGAGGAAAACAAATTAAAACGAGTTAATTGAACACAAAAGCAGATGGTCCCTTTGATTCTTTTATACGATTTTACAACGAGATCAACGAAAACACGGAGGGGACAAAACAGCGGGCCGCGACCTCTGACCCCGCGGCTTCAGATGAAGTATTAGAACCATTAGAAAATAACTGAGGCGAGTTTGTAAAATCACTTATGATAAAAAGAATGGATCTGCAATATATAGCTATATTATTTAGTAGTAATTTAAATAGCTAAGCTACAATATGTAAAGGCAATATATATGTATATTATGAAACATTTATGGGTTATTTTTTTAAGTGCTAGAATAAAGTGCAATTGCACCTCCACTACATTAGGGGGCAGTGTCGCTCTCATTGGCAGAGTGTGAGCAGGGAGCATACAGCACAGAGTATGAGTATGAAGTGTAGACACCAAGTGTAGCAGATCGGATCGATACGTAGAAAACATAATCTGACAAAACATGGATCAACACTTCATGGTGTTGTTTTTTTCCCCCCATTAACGGATTTTTAGGGAGTTTTGAGATTCTAAGAACAGAGGATGTTGTGTTACTTTTGTATAAACTGTGTTTGCCCATTGGGGTGAATCTGTGATTTGTGATTGGATTAGATTGAATTAAACTTTATTGTCTTTGCACATGTTGCACAAGTATAAAGCAAAAAAATGCAGATAGCATCTAACCAGAAGTGCTTTAGTGGTAATTTAAATAGCTATGGTACATTATGTAAAGGCAATATATACGTATATTATAAAATTATTATTATTTTTACTGTCCCAGAATAAAGTGCAATTGCACCTCCACTACATTAGGGGGCAGTGGCGCTCTCATTGGCAGAGTGTGTGCAGGGAGCATACAGCACAGATTATGAGTATGAAGTGTAGACACCAAGTGTAGCAGCCCCTCAAGTGACACCAATGAAAACCACAATTACACTGATAAGACCATTTATGTAGTTTTATTTTTCAGTATCATATGGTTTGACTGTTCAGTCAAATTTGTATAGTTTAATTAAGGATTTAACTTTATTTTTGAATTTTAGATGCACTTTAATTTTTTTGCTACAGTCAATAAAGCTATTCTTTGTTGTAAGTGGTTCCACATTTCTTTTTTTTATTCTCTTATACGTTAATAGGGATACAGTGTTATGCAGAGGTACTTATAATAATCTCATAGACAAATTATACTACTCTACCTTTTACCTGAGAACCTGGGCACAGGTAAAAAAACACACACAAACTACTAGTAATTATATCCTGCTAATAGACAGACGGCCTAATACAGCTAATACATAATGTACCCTATAAAAACACATTATTTTATTGTTTCTATTATTATTACTATTATTCACTTATTTCCTATAATAATAATCTTTCTAATAATAATCTGACATTCAGTGATGCGCAAATGCATAATTAACTCCACTCACTCTTTATATATAGTGGATGTTTTACATGTGTTTTTTGTATGCATTTGTGAAAAAAGTGATTTATAACAAAAAAAATAATAATAATAGTACTGATCAGAGCTGTAAAACTCAGGTTTGAGTTTCCCAACGTGGTTTTAATAATAATCACTTTGTTATAGTCGAGGCACGGACGAGGTCACAGTAGAATAAAAAATAAAAAATTGCCAGTCTCAGTAAGAAAATGGGACTTTTATTTGCTTTATAATAATAACCTCACCCACTACTTCCTCACACTGCTCCCCGTGGACGACATAAGTCAAAGTTCCAAACAGACTAATCCATATATTCCGAAACGTACCACACGTGTTTGTCTTCTACAAAAGCTCCAACATGAAATATATAAGGAGGTCCCTGTCTTTTAAAAATATAGGAAACACTGTCACATAATGAATTAAATGTTAAACTCATTGAATAGTGGATTTAACTTCACTTCTGATGCTAAATAGCTTTAAGAAAGAAACTTAAATCTCTGCATGCAGTTCTAAAAAGTCACTTTTATAGGGTCCTGTTTCATTGTTGGATTAAAAGCTAATAATAATATTAATACTAATAATGTAAAAACTACATTACATCACGTCTCCTCTCTTAACAAGAATATTTCTCTTTCTTCTCTCTCTTTTATTCTACGCTATATTATATTATATGTATTTTATATTCTGTATGCAATCTTTCTTTTCTTGCATTCCACTGTGGGACAAATATAGGAATATCCTATCTTATCTTATCTTATCTTACCTGTGCATCCATTTCTGCTCAAAATGATGAAATAAAACTCAACTTTTTATTTGGGCTAATTTTAAATACTACACTAATTTACATCTAAACCTGCTCCTGTCTTTAGAATTGATCACTATGCGAGAATAAAAACTCCTCATGCTGCAGAAACGTTCCCTCTCCCACAATATATATTTTTTTCCATCGCGGCCAGTTAGCAGACGGAGCGACTTCATTATTCCGTCTTTTTCCTTTTTCAAAGGCGGATGGAACGAGCCACAGATAAGCTGTTTATTTATGTGGCTTTGACTCCACCACCTGAGACAGCAGCGGAGGACGGGATGCGTTTTTTTATTTTAATTATTCTTATTTTCATAGCTCGATTCATGCTGCTCACTCTGTTCTGTGAAACTTTTTTCATGTGCAGCACATCAATGGCCGCGAGTTTCCACCTCCTGTAGTCGGCTGCAGGCAGTTCTCACACACTTTAGAGGCATCCTATTTTCCTAATGAGTGACGGGTGTCCTGCGGTTTGCAGCCGCTTGCGATAAAAGATCGAGAAAAAAAAGATTCACCGACAAACCTCTTTTTTTTTGGGGGTATTTTTGGAGACGGTTTCCTCTAAAGATAACCTACAGACTACAGGGGAAGTCACAAACCTGCATAGATCAATAATGCTAATGGTCCCGCATCATGCACTTTTCCAGGGGGGGGGTTTATTTGAAGTTTTGATACCCGCCCCTAAGATGATTCTACTTATATTTACAATTTAAGAAGCACGAAAAATCAATGTGGTTTTACAGAGCTCTCTCAAGCGCCGCGTTTTGGGGGCGGGGAAAAAAAAAAAAGCACAGGTCGTTTTTGATTGGCTGAAGAGGGAGCTCCTGTATGACATCACAAAGTCACGTCTAGAAAGTCTAGAACAGGCCAAGTTGTTAAATGCATGCAGCATGTGACAGCGGCTGTTTGCATTGTATAAGAGATTTAACATTAAACACCACATTATTCAACGCTTTTATTGCACTTAACCATTTGAACAGCCAATTCCTATGTTATTTTAATGTATGGCTGCGTGTTGTTTTTAAAATACATGTATTAAATAACATGTTTTTTTCAGTACACGTCATCATTTCTTATCATTAGTTTCTCTTCTTACGCTACAAAGCAGCACAAATTTTGTATTTTCCTACATCAACTTCACACACATTCTCTGTTCATTTGGTAGGAAACTTTACATTTGTGAATATATATCGACTATGTGATCAGTTCTATATCACCTTATATTTTACATAACATGTTTCAAAGGTTATTTTTATATATTTATAATAGTTAATTGTGCTAATATAAGTGAGCTAGTAGTAGTTTTAACTCTGGTGATGTTCTAGTTGCTTCAGGTTACACAAGTGCAAGGTGAGGTTTTAATAGCGGTGTTGTTATTATGGAGTTGTCTGGTGTAATAACTGAATATTAGCATTAGTGATGCACGATATGTATCGGCCGATATGTCAAGTTTTTTAGCTTATCGGTATCGGTCCGATATCAACAAATTCTGGCCGATATGTCAACAATGTGCAGAGTTAAACCGCTACAGTTAGTTGGGTCACTGTCTGCGTGTCTCTCGGCGACGCGCTAAGCTAAGCTAAGCTAGCTGGTCCTAGCGGGCTCCTCCGTCACATCGCCGAAAAGACAAAAACAATGCGCGGAACGTTGCTTCGCTGGAGCGGACTATATATATATATATATATATATATATATATATATATATATATATATATATATATATATATACATATATATATATATATATATATATATATATATATACATATATATATATATATATATATATATATATATATATATATATATGTATATGTATATATATATACATATAAATATATACATATATATATACACATATATACGTGTTCATGTTGGTTTCTGTTCATTTAAAAGTCCATTCGTATCATTTGTTTTTACAAAAAGCACAACTCTGTGATTTTTTCTTATGAAATGTTAAATAATCCACCTAGAATAAAAAATAGTGTTTTTTTATTTTTCTAAATCTTTTTAAGAAAGTTAAACTATCTGGTGCCAAGTTTTTCAGATTACACCACATGACAGAGTTTTACAGTGAGCCTTCCTTTAAATAAAGAGCACTGTTGTGCTTTTCAAATGTACAGTGTTTTTTCTGGTCTGTACTAAATTTGTGACACTACAGAAAACTTTTTTTCTCTACATATATCGATATCGGCAAATATCGGTGTGTTGCTTTTAAAATGCATGTATTAAATAACATGTTTTTTCAGTACATGTCATCATTTGCATGTTTCTCTTATTACGCTATGAACCAGCACTACTTTTGTATTTTCCTACATCAACTTCACAAACATTCTCTGGAAACTTTATATGTGTGAATATGTCGACTATGTGATCAGTTCTTTTTTATTTCGGTAAATGCACCTGTTTATCTTTAGTTATCTGTTGTCAGATGTGTTTGTATGCGTTCGTAGAAATGACAAATAAACATGTTTCTAAGGTTACATTTATGTGTTTATAATAGTTAATTATGCTAATTTAAGTGAGTAAGTTTTTATCTCTGGTGATGTTCAGGTTGCACAAGTGTAAGGTGAGGTTTTAATAGCGGTGTTAATATGGAGTTGTCTGGTGTAATAACTGAGTATTAGCATGGATTCTTGGATGGACACAGAATTCATCCCTCTCCTTTATCTGAATCGCTTGCACACACTTATCTCTGGGTATTAAAAACAGCTCTGCAGCACTTTGGCGTCTGAGAAGCATTAATGTGTAGCTCCAACTGGACCTCCTAGACCCTTAAACAACACGCTGCCGCTTGCATCATTTTAACACAGGACTCATTCCCCAAAGAGAATAAAAAATGAGATCTTACACTTTCTGTATGCACTATAACTAAAAACAACAGCTTAGTGTGTTGTCCTCACATTTTACTTACGGACATGCATTTATGTGTGTGTGTGTGTGTGTGTGTTTCTGCAGGTTTTTCCAGTTTTTCTGTGTTTAGCCACAGTTTGCTGCACAGGGAAACTAGACGATATTAAATAAACCGTTTGATGATGTTTAAGGATGTCTAAGGCTGGTTTGACTACAGCTAAATTTCATCTCTGTGAACCTACAGCATAAACATATCAAACTTTAAAATGTGCGTATTTGTTTTATAATCTGGATATTGCAGACACCAATAAAGTGGTGTTTATAAAGTAAAAGCACATTGTGATAACCGCTCTAATCCTGGACGTACTTACACCTAGTGAAGTGATATGAAGTTTATGGGATCACTTGAATGCAATATGCTGTATAATGCTGGCAATAAACAGGATAAGCAGCTACTCTGAACGTGCACGGCTATGAATATCCCATCACAACATGGGATTACTTCAGAGACTCAAATGGGTGAATATAAATGTGTGTATTGGGGAAACAAAACAGTGCACAAACATGGGTTCCCGCGCTATTTTGAAAGGATTCTGCAGCTTCCAATGATCCAATAAGCAGTAAGGCGAAGTATGTCGGTAAAAGAAACGCCTGCATACAGAGAATGAGGCATTTCAGATGTGCTCTTTGATTAATTTTTTCCCCCACACGTCCACTTTCATGATTTTCAACATTGGAGTGCTCAAAGTGCTGCTTTAGAACACACGTGTGTGTCTGTGGTCGTGCACGCGTCTCCAACTCGTCTTCTGGATTTGATTTGCCGAGCAGACGGCGTGTTAACCCTCACGCCTGATACCTTTTTCGGTGTGTGTGTGTGTGTTGTCTCCGGTGAAAATAACTGAAACACGTGATTGACAAAGCCCATCTCTCCATCCACAGAGCACCAACACATCACTAGTATTGATATCCTGCCTGTACCTCGTTTGTTTGTCTGTTCTGTTCTGTTCTGTTCAGTGGGCTCCGTGTTCTCAGCTGCAGGTACAAGATGTTCACTAGGGGAGCTAGAGGAATATATATATATATATATATATATATATATATATATATATATATATATATATATATATATATATATATATATATATATATATATATATATATTCAATTTAATTGAAGAGAAACAGCTGTGGCACATGTGGGAAATGGAAATAATTGCATTGGAAATGACACCATGGAAATGACACCAACAACTTTTGATATGTATATCCTGTAAATATATATATATGCATATAAATTCATGGTGCCACTAATGGATGGTTTCCTTATGTGAAGTGAATATATATCCATCCATCCATCCATTGTCTATCCCGCTTATTCCCTTTCGGGGTCGCAGGGGTCTGCTGGAGCCTATCCCAGCGCGTTAAGGCGAGAGGCAGGGATACACCCCAGATGGTCGCCAGCCAATCGTGGGGCACACACACCATTCACACACCATTCACACACCATTCACTCTCACACTCACACCTATGGGCAATTTAGAGTTTACCAATTAACCTGAGCATGTTTTTTGTATTGTGGGAGGAAACCGGAGTACCCGGTGAAAACCCACGCAGACACGGGGAGAACATGCAAACTCCACACAGAAAGGCCCCAGACCCAGGCCCAAGGCGGTCTTGAACCTGCGACCTTCTTGCTGTGAGGCAACAGTGCTACCCACCGCACCACCGTGTCGCCCAAGTGAATATATATATATAATATAATTAATAATTGTAATTGAAATGACGCCCTGTGACGTCAATAAAGTTTTTGATATGTATATCCTGTATATATATATATATATATATATATATATATATATATATATTTATTACGGATTCATAGATACATATAAATTTATGGTACCATAAATATAGATAGATAGATAGATAGATAGATAGATAGATAGATAGATAGATAGATGGATAGATGGATAGATAGATAGATAGATAGATAGATAGATAGATAGATAGATAGATAGATGTTCACTAAGGAAGGTAGAGGAATATATATATATTCCAATTGAATTGAAAAGAAATGTGTGAAATGTGTGTGGGAAATGGAAATAATTGTGACACCATGTGACGACAAGAAGTTTTGAAGTTTTGATATGCATATCCTGTAAATATATATATATATATATATATATATATATATATATATATATATATATATATATATATAGTACCACTAATAAATGGTTTCCTGTGTGAAGTGAATGGGCAGCGTGATCGCTGATTGAGATAAGATTGTGCTGCGTTAGTTTTCAATACCTGAAGATAGAGGCTTCATTTCTGTTCATTCCTCCTATTTATTTGTTTATTTATCGTTTCCCAGTGTCCGTGGCCTTCCTATTCCCCTTTCTATTTTTTCATTTAGATTCACATCCCCCCCTCCATCCCTCCCTACCACACTCTTGTTCCCGCTGTCTCTCATCTCTTACATGCACCACGGTAGCTTCCTCTAAGGCAATTAAACAGTGGGAGTTTTCAACACAGCAGATGCGCTGGCTGGATGGGAGGATGAATGTGGGGGGGGGGGGGTGAGGGCGGGCAGCACACACACACACACACGCACACACACACACACACACACACGGACCACCTACACCTGTCGGTTTCACGTCAGGAGCATGACACGACAAAGACGTGTTAAAGTTTCTCAGATTTTTGGCACATATTCCACCACCACAGCACATTGACACAACTAATAAGGTGCAAATGTATTATCGCCATCATTACGCGATATCGTCCTTGTTATCAGCCAACGTCGACTTTCGCCCTCGCACGCCGCCGCCGCCGCCGCCGCCCTCCTCGTTGCCGCCAACCGTGCTAATTAATTCAAGACTCCAATAATAAAGCAGCAACGGCAAAGGAAACCGACCGCATAATTACACAACAGTTTCATTCGCAAAAATGGCGTAATTCACGCCCGTGTGACTCTGCAAAGCGCCGTTGAGTGCGTGCTAAATGCGCCGGAAAAAAAAAAAACGGTCGGCCGACACATCAAAAGAATATGTTGACTACGTCTGAGGCGTATTCAACACGAGTTGTTGGTGGGATGAAAGAGCGGCTGCAGGCAGAGTGTGTGTGTGTGTGTGTGTGTGTGTGTGTGTGTGTGTGTGTGTGTGAGAGAAACAAATAACAGGGAAAAACAACGTGATGTTTCCATCTATTCTATATGACACACATTCCGCCTCCTGTCACGGTCGGACACAAAGAGGAGGAGACGTCCACGCCGCCGAAAACCGAAGCTCTCGTCCTGATTCGCGCTCGTATCGATTAATTATGATCGGGGGGCGGCGGGCGACTTGGCTTTGATCCGACGGCGCCGCACTTTGTCGGCGCCGACAGCGTCACCGCCGCCGTCTCTCCCGGGGAAAAAAAAACAAACAAAAAATGACTCCCAGTGATATTCAGCTATTATGATGTATTATGATTATAATAATAAGCAGTGTCGGCACACACACACACACACACACACACACACACACACACACACACACGCACGCTACCTGTATGGTTTGGCGGTTGTAGACTTTCACCACGTGGAAGTTAAAACTGTAAATCCCTTTGCGCGGCGCGATGAAATTACTTCTCTCCTCGTCGAAATTCTTCCCCACGTTCACTAGGACCTGAGAGAAAGAAAGAAAGAAGGAAAGAAGGAAAGACGGGGAGAAGGGGAAGAAGAGAAATTTAAGCTTCGAGCGGCTCAACGAACATCGTGGACTTGTCTCGAGCTGCAACATCGAGCCATTTATTCGCCGATTTGCACGACGGGATGCTAACATCTAGTCATGTTTGCATGCTCTCTGCATGGATAGTTTCTAAAGATGCTGATTCCATGGGTGGAGTCGCTGGAGGTGGACCACCCAAGCCCTGCAACTTCCCGAAACTTTACAGGGACTGAAAAAAAAAAAAAAATGAACTTAATCAATCTCTCAAATGATATTTTCAATTATGCATCTCCGCGGTCCGAATGTCTGGTTTAATGGATGGAGGCGGGCTGTGGGGGGTAATTGAACGGCAGTTTGAGGGGGAATTAACCTTTAGCGGCGGGCGGGTAGGACCTCGCCCCCAAGACCTGTCCTTACTAAATTATTTGGCGAGATGTCAGTTCCCACGTCAGCCGGGAAAAAGTTGAAATATTCACTAATCGCTTTGGTGATGCATCACTTCCACTGATTCATCGCTGGTTCTCTTTCAGGTCTCTTAATTGGAGCTGGAAACGTCCTCATCAGCCAAATAAACCTGGATCCTTGCTTTTTTCACCACTTTTTTAAACAGATTTACACAACATATCCCTCAATTCTGTTCAGCCTTTTATTCTAGATTATTATTATTTTTTTTTTTATTCATGTTTCAGGTTTAAGATGCAGCAAATGGATCAAATGAGTGGAATTGATGATCTGGAATTTAGCAGAAATAATAATAATTAATAAAAAAAAATGATAATTAAAGCATATCATTGGTTCTACTGCCTCCTCTGATGATATGATATTTTACACTTTAGCACATGAAACACACACACACACACACCTGGAAATACACGTGCGCGTATTTCTCGTGTAGAACGACGCACACACACATTTGGAGCGAAAAAATAACTTTTTTTCTACTGTTCTGGCTTCATGATGTAGAAGAAACCGCATCGTGGCTCCTACCCGATCGAAGTAGATGACCATGGTCCGGTTGCTCATCTCGGACGGCTCGTGGTTGGTGTTGCGGACGGCGGAGAACGCCACCTTGGCGCTGCCGGAGCGCACGGAGATGCCCAGCGCCGTGCCCGTGGGGTCCGCCGTGGGGTTGGAGTCGCACACCACCAGGCACTTGCCCTCCAGCACGATGGGCTCCGTCTCGTTCTGCGCGCGCGACGGGCTCGCCGCGAGCCACACGGCGCTCAGCACGCACAACGCCAACATGACCGACACCGGCGCGCGCGCGTCAAACCCGCGGGTCCTGTCGTGCCCCTTCAGTAAAATAGATATTATTAAAAAAATTAAAAAAGTACGGGGGGGAGGAAGAGTTTCTGCCCCCGACGAGGCTGAGGACGGCTGGTGCGGCAGGTGGATGCCCCCCCCCGCGCTCGCTGCTCTGCTTCTCGCGCGGATTTAACGAGCGAACGCTTTATTTTCAGTTGTTTGCGTGTTTTTTTTCCCCTTCCTCCTTTATTTGGGAACACAAAAAGGAAAGCAGCTGTCCGTATCTCCGGTCGGAGCTCTCAGTTTGCACCTTTTTTCCCTCTTGGTCACTTTCGCAGCAGTTTCTCTGTCACTTGGAGACGCGCGGCGCGGGACTGGAGCGGTGCGCAGCGGCGCTGGAGGAGTGACGCGGCAGCGGAACGCATCGCTCTGCCTCTCTCTGTTCCTCTCTCTCTTTTCCTCCCTCTCTCTCTCTCTCTGCGCATGAATTATTGATATGTGAGATATCAGAGTTTCCAACACAAAAGGCTCGAGAGGAAGGAGGGACGCGGCGTCGAGGAGCGCAAGATGCTCCCGCCCTGGCCCTACTTTCTTTCCTTTCCTTCCCCCTTTTTTTTTTTTTTTTTTTACAGACCCCTCCCCTCGGTAACGGAGACCCATCATCGGATTAGCGAGTGCGCGTCTTCGCTATTTTCCAATCACCGCGTGCAGACCGCCCCCTCCCCGCCCCGCTGCTTTATCCCTCTCTCCCTGCCTGATACACACACACACATCTGTCTCTCCCTCTCTCACACACACACACACACACGAATACACGCGCACAGGTGCACCTGAAGAGCAGCAGAAGTCCCCATAAACCACATAGAAGGAGGGTTTCAGAGACCACAGGCCTCGCTTTGCTTTGCTTTGCACAATTCATCATGAATTATAATATTTGCAGGCTAGCAGCAATAATAACAATTGCCATATCCATATTTCCAGTTATTTTAGTGACATTAACCTAAAAGTTATGCAACATGCATTTCAAAACTAAACTTGTAGTCTAAATTACTTATAATATTTTTTCAGGTAAATTACATCTGCCGCCATTTTGGATTCATGGTTTTCAACCAAGAGGTATGTGTCTCATCATCTTAATCATTATTCTGTGATTGGAGAGAGAGAAAAATTAGCTTAGTGAAATATTGAAATGCAGCAGAAGTCCCCATAAACCACATAAAAGTTGGGTTCCAATAATAATATAATGAATTATAATATTTGCAGGCTAGCAGCAACAATGAGTATTGCCAAATCCATATTTCCAGTTATTTTAGTGACATTAACGTGCATTTCAGTTCTAATGTAAGTTGCCCAACACTGATGATGAAGTAGTTTAGCATTACAAGTTGGTTATTGTTTTATATAAACTTATGGTCTAAATTACGTTTAATACGTTTTAAGGTAAATTACATCTGCCGCCATGTTGGATTCACAGTTATAGAACCAAGAGGTATGTGTCTCATCATCTTAATCATTATTCTGTGATTGGAGAGAGAGAAAAATTAGCTTAGTGAAATGGTAAAATGCAGCAGAAGTCCCCATAAACCACGTAAGACTTTACTTTGCACAATTCTACCATAATGAATTATAGTGTTTGATCCCACATTAACATCGACAACCAGCTTTTTGAAAATTTGTCAGCAAATTCCCTGTTGCAGGCTAGCAGCAACAATTAGCTTAGTGAAATGGTCAAATGTAGCAGAAGTCCCCATAAACCACATAAGACCATGGGCCTCGCTTCGCTTTACTTTGCACAATTCTAGCATAATGAATTATAATATTTGCAGGCTAGCAGCAACAATGACAATTGCCAAATCCTTATTTCCAGTTATTATAGTGACATTAACCTAAAAGTTATGCAACATGCATTTCAGTTCTAATGTAACTTCCCCAACCATGATGAAGTAGTTTAATGCTAAAGGTTGGTTATTTTTTAAAATAAGTTACTTATAACACCTTTTAAGGTAAATTACGTCTGCCACAATGTTAGATTTACAGTTATAAACCAAGAGGTATGTGTCTCATCATCTTAATCATTATTCTGTGATCGGAGAGAGAAAATTAGCTCAGTGAAATAGTAAAATGCAGCAGAAGTCCCCATAAACCACATAAGACCACAGGCCTCGCTTCGCTTTACTTTGCACAATTCTAGCATAATGAATTATAGTATTTGCAGGCTAGCAGCAACAATGACAATTGCCATATCCATTTTTCCAGTTATTTTAATGACATTAACCTAAAAGTTATGCAACATGCATTTCAAAACTAAACTTGTAGTCTAAATTACTTATAATATTTTTTCAGGTAAATTACATCTGCCGCCATTTTGGATTCATGGTTTTCAACCAAGAGGTATGTGTCTCATCATCTTAATCATTATTCTGTGATTGGAGAGAGAAAAAATAGCTTAGTGAAATGGTAAAATGCAGCAGAAGTCCCCATAAGTTGGGTTCCAATAATAATATAATGAATTATAATATTTGCAGGCTAGCAGCAACAATGAGTATTGCCAAATCCATATTTCCAGTTATTTTAGTGACATTAACGTGCATTTCAGTTCTAATGTTAGTTGCCCAACACTGATGATGAAGTAGTTTAGCATTACAAGTGGGTTATTGTTTTATATAAACTTATGGTCTAAATTACGTTTAATACGTTTTAAGGTAAATTACATCTGCCGCCATGTTGGATTCACAGTTATAGAACCAAGAGGTATGTGTCTCATCATCTTAATCATTATTCTGTGATTGGAGAGAGAGAAAAATTAGCTTAGTGAAATGGTAAAATGCAGCAGAAGTCCCCATAAACCACATAAGACTTTACTTTGCACAATTCTACCATAATGAATTATAGTGTTTGATCCCACATTAACATCGACAACCAGCTTTTTGAAAATTTGTCAGCAAATTCCCTGTTGCAGGCTAGCAGCAACAATTAGCTTAGTGAAATGGTAAAATGCAGCAGAAGTCCCCATAAACCACATAAGACCACAGGCCTCGCTTCGCTTTGCTTTGCACAATTCTAGCATCATGAATTATAGTATTTGCAGGCTAGCAGCAACAATGACAATTGCCATATCCATATTTCCAGTTATTTTAGTGACATTAACCTAAAAGTTATGCAACATGCATTTCAAAACTAAACTTGTAGTCTAAATTACTTATAATATTTTTTCAGGTAAATTACATCTGCCGCCATTTTGGATTCATGGTTTTCAACCAAGAGGTATGTGTCTCATCATCTTAATCATTATTCTGTGATTGGAGAGAGAAAAAATAGCTTAGTGAAATATTGAAATGCAGCAGAAGTCCCCATAAACCACATACAAGTTGGGTTCCAATAATAATATAATGTATTATAATATTTGCAGGCTAGCAGCAACAATGAGTATTGCCAAATCCATATTTCCAGTTATTTTAGAGACATTAACGTGCATTTCAGTTCTAATGTTAGTTGCCCAACACTGATGATGAAGTAGTTTAGCATAACAAGTTGGTTATTGTTTTATATAAACTTATGGTCTAAATTACGTTTAATACGTTTTAAGGTAAATTACATCTGCCGCCATGTTGGATTCACAGTTATAGAACCAAGAGGTATGTGTCTCATCATCTTAATCATTATTCTGTGATTGGAGAGAGAGAAAAATTAGCTTAGTGAAATGGTAAAATGCAGCAGAAGTCCCCATAAACCACGTAAGACTTTACTTTGCACAATTCTACCATAATGAATTATAGTGTTTGATCCCACATTAACATCGACAACCAGCTTTTTGAAAATTTGTCAGCAAATTCCCTGTTGCAGGCTAGCAGCAACAATTAGCTTAGTGAAATGGTCAAATGTAGCAGAAGTCCCCATAAACCACATAAGACCACAGGCCTCGCTTCGCTTTACTTTGCACAATTCTAGCATAATGAATTATAATATTTGCAGGCTAGCAGCAATAATAATAATTGCCATATCCATATTTCCAGTTATTTTAATGACATTAACCTAAAAGTTATGCAACATGCATTTCAAAACTAAACTTGTAGTCTAAATTACTTATAATATTTTTTCAGGTAAATTACATCTGCCGCCATTTTGGATTCATGGTTTTCAACCAAGAGGTATGTGTCTCATCATCTTAATCATTATTCTGTGATTGGAGAGAGAGAAAAATTAGCTTAGTGAAATGGTAAAATGCAGCAGAAGTCCCCATAAACCACATAAAAGTTGGGTTCCAATAATAATATAATGAATTATAATATTTGCAGGCTAGCAGCAACAATGAGTATTGCCAAATCCATATTTCCAGTTATTTTAGTGACATTAACGTGCATTTCAGTTCTAATGTAAGTTGCCCAACACTGATGATGAAGTAGTTTAGCATTACAAGTTGGTTATTGTTTTATATAAACTTATGGTCTAAATTACGTTTAATACGTTTTAAGGTAAATTACATCTGCCGCCATGTTGGATTCACAGTTATAGAACCAAGAGGTATGTGTCTCATCATCTTAATCATTATTCTGTGATTGGAGAGAGAGAAAAATTAGCTTAGTGAAATGGTAAAATGCAGCAGAAGTCCCCATAAACCACGTAAGACTTTACTTTGCACAATTCTACCATAATGAATTATAGTGTTTGATCCCACATTAACATCGACAACCAGCTTTTTGAAAATTTGTCAGCAAATTCCCTGTTGCAGGCTAGCAGCAACAATTAGCTTAGTGAAATGGTCAAATGTAGCAGAAGTCCCCATAAACCACATAAGACCATGGGCCTCGCTTCGCTTTACTTTGCACAATTCTAGCATAATGAATTATAATATTTGCAGGCTAGCAGCAACAATGACAATTGCCAAATCCTTATTTCCAGTTATTATAGTGACATTAACCTAAAAGTTATGCAACATGCATTTCAGTTCTAATGTAACTTCCCCAACCATGATGAAGTAGTTTAATGCTAAAGGTTGGTTATTTTTTAAAATAAGTTACTTATAACACCTTTTAAGGTAAATTACGTCTGCCACAATGTTAGATTTACAGTTATAAACCAAGAGGTATGTGTCTCATCATCTTAATCATTATTCTGTGATCGGAGAGAGAAAATTAGCTCAGTGAAATAGTAAAATGCAGCAGAAGTCCCCATAAACCACATAAGACCACAGGCCTCGCTTCGCTTTACTTTGCACAATTCTAGCATAATGAATTATAGTATTTGCAGGCTAGCAGCAACAATGACAATTGCCATATCCATTTTTCCAGTTATTTTAATGACATTAACCTAAAAGTTATGCAACATGCATTTCAAAACTAAACTTGTAGTCTAAATTACTTATAATATTTTTTCAGGTAAATTACATCTGCCGCCATTTTGGATTCATGGTTTTCAACCAAGAGGTATGTGTCTCATCATCTTAATCATTATTCTGTGATTGGAGAGAGAAAAAATAGCTTAGTGAAATGGTAAAATGCAGCAGAAGTCCCCATAAACCACATAAAAGTTGGGTTCCAATAATAATATAATGAATTATAATATTTGCAGGCTAGCAGCAACAATGAGTATTGCCAAATCCATATTTCCAGTTATTTTAGTGACATTAACGTGCATTTCAGTTCTAATGTTAGTTGCCCAACACTGATGATGAAGTAGTTTAGCATTACAAGTGGGTTATTGTTTTATATAAACTTATGGTCTAAATTACGTTTAATACGTTTTAAGGTAAATTACATCTGCCGCCATGTTGGATTCACAGTTATAGAACCAAGAGGTATGTGTCTCATCATCTTAATCATTATTCTGTGATTGGAGAGAGAGAAAAATTAGCTTAGTGAAATGGTAAAATGCAGCAGAAGTCCCCATAAACCACATAAGACTTTACTTTGCACAATTCTACCATAATGAATTATAGTGTTTGATCCCACATTAACATCGACAACCAGCTTTTTGAAAATTTGTCAGCAAATTCCCTGTTGCAGGCTAGCAGCAACAATTAGCTTAGTGAAATGGTAAAATGCAGCAGAAGTCCCCATAAACCACATAAGACCACAGGCCTCGCTTCGCTTTGCTTTGCACAATTCTAGCATCATGAATTATAGTATTTGCAGGCTAGCAGCAACAATGACAATTGCCATATCCATATTTCCAGTTATTTTAGTGACATTAACCTAAAAGTTATGCAACATGCATTTCAAAACTAAACTTGTAGTCTAAATTACTTATAATATTTTTTCAGGTAAATTACATCTGCCGCCATTTTGGATTCATGGTTTTCAACCAAGAGGTATGTGTCTCATCATCTTAATCATTATTCTGTGATTGGAGAGAGAAAAAATAGCTTAGTGAAATATTGAAATGCAGCAGAAGTCCCCATAAACCACATACAAGTTGGGTTCCAATAATAATATAATGTATTATAATATTTGCAGGCTAGCAGCAACAATGAGTATTGCCAAATCCATATTTCCAGTTATTTTAGAGACATTAACGTGCATTTCAGTTCTAATGTTAGTTGCCCAACACTGATGATGAAGTAGTTTAGCATAACAAGTTGGTTATTGTTTTATATAAACTTATGGTCTAAATTACGTTTAATACGTTTTAAGGTAAATTACATCTGCCGCCATGTTGGATTCACAGTTATAGAACCAAGAGGTATGTGTCTCATCATCTTAATCATTATTCTGTGATTGGAGAGAGAGAAAAATTAGCTTAGTGAAATGGTAAAATGCAGCAGAAGTCCCCATAAACCACGTAAGACTTTACTTTGCACAATTCTACCATAATGAATTATAGTGTTTGATCCCACATTAACATCGACAACCAGCTTTTTGAAAATTTGTCAGCAAATTCCCTGTTGCAGGCTAGCAGCAACAATTAGCTTAGTGAAATGGTCAAATGTAGCAGAAGTCCCCATAAACCACATAAGACCACAGGCCTCGCTTCGCTTTACTTTGCACAATTCTAGCATAATGAATTATAATATTTGCAGGCTAGCAGCAATAATAATAATTGCCATATCCATATTTCCAGTTATTTTAATGACATTAACCTAAAAGTTATGCAACATGCATTTCAAAACTAAACTTGTAGTCTAAATTACTTATAATATTTTTTCAGGTAAATTACATCTGCCGCCATTTTGGATTCATGGTTTTCAACCAAGAGGTATGTGTCTCATCATCTTAATCATTATTCTGTGATTGGAGAGAGAGAAAAATTAGCTTAGTGAAATGGTAAAATGCAGCAGAAGTCCCCATAAACCACATAAAAGTTGGGTTCCAATAATAATATAATGAATTATAATATTTGCAGGCTAGCAGCAACAATGAGTATTGCCAAATCCATATTTCCAGTTATTTTAGTGACATTAACGTGCATTTCAGTTCTAATGTAAGTTGCCCAACACTGATGATGAAGTAGTTTAGCATTACAAGTTGGTTATTGTTTTATATAAACTTATGGTCTAAATTACGTTTAATACGTTTTAAGGTAAATTACATCTGCCGCCATGTTGGATTCACAGTTATAGAACCAAGAGGTATGTGTCTCATCATCTTAATCATTATTCTGTGATTGGAGAGAGAGAAAAATTAGCTTAGTGAAATGGTAAAATGCAGCAGAAGTCCCCATAAACCACGTAAGACTTTACTTTGCACAATTCTACCATAATGAATTATAGTGTTTGATCCCACATTAACATCGACAACCAGCTTTTTGAAAATTTGTCAGCAAATTCCCTGTTGCAGGCTAGCAGCAACAATTAGCTTAGTGAAATGGTCAAATGTAGCAGAAGTCCCCATAAACCACATAAGACCATGGGCCTCGCTTCGCTTTACTTTGCACAATTCTAGCATAATGAATTATAATATTTGCAGGCTAGCAGCAACAATGACAATTGCCAAATCCTTATTTCCAGTTATTATAGTGACATTAACCTAAAAGTTATGCAACATGCATTTCAGTTCTAATGTAACTTCCCCAACCATGATGAAGTAGTTTAATGCTAAAGGTTGGTTATTTTTTAAAATAAGTTACTTATAACACCTTTTAAGGTAAATTACGTCTGCCACAATGTTAGATTTACAGTTATAAACCAAGAGGTATGTGTCTCATCATCTTAATCATTATTCTGTGATCGGAGAGAGAAAATTAGCTCAGTGAAATAGTAAAATGCAGCAGAAGTCCCCATAAACCACATAAGACCACAGGCCTCGCTTCGCTTTACTTTGCACAATTCTAGCATAATGAATTATAGTATTTGCAGGCTAGCAGCAACAATGACAATTGCCATATCCATTTTTCCAGTTATTTTAATGACATTAACCTAAAAGTTATGCAACATGCATTTCAAAACTAAACTTGTAGTCTAAATTACTTATAATATTTTTTCAGGTAAATTACATCTGCCGCCATTTTGGATTCATGGTTTTCAACCAAGAGGTATGTGTCTCATCATCTTAATCATTATTCTGTGATTGGAGAGAGAAAAAATAGCTTAGTGAAATGGTAAAATGCAGCAGAAGTCCCCATAAACCACATAAAAGTTGGGTTCCAATAATAATATAATGAATTATAATATTTGCAGGCTAGCAGCAACAATGAGTATTGCCAAATCCATATTTCCAGTTATTTTAGTGACATTAACGTGCATTTCAGTTCTAATGTTAGTTGCCCAACACTGATGATGAAGTAGTTTAGCATTACAAGTGGGTTATTGTTTTATATAAACTTATGGTCTAAATTACGTTTAATACGTTTTAAGGTAAATTACATCTGCCGCCATGTTGGATTCACAGTTATAGAACCAAGAGGTATGTGTCTCATCATCTTAATCATTATTCTGTGATTGGAGAGAGAGAAAAATTAGCTTAGTGAAATGGTAAAATGCAGCAGAAGTCCCCATAAACCACATAAGACTTTACTTTGCACAATTCTACCATAATGAATTATAGTGTTTGATCCCACATTAACATCGACAACCAGCTTTTTGAAAATTTGTCAGCAAATTCCCTGTTGCAGGCTAGCAGCAACAATTAGCTTAGTGAAATGGTAAAATGCAGCAGAAGTCCCCATAAACCACATAAGACCACAGGCCTCGCTTCGCTTTGCTTTGCACAATTCTAGCATCATGAATTATAGTATTTGCAGGCTAGCAGCAACAATGACAATTGCCATATCCATATTTCCAGTTATTTTAGTGACATTAACCTAAAAGTTATGCAACATGCATTTCAAAACTAAACTTGTAGTCTAAATTACTTATAATATTTTTTCAGGTAAATTACATCTGCCGCCATTTTGGATTCATGGTTTTCAACCAAGAGGTATGTGTCTCATCATCTTAATCATTATTCTGTGATTGGAGAGAGAAAAAATAGCTTAGTGAAATATTGAAATGCAGCAGAAGTCCCCATAAACCACATACAAGTTGGGTTCCAATAATAATATAATGTATTATAATATTTGCAGGCTAGCAGCAACAATGAGTATTGCCAAATCCATATTTCCAGTTATTTTAGAGACATTAACGTGCATTTCAGTTCTAATGTTAGTTGCCCAACACTGATGATGAAGTAGTTTAGCATAACAAGTTGGTTATTGTTTTATATAAACTTATGGTCTAAATTACGTTTAATACGTTTTAAGGTAAATTACATCTGCCGCCATGTTGGATTCACAGTTATAGAACCAAGAGGTATGTGTCTCATCATCTTAATCATTATTCTGTGATTGGAGAGAGAGAAAAATTAGCTTAGTGAAATGGTAAAATGCAGCAGAAGTCCCCATAAACCACGTAAGACTTTACTTTGCACAATTCTACCATAATGAATTATAGTGTTTGATCCCACATTAACATCGACAACCAGCTTTTTGAAAATTTGTCAGCAAATTCCCTGTTGCAGGCTAGCAGCAACAATTAGCTTAGTGAAATGGTCAAATGTAGCAGAAGTCCCCATAAACCACATAAGACCACAGGCCTCGCTTCGCTTTACTTTGCACAATTCTAGCATAATGAATTATAATATTTGCAGGCTAGCAGCAATAATAATAATTGCCATATCCATATTTCCAGTTATTTTAATGACATTAACCTAAAAGTTATGCAACATGCATTTCAGTTCTAATGTAACTTTAAATAAACTTGTAGTCTAAATTACTTATAACACTTTTTAAGGTAAATTACATCTGCCGACATGTTGGATTCACAGTTATAGAACCAAGAGGTATGTGTCTCATCATCTTAATCATTATTCTGTGATCGGAGAGAGAGAAAAATTAGCTTAGTGAAATATTTAAATGCAGCAGAAGTCCCCATAAACCACATAAAAGTTGGGTTTCAAAGACCACCGGCCTCGCTTTGCTTTACTTTGCACAATTCTAGCATAAATAATTATAGTGCTTGATCCTACATTAACATCGACAACCAGCTTTTCGAAAATTTGTCAGCAAAATCCCTGTTGCAGGCTAGCAGCAACAATAAGCCTAGTGAAATGGTAAAATGCAGCATAGGTCCCCATAAACCACGTACGACTTTACTTTGCACAATTCTAGGATAATGAATTATAGTATTTGATCCCACATTAACATTGACAACCAGCTTTTTGAAATTTTGTCAGCAAAATCTCTGTTGCAGGCTAGCAGCAACAATGACAATTGCCAAATCCTTATTTCCAGTTATTTAAGTGACATTAACCTAACCTAACCCGCCTTACTTTGCACAATTCTAGCATAATGAATGATAATATTTGATCCCACACTAAACAATTGAGCGAATATTGC
This sequence comes from Eupleurogrammus muticus, assembly GCA_036785175.1. Classification (NCBI taxonomy): domain Eukaryota; kingdom Metazoa; phylum Chordata; class Actinopteri; order Scombriformes; family Trichiuridae; genus Eupleurogrammus; species Eupleurogrammus muticus. The sequence continues at coordinate 257,933 of JAYKQN010000010.1, read as the reverse complement.
CTAAAATTGCTGTTTGACATAACTTTACACCAAATACATAAAAAGCGTGTTTTTCCTTTACTGCTCCCCCCATCCCCCACCTCCATCCTCATGCACTGACAGACATTCAATTCTGCAAGAGCTTCAGAAAACAGCTATAAGTGCTTTTGAGGCTTTTTGTGCACACGTTCCACAAATCCACTTGCAGATTCGGTGGCCGTGGTCGGATGAATATGGAGCGGTGCACGGGGAGAGAGAATAAAAAAAAAAAAAAAGACGAGGCGAGACGTTGACAAGATGACATTTCCTTTTGTTTATAAAGCTTATCTAATGTCAGAGACATCGCTTGCAGTAAAAACCTACAGAGAATTATCGCCTGACTTTGCAGCTCCCCTTGGCTTCACAGAGCAACTGTTTGGTTTTTATTTAGAGGCTCTAAAAAACACTGTTGCAC